>OZ010726.1:5615258-6001668 GCA_963932345.1 Ophion ventricosus | reverse complement strand
AACCCAAACAAACCCAAACAAACCCAAACAAACCCAAACAAACCCAAACAAACCCAAACAAACCCCAAACAAACCCAAACAAACCCAAACAAACCAAACAAACCCCAAACAAACCCAAACAAACCCAAACAAACCCAAACAAACCCAAACAAACCCAAACACCCAACAACCCAAACAAACCCAAACAAACCCAAACAAACCCAAACAAACCCAAACAAACCCAAACAAACCAAACAACCCAACAACACCCAAACAAACCCACAACCCAACAAACCCAAACAACCACACCCAAACACAACAAACCCAAACAAACCCAAACAAACCCAACAAACCCAAACAAACCCAAACAAACCCAAACAAACTCCAAACAAACCCAAACAACACCACAAACCCAAACAAAACCCCAAACACACCCAAACAAACCCAAACAAACCCCAAACAAACCCAAACAAACCCACACAACCCACACCCAACAAACCCAACACCCCAAACAAACCCAAACAAACCCAAACAAAACCCAACAAACACCACAAACAAACCCACAAACCCAAACAACCACAACCCAAACAAACCCAAACAAACCCAAACAAACCCACCCAAACAAACCCAACAAACCCAAACAAACCCAAACAAACCCCAAACAAACCCAAACAAACCCAAACAAACCCAAACAAACCCAAACAAACCCAAACAAACCCAAACAAACCCCAAACAACCCAAACAAACCCAAACAAACCCAAACAAACCCCAAACAAACCCAAACCCAAACCCAACACCAAACAAACCCAAACAAACCCAAACAAACCCAAACCCAAACAAACCCAAACAAACCCAAACAAACCCAAACAAACCCAAACAAACCCAAACAAACCCAAACAAACCCAAACAAACCCAAACAAACCCAAACAAACCCAAACAAACCCAAACACAACACCCAAACAAACCCAAACAAACCCAAACAAACCCAAACAAAACCCAAACAAACCCAAACAAACCCAAACAAACCAAACACCCAACCCAAACAAACCCAACAAACCCAAACAAACCAACCAAACAAACCCAAACAAACAACCCCAAACAAACCCAAACAAACCCAAACAAACAAATACCCAACCAACAAACCCAAACAAACCCAAACAACCCAAACAAACCCAACACACAACCCAAACAAACCCAAACAAACCCAAACAAACCCAAACAAACCCAAACAAACCCAAAACAAACCCAAACAAACCCAAACCAACCCAAACAAACCCAACCAAACCCAAACAAACCCAAACAAACCCAAACAAACAACCAAACAAACCCAAACAAACCAAACAAACCCAAACAAACCCAAACCCCAAACAAACCCAAACAAACCCAAACAAACAAACCCAAACAAACCCAAACAAACCCAAACAAAACCCAAACAAACCCAAACAAACAAACCCAAACAAACCCAAACCCAAACAAACCCAAACAAACCCAAACAAACCCAAACAAACCCAAACAAACCCAAACAAACCCAAACAAACCCAAACAAACCCAAACAAACCCAAACAAACCCAACAAACCCAAACAAACCCAAACAAACCCAAACAAACCCAAACAACCCCAAACAAACCCAAACAAACCCAAACAAACCCAAACAAACCCAAACAAACCAAACAAACCCAACAAACCCAAACAAACCCAAACAAACCCAAACAAACCCAAACAAACCCAAACAAACCCAAACAAACCCAAACAAACCCAAACAAAACCCAAACAAACCCAAACAAACCCAAACAAACCCAAACAAACCCAAACAAACCCAAACAAACCCAAACAAACCCAACACAAACCCAAACAAACCCAACAACCCAAACAAACCCAACAAAACCCAAACAACCCAAACAAACCCAAACAAACCCAAACAAACCCAAACACAACAAACCCAAACAAACCCAAACAAACCCAAACAAACCCAAACAAACAAACCCAAACAAACCCAAACAACCCAAACAAACCCAAACAAACCCAAACAAACCCAAACCCAAACAAACCCAAACAAACCCAAACAAACCCAACAACCCAAACAAACCCAAACAAACCCAAACAAACCCAAACAAACCCAAACAAACCCAAACAAACCCAAACAAACCCAAACAAACCCAAACAAACCCAAACAAACCCAAACAAACCCAAACAAACCCAAACAAACCCAAACAAACCCAAACAAACCCAAACAAACCCAAACAAAACCCCAAACAAACCCAAACAAACCCAAACAAAACCCAAACAAACCCCAAACAAACCCAAACAAACCCAAACAAACCCAACAAACCCAAACAAACCCAAGCAAACCCCAAACAGTTGACCCAAGCAAACCCAAACAGTTGACCCAAGCAAACCCAAACAAACCCAAACAAACCCAAACAAACCAAGCAAACCCAAACAGTTGACCCAAGCAAACCCAAACAGTTGACCCAAGCAAACCCAAAACAGTTGACCCAAGCAAACCCAAACAGTTGACCCAAGCAAACCCAAACAGTTGACCCAAGCAAACCCAAAACAGTTGACCCAAGCAAACCCAAACAGTTGACCCAAGCAAACCCAAACAGTTGACCCAAGCAAACCCAAACAGTTTGACCCAAGCAAACCCAAACAGTTGACCCAAGCAAACCCAAACAGTTGACCCAAGCAAACCCAAACAGTTGACCCAAGCAAACCCAAACAGTTGACCCAAGCAAAACCCAAACAGTTGACCCAAGCAAACCCAAACAGTTGACCCAAGCAAACCCAAACAGTTGACCCAAGCAAACCCAAACAGTTGACCCAAGCAAACCCAAACAGTTGACCCAAGCAAACCCAAACAGTTGACCCAAGCAAACCCAAACAGTTGACCCAAGCAAACCCAAACAGTTGACCCAAGCAAACCCAAACAGTTGACCCAAGCAAACCCAAACAGTTGACCCCAAGCAAAACCCAAACAGTTGACCCAAGCAAACCCAAACAGTTGACCCAAGCAAACCCAAACAGTTGACCCAAGCAAACCAAACAGTTGACCCAAGCAAACCCAAACAGTTGACCCAAGCAAACCCAAACAGTTGACCCAAGCAAACCCAAACAGTTGACCCAAGCAAACCCAAACAGTTGACCCAAGCAAACCCAAACAGTTGACCCAAGCAAACCCAAACAGTTGACCCAAGCAAACCCAAACAGTTGACCCAAGCAAACCCAAACAGTTAAGCCAACGAACCCAAACGAAGCCAGCGAGCCCACGAGGCAGCGAGTCCGCGAGGCAGCGAGTCCGCGAGGCAGCGAGTCCGCGAGGCAGCGAGTCCGCTAGGCAGCGAGTCCGCTAGGCAGCGAGTCCGCGAGGCAGCGAGCCCGCGAGGCAGCGAGTCCGCGAGGCAGCGAGTCCGCGAGGCAGCGAGCCCGCGAGGCAGCGGGCCCGCGGGGCAGCGGGCCCGCGGGGGCAGCGAGCCCGCGGGGCAGCGGGCCCGCGGGGCAGCGGGCCCGCGGGGCAGCGGGCCCCCGCGACGGCAGCGGGCCCGCGAGGCAACGAGCCCGCGAGGCAGCGAGCCCGCGAGGCAGCGAGCCCGCGAGGCAGCGGGCCCGCGAGGCAGAGAGCCCGCGAGGCAGAGAGGCCCGCGAGGCAGAGAGCCCGCGAGGCAGAGAGCCAGCCACTGCATTTGTTTGGGTTCAGGTTTCCCGGCGAGCCAGCCACTGCATTTGTTTGGGTTTAGGTTTCCCGGCGAGACAGCCAATGCGTGCGGTACTGCGGGGCGCCAAGTCGCGAGAGGGGACCTCTCTCTTTCTCTCCTAAATGTTGAAACTTGCGCGGATCGCATGATCGAGGAACTCCATCCCGAGTTTGTCCGGGCCAAAGACCATTCCAACGAATCACAACCTGGGGGCCGTGGGGTATAAATTTTCTCAGCATTGCACCCACGAATCCCCCCCCGCGGTGGATACTCGCGATCGCCGAAACAAACAGGAGACACACAGACACCTTGCCACTTGGCTTGGTCATTTTTTCTCTTTCCTTTGCTTCATCCTATATACTCTTTGCATCGATAGTTGGGGGATACAGAGAGGTGTAGACACTGCCCCCGGGCGATTTTCAACAACATTTATTCAACGCATAATTATATCGATTCTAATATAATATGTGCTTTTAAAACAATGTGTACAATACTGTGAGTTCAACTACAACTAGGGTGGCTCCTGCGCGCGCCGTCTCCGATAAAATGGGGCTTCGTACTCGATCGGCTCAACCTCAACGATTTATAATATAGATAAATACACTTATTATTGTTTTTATACACAGTTATATAATGAAAACTTTTGGTTAAATGTCTATCCGCGGACGTCTATAACGGAGCTTTGTTTCTTTAGGCGATAGAATGATTATTAGAAGGAGAGAGAAGATAGGCTGCTTTAACGAACGAGTAGTTGTCGGTTGAGAAAACCAATCGCGCACACGCGCGCTCACGCAACACACACACACACGCACACACACACACACATACACACTTGAACGCGGCGGGCACAATTTACGATATTCCAATTGATACGGCTAATAAAAGGGACGTATGGACGATGCAGTCGCGTTCGGGTAGTTGACGAACTTTCATGGAACCATCGGCGCCGCACGAGAACAGAACGTCCCGCCGAATCCACGTGCAATTGCGTAACCCCCTGTCGATCGAGATACACGTTATGATACACAGTTCATTAAGCAACTATACACGGAGGACTATGTTCAACTTACCTGGCCAATATTTTTAAAGAAACTCGATCGCGGATGTTCTCGCGTAAACGAGTAGAGAAGCGAGTGTACAGTCAAGGCCCAGACCTGGACGAAATAATTATTTTCCGTTACACGCTAATCCTCGACGTAAGAAATAAATATAGATGCGGGTGGTTTGAGAGAGAGAGAGAGAGAGAGAGAGAGAGAGAGAGAGAGAGAGAGAGAGAGAGAGAGAGAGAGAGAGAGAGAGAGAGAGAGAGAGAGAGAGAGAGAGAGAGAGAGAGAGAGAGAGAGAGAGAGAGAGAGAGAGAGAGAGAGGCTTGTACCTTTATGTCACCGTCCCCGGCACCGCTGACGAAAAATTCTTCGTGAGGATCCAGGGCGAGACACTTGATAGCCGATTCGTGAGCCTGAAATCTGTGCCTCTGTTGTCGCTGTCTCACATCAAATATATTTATGGCGCCCTTCTTGCCACCGCTGATGAGCAATTGATGCTGCGGTGCCAAAATTACAGCGCTCGCTCCTTGATCGTGACAGGTGAATCCTGGTGTGCAAGTTTGAGACCACAATAATGAGAGTTGGATCGAAAACGTTACGTGTGTATGTATACATATATATATATATATATATATATAGGGGGGAAAAGCGGTTATAACGACATTAAACGCTTTCGGCTGTATTAATATACATTACCCTGAACGAGAGACTTGTTTTGGGGAAGCAACGTGTCCCAGAGCGCTACGTTGCGGCCTTCCGATCCGTGACCGGCCGTTGCTACCAAGCTGCACGCACCCAAAAATACAAAGTCGGAAGTGACCTTGCTGTGACACTGATAATTCTGTTATAATAATAATAATAAAAGATAAATATCGACAGACTATTTGTTGGAAAAACAGTTTTTTATTCGCGAGAAATAATGTACTGACGAAGAAGGGCCGTGCGGTTCCTTCTCTGCAAGCGACTTGGAACAAACTGAGATGTCCATCGGAATCGGCAACGCCAAACTTGTTACCGTGCTGGGAGAAACGAACCCGCGTTACTTTGGCAAAAGTTCCCGAGGCTCTGGGTGTAGCAACCGCCGTTTGATGACCCCATTCCCACAACGATACCGAACCGTCCTGAGATCCCGTAAGATCTGTACAAACAATTCCCTCCATCTTGTAACACGCGTATCTTTCGTCTTTGCAATTGCGATTATCGCCTTATATACTTACACAGTGGCAAAAGCGGATGCGACGAGACTCGCCTTATACCGTCAATCTTGTGTTTGAGAATCTGCGTTTTAAACGGCCCGGTGAGATACAAAAAAAATATACCGTTATATATATATATATATATATATATACAGAGAGAGAGAGAGAAAGAGAGAGAGAGAGAGAGATATATAATACAAGACACGTTAGATGTGCGCGCTACATACTCTATATATTGCGAATAAGATAGTAAAAAACGACTCTCTATATACGTATGAAAAAAGAAGAAAAACAAGACAAACAAAAAGACAACGCGGATGCAAATGAGTGAAGGGAAATTTAATAAAATTCAGTCGCGCGTAAAGCGTACATATAACACACACACACACACACACACACACATATGGAGGCGCGGAGCGCATGCTGCTTCCCGTGATAACTATTGTTACATCTCGAGGAAACTTCGAAATCGCTCGAATATTTATTGTAAGAGAAAACATGCGCGGACGATACGCGAGCACATACTGCGAACTCGCAAACTTTCAAAGAATCAACGAGCTTGTCGTTTCGGTTGACAAATCAACTGTGTGTGCGGCCGGTAATAATTAAAATGATATCTTGAGCTTTATTACAATGTTAAGTATATACGGAATATATGTATTAGGTGGAGATATGAGGCTATAAGGGTTCTTGTATGTTAGTCTTCTCACCGGCTTCAAAAAGTGTTTGCTCCTATCAGCGACAAACTGACAGAAGCGCAGGTCGTGGGAGCCAGGAAAAGCGGGCATCCCCTTCATCTGATGGAGAGGGCGAGCCGTCAGTGACGCACGCGCGCACACGCGAACCAAGTTTGAGGTGTTAGGCAAGCATTGAACAAGCAACATTGTCTCCGTCACCACCACAACTCGTTGCACAAAACCCCCTCCGACTCCACCCCCCCCCCCCCCCCCCCCCGCTCTTTTCTCAAAGCTTTTCGCTATGCGATTATTGACAAAAATATCGTCCTTGTAAAATTTATATCTGTACTTGGTGATTTTGTTTGTTTGAATTCGATACGCGCGCACACGACGAATGTCAAATTAGGTGTGTGTGTGTGATGCATTCGATAGGTATTTCAATGGCCCGTAAATTCCTTCGTCGTACGTTCGCGCAAATATATATATATATATATATATATATATATATATATATATATATATATATATATATATATATATATATATATATAGTGTGTAGAGAGAGAGAGAGAGAGAGAGGAGAGAGAGTATAGAAACAAGTGTCAGTGCCTGTACATACTCGAGATACGTGTGTGAGTTATCTTATTTGAGAAATGTATAACATCGTATATGGAGACTCGGAAGCGAGAAGGGGTGGGGTGTAGACGTAGGTTAAAAATTGGAGAAAGAGCGGCCTTTTTCGTAATTTTTCATGTTGAAAAGGACACGATCGTCGTACTTACCACACTGGCTCCTCGACCGGTTTGACCGGCGATGCCCGATTGCGGTTGAGGACTGCTATTGGACTGAGGACTCTGAGCGATGAGAGGGCGATCAGCCGCGGTCTATCGTTTCGGAAAGATACGCGTATGTATCGACGAGAGTAGGAGAGAGGACAAGCAAATAATTATAAAAAAACTTTTTACCTGTATGACTAGAAAACTGGTGGATTGAACGGGTTCCGGATCAAGCTGCTTGTTCAAATTAATTATATCGAATTCGCACTCGTCTTCCAACCAAGAGGGTAGCTCCAACAGCAACGAGATGTCCATCTCTTGTACCTCGCGTGGAGTCGCCAGAGCCATCAAACCAGGATTAACCTATTCCCCGTCCACCCTCGTTGTCGAGGTATAATATTTCAAAAGAGTATTTTAACGAGGAAAAGGAGATAATGAAAAAATGACATACCTGATTGAGACAGAAGGCACTGATGCTATCTTGTTCCTTGTGAATAATTCTTACTGGTTCGGGAAGACTGGTCGTGCCGCTGTCGCTTCCCTTGTCATCGACTCCTCCTCGAGTCGCGCCACCATCCACCACCGTACTCGACGATTGATTGTTGTCGAGAATCGACGACAACGATCGTCTCTTGCCAAATACGGCGCGTATAAATATATCCTGAACGGATTCCTGTCGTACGAGATAGGACCAGAGTCGATTGGCCGGTGCTGCCGAAGCTAGACGGGTACTGTCGAGATAAACGAATCGTGAATGAGGCTTGGGGCCGGGAGGGCGCTAGGGAGAAGCCTCGCCAAGATAATCAACCTACTTGAAGGGAGTGTTGTCCTTTTCGAGCAACGAACGATACTTGTGTATCGCGGGTTTTCCCGGGGTCGGTGTCGGATCAGGTGCGCAGCCTGGTATATAATTCGCCGGTGGCGGACCCTTCGCTTCGAGCTCTTCCCTGAGACTTTCTTGCCAGTGAGCGACGATGCCGAGAGTACCGTGTATAAGGGGACTGCTGACGGGTAATTCTGCGAGAGAAAGAGGGAGAGAGAGCCTTTTCAGAGACGCCTCGAACAGGCATTGCGACGAGTCAAAAAGAAGAAGAAGAAGAAGAAGAAAAAGAAAAAGAAGAAGAAGAAGAAGACGACGACGACGACGACGACAAAAAAAAATACAAACCCTGCATCTCGATACCGGCAACGTTGAGAAACTGTTGCAACTGCAGTTGCAAAATCTTCACTATAGCCAATCTCATAATGCACCAGCTGTATCCGCTTGGATTCGAGTGCTCGTTATTGTCCTTCGGTTTGCTCTTTGGTTTAACACTCGTATCGAATACATCCTCGTCTTCGTCGGAAGAGCCGAGATCCGAAACGGCCGAATCGGATGAATCGTAGTCGATTTCGGCAGCGTAATCGCTCTCGATTCGCGGCTGTGCGCAAAACTTTGATCAAACGATGCGAAAAATTGAGACAACGTAGGGTGTGGGAGAGGGGGGAGGGGAGCGAGACGCACCTTCATGAGAAAATAGGAAACCATGCTCATTTGCGGAGAGACGAATTGTTCACGATACGTCGGCTTATCTTCCTTCATGGTGGGTTGTTGGCCAGTAAATTGTCCGAGCAATTTCATATTCAACTTGACTCGTTGTTTCGTCAGCGAGGTCATAGTGTTCCACATACCGCTGCTGGTACTACCGCCACCCCCGCCGCCACCGACGCTCGTACTCGCCGTAATATCGCTTGTCACGCTGTCGACGCGCTCGATTCCAACCACCTGTTTAATGGAAAAAATGAAAAAGATGCGCTCAAGGAGAAACGATCGGAGGTTGCGAATCTCCGTTACCTGGCTGCCGCCGCCGCCGCCGCCGCCACCGCCGCCGCCGCCACCGCTAGCTGTACTCGCGATTCGCAAAAGCTTCTTGACCCCACCGCCAAAGAGGCACGACCACGTGGCATTGTCGAAGCGATGACCGACCAGCCTGTAAAGAATGTGACTGTCGCAACTCGAGAGGGCGTAAACAAAGAGGCTCATGTAAGTTGCGACAAAGGACTCGCAGAGGAGTACGTTCAATTTGGGTGTATCCTCGTCCTTTTCGCGAGCGAGGAGCGCCCGAAGATTCGTAACGCCGGGCCACTTTGAGGGCATCGTCGTTATCGAGACCGCCTCGTCTATCGAGTAACGCCGATTGTACCGATTCGACGCAACGAGATGGCCACCGGAGAAGGCCTCGACTTCCGCAACAGCGGGAAAACTCTCGGGCTGATGATGCTTCGTTACAAACGTGTCCGAGTCGCACAACGATTGATAGATGCAAGCGCTCAGAGCTACCGCCAAATCCCGAAGTATAAAAACTTCGCAGTAATGAGAATTTCTATTGGGCATTGGAGGATCGCGCAGTTCTACGAGCGTTTGCAGCATGTCTTGAGCGAGCGACTGAAAGTAGAGAAAAGGATATGATGTTGTGTGTGTGTGTGTGTGTTTGGTCGATAGAACGAGAAAAGAAAAAGTTGCGAGAGGAAAAACAATGGAGTAGGCGTGTACCTGAAGATGTCTGACGGGATCGGCGACGACTGTCTTGTTGCAAGCGACGCTCGCGCTCAACAGAGGCAGCGTCGTTGGAAAAGGTAGAGGACTGAGCAATTGCTGTTGCGTCTTTTCCTGTTGAAGCTCTTGAAGCAATAAAACGAGCTCCATTCGTACCGAGGCGAGACCACCACCGGATGCCCCGTGAAGAGAACAGTACGACAACAGAGTGCGCAGCAGAGTCTCGTTCGCTGATGTAGGGGAGGGGGGGGGGGGGGGCGAGGACGGCCAACGAGAAAAGGATCAAACATTATTTTCAACGCTAGTGAAAGACAACGATTAATCCCCTACTGACCGAATAATCCATACCTTTCAGCCATTTTTTTCTTTTAGCGGCTCTTTGAACCTTGGCCTCAAAGTCTAGTTTTTCAGCGACTAAAATTTCATGCAAGGTCGGTTGTTCCCCTGGTCTGTAGGGGGCTACGTCATCGACCATACCACCTTCGTCTGAAAATTAGTATCGCGAGGCGACACACACGCGCACACACGCACACGCACACACGTTACATTGTTGTGTTGAGTTTGTTTGGGTTATTCGGCGGGAACATTTTCAATATGACAACGAATGAAAATTACCAAGGGGAAGAGAATAAAAATTAATTACATTCACCAACGTTGCTCACGTCACCGTCCGAATTAACGCTGTAACTGCAAAGCTGTCGCAAAGCGTCAACCTCGCGTTCGAGCCAAACGTACAACTGATAACGCAACTGTCCCCCGTCAACCTCGAAACCAGTCGCGAGTGTCGACAATTCCTCCATCAGAATCTTGAGGCACGCGACAAATTTCAACTGTTGAGCCATTATGTCCAACTGCGCAACGGGCTTTGCTGCGGCGTCGTCCAAAGTTCATCGTGTGATAAATAACAAGAATAACAACAACGAAGAAAGAAGCTCGGTTAATGGACGGAAAATAGACGCGAAGCGTTTTCAACGAATGAAAATACCATCTTTATCCTGCTCGGCGGCACTCTCTTTTCCGTCGAGCTTCATCGTCATCGGAGGACTCGACGACGAATCGTCGTCGTCGTCGTTGTTGTCCTCCTCCTCCTCCGCCCCCGCTCCCTCGCCAACTGGATCTTCCCAATTCAGTACCAATTCATCGTCCAAGTTTTTCTTCGTCACCGGCTCGGACCAATCAAACGTATCACCGTTCCGTCCATTCCCGCTTGAAAGCTCGTTCGTAACTGTTTCGTTTGAAAAATGACAATACAATTATTCACGAAGAAAGGATAGAGGGAAAAGTGGAAAGAAAAATTGAAGAGACCCGTGGCTGGTGTCGGAGCGGCTCTGCCGGAATCTACGTCGTTGTCCCAACTTATGATACCGGTGTCGATTTGAAAATCCGTCCTTCTCGATTTACTCGGACTGTTGAGAAGAGCCGCCGCAGCTGTTGACAAAAACGAAACGTGTCAGAGGGAGGATGAGAGAGCGCGATTGATGTTCGGGCGAGAGACGAATATAATACTCACTCGGTGTGTCGTCGCAATTCGTATCCATGACTTTGTTCGGCAATTTGGACAATACTTCGAGGGCGAGTGCCGGACAACCGGCTTTGAAATGAGCGTGGGCGGTGGTAAAGTAGAGTTGCCTCTCGAGAGGCGTGATACTATCCTCGAGCATCAATTGCCTATCGGGCTGAGCTTTGCTATCGCTCCCGTAACTAAAGCCCGATATGACCACAGAGTGACCCTTTTTTCGATCAAGCGCGCTCGAGGCTATGTATTGTCTTATGAGAAGAGGATGCGTGCGAAGGTAGACGTAAAAATTGAAGACGTTCGGATTGGCAGCTGCGACGAAACAAGCAAGGGAGAGTTTGCGATCAAGTGGGTGAAAGAGAGAGAGAGAGAGAGAGAGAGAGAGAGAGAGAGAGGGGTAGGGTGCGGAATAGCTGAGAAAAGGGGACAAATAAGATAAGATACGATACCGCAGGCCGCTGATGCCGTCGCGTTCTCGCTTGAATTTTTCTCGGCCTCGTCGTCGCTGTACTGAGGATGCATCGTACCGATGTTGCTCGAGAGAAGCGTGTTCAAAGAAGCCGAATAATCCTTGAGAATCCATAGGGCCATGCTACGCAAGAAGGGATCCGGATGAGCCGCGTTAGGATCGGGATTGTTGCCGTCCTTGTCGCAACCCAATATTTCCTCGTACAAGAGTCTCTTGAGATTCGGCGAGGTTACGTCGTCCTCGTATAGTCTGGCTATCACCATTGCCAATTGAACGTCGTTCAATTTATGTAGGCAAACGTCAATGGCGTCTCTGAGAGCACCGGCGAGAAGGAAAAAGGCCGCGGCGTGGTCGAATCTCTGCTTACCGAGTAGGGCAAAGGCGTTCTTTAGAGCGGCCTTTCTCCAACGATCCTCGCAAAAATTATTAGCAAAGAAACTCGTCATTCTCTCGTCCCTCTTGTTACGAAAGAGTCCCCAAACGAGATTCTTCTTTTTCATAGCGAGATAATATATCGCCGCGTCGAGTGGATCCTGTTTATCGTGAAAGGCCGCTTTGGCGATTTTATCGACGCAACGCTTGAGAACCGCGTTGCTCGTTATCCACCAACCGACACCGAGCTCCTTCAGTACGGACCATCGCGGCTGTCCCTTTGCGTATGACGGTATAAGCGCCAAAAGTTCTTCCTCCGATTCCGAGTGAAAAGCCCACACGAGATTGTTGGTGGAGACGCCCTGCTTTTGAAATTGTGCCCGTTGAACGAGCGGCAGACACTTTATCAGGTAATTGTAGTGCTTCATGGCGAGTAAAAATCTGAGGCCGCAATCGTCCAAAGAATCGGTCGTGGCGATCTCGCCGTCGGGTATACCCGTCAAATTTTCCTTGGCTATAGCGCTCTTTGCGGCGTCGTTTGCAAAACGCTCGGCAAAATCAACGTTGCACGTCGATACGGTGTCGGCTAGAGCCAACAGGTGCATCTGATCGAGACTCGAGAGACCGGGCAGATGAGTGTGAGTCAAGAGACGGGAGAGGAGTCTGCCTTGACGAGGACCAAAGTGGGATATAGCTTGCCTCTCGGGTGCCGAGGAGCCTCGACGATCCTTTCGCTGTTTCGAGCCCTGCTGCTGGTGCTGGTGGTGCTGCTGCTGCTGCTCCTCCTCCTCCTCCTCCTCGTAATCCTCGTCGAGCATATCATCGAGAGAATCTCCCTCGTCCAAGTAACCCTCGAACAACTCGTTGTAATCGCGTTGAAGCGGCTGCTGTGCCTCGCTCTGTTGTTGGGCGATCGAGGCGTTTGTTTCTTTATCGGCGATGAGAAGAGTCCACAGGGGTAGCGGCGATATCGAAGTTATCTCGGCGTAATCGAGAGTAAGTTCTTCCGGTATCTGAGTAGTGGAACCTCGAGGTTCGATGGGCGAGGTTGTTGTCGCTGGACCACCGCAACTGACCGACATTGTTCTCGTTCGCGACCATCCGGTACTACCACCGACTCCACCACCACCACCACCACCAGTCGCAACGGTTCCTCGTTGCTGCTTGAGGCTCTCGTTGTCGTCCGCTCGAACGGAACACGAACTCGCGATACAACGAACGAGATGCGCGAGTATCGCCTTGACCCATCGAATTTTACCGGAATTCAAAAGTTCCATGAGTTGCTTCGGATGATACTGCGGTAATACCGGACACGCTATCCTCGATGCCTCGAATAGACCGTAATCGGGCATATAGTCCAAATTATTCGGACCTCCTCCTCCTCCTCCTCCCTCACCGTTTTGCATAGCTCCGCGTTTCTTTTTGGCGTCGAGCATCGTTAGATTGATACTACTGACCCGGGAGAGATGAGGCATCGAGGATACGTTGGCCAAACGTCGCTGCGACGTTTCGTTCGCCAAAGTGCGCAGATCCTCGTCCCGCAAATTTCTACTCGCTTGAAACTCGTCCGACTCGCAATCTCCGTTACTCGAATGGTACAGTTGATTTTTAGGATTCGGTTTCCACTGTGAATAAACGTGCATTTCCGAGTCCATACCAACGACGAGTATACCGTCGCGAACCCAAGATATCTGCATCGGAAGAGGCGGCAAACCATCCGCGGTCGTCAGACGAATCTTTCTCACCTTCATCCAGCGAATCTCGTCGACGAATTGTGGCTGAGCGAGGGAAGAAGTTTTACGCAGTATAGGCCGATTGCTCGTACTACGAGATTCCTTCATCGCTTTCATGTTGGCTTGAGCGAGATCCGAGCAGACGGGAGTAAAGAGCATTATTTTCGAACCAACGCCGACCGTTAGTATGTGAGAACCGTCCTCCTTCGAGACCCAGTCCAATTGTACAAGATGTTTTTGCGTCAGGGGACACGTATTGCCGTTTTCGATTATGGATTTTCTCAATGATTGGAGAGTACTGAAGGATGGAACGGCGAGCAAACCAGCCTTGACTCCGCCGCTGCCATCGTTGCTCGCGTTGTTGCCGTCGGCAATGACGCCGCCGTTTCCGCCGCTGCTGCTACTGCCACTGCCGACGCCGCCACCGCCACCCCCACCCCCACCCCCACCCCCACCACCACCACCGTTTCTCGGTGATCTCACGTCCTCGTGACTGAGCGTCTGCAGTACCTGGCCAAGTCTTTGCTTCTTTCGCATGTATTTGCTATCGTAGAGGTAGCTCAGATCCAAATGTTGATCAAGTTGAATACGCGGCAAATGTATATTTTTTAGATGTATCGTGTCCTCGAGTATCCACTCGCTTCCACCTGTACTTTCGCACTCGTATATCGCGACGCAAAGATTTACGTAACGCGAGTCCGGATCGCTCTTGGTCGGTCGGGTAAAAGATTTTCCGTACTTGTAAGCACAGGCGATGCGACCACTGTAGGCTGCGCTAATATTCAATGGTTGACCGGAAATGTCGATCGTCGATTCCTGATCCTTTCGTATCATTTCCCACTCTCGCCATTCATAATCCAATCGTCGAACGTCGTCGATGTCGCCACTACCGTGGCCGCCGCCGTCGTGCTTCCGAGTCTCGTTTCGCTTGCCAACTTTGCATTTCCAGAAGCGTATCGTACTATCGCTACAGGCCGTAACGACGATATACGGAGCGAAACAAGCCGGATAAATGGACGAACTGCTGAGATGTCCAGCAGCGGGAGCAGCGTGAACGACTTCAACGCCATCCGGCAATGGCAGTTCCTGAGTGCACACTTTTGTCGTGTTTATCAGTACGTGACCACCACCACCACCACCACCGTTGTTGACGGTTGTGACGCTGTTTCGACGTTGACAAGACGCCGCTGCTGCCGCCGCCGCCGCCGCATCGTACTCGATCTGACTGGAGCGCCTGCTCCTTCCACCCGGGGCCGACGACGACGACGCTGTTTGACTGGGACGTCGAGATCTTCGAGCCGGCGTACCGCCCTCCTCGTCCTCGTCTTGAACGAGATGTGAATCCGGAACGTACATCATCGAACCGGTGAGTCCGTCGTTGTTGTCCGATTGAGAGGCTATGACCAAACGCCACATGTGCACGGTTGTACCACGAGCGGTTCTTTCGAGGACAACGATGTAAAATGGTTCCTCGAAAACGGACGTTTGACGAAGATCGACCATCGCGTCGAGGGTCGATTCCGTCAGGCCGAGATCGTTGCTCGAGCTATCGTCGGGAGCACCCGGTTGTCTCTCGTCGTTTCGCTCACCTGTAATCAATTGCTCCTGAAATACGTGGAGAAATTGGGTGTTTTGCCAATCGTGAGTCGCGTCCGATATAGCGTCGAGTTGTATGACGCAACCGGGTCGAGCCGTCGACTGTTGAGAAACGATCTTTATACGATCGTGAATCGAGTTTCTCGCCCCGGGTGCCGCTGCTCCATCGTCGGACGAAACGTCGCTCTCCAGACTCGCCATCGAGTCCATCATGCGACTTCTTCGCTCGCTTATCGAGACTTCGGCGAGCAAAGTTCGCGCGTCTATAACCGCCTGATAAACCCTCAGGGACTCGCCGTCGCTCGCGACGAAACACGCGCTCGGCGAGTTTGACAAGTTACCGAGGGTCGTACTGGGCAAGAGAGTGGGTATCCAGGCAACGTTGCTAAACGCCGATATCTCTGGTGAATTTATACGCGCCAATTCGGATACACCCCCGCTCTTGGACAGAGGCCCGACCGCGTCGACGCGCCACAGTATCAGTTCGCTGCAAAATCCCGTAGCCGACATGATCTCTTTGCTTCGCGCTTCGTTGTCCCGATGTTGCTCCATCGAAGTCGGTGGAATCTTTCCTAGAGCACCTCTGTCCTCTGTGTCCTCGTCTGCGACACGACCACCACCACCACCGCCACCGCCACCGCCACCGCCACCGCCACCGCCACCACTACCACCGCCCCCGTTCAACGGACTCGAAAATTCCGGTATATTGTGATGAGAAGTCGTGACTAGGAGCGGTAGCACGGGATGACAGGTTATGTCGTTGACGCGAAAACGATGACCGGAAGCTCGGCACGCGTGACCGATACTCAATACTTGAGAAAATTTTGTTTTATCGGCAAACGTTAATTGCCAAAGATTCAACGTCCCGTTTGAATGTTTCGAGACCATGGAAACCATCGGGCTCGGATGATTCAGCATATCGTT
Organism: Ophion ventricosus; assembly: GCA_963932345.1. Lineage (NCBI taxonomy): Eukaryota > Metazoa > Arthropoda > Insecta > Hymenoptera > Ichneumonidae > Ophion > Ophion ventricosus. Next base: position 5,985,156 of record OZ010726.1, on the reverse strand, counting down.
CAAAGACTCTTGAACGGTCTTGACAGTGGTGACGTTCTCAGGAATGGTCGTCATCGGAGCAGCTGCAGCCGCAGCTGCAGCGGCAGCGGCGGCAGCCCCCCCGTCACTCGTTGTCCGATCCAACGGATTTTTCCCTCGATCGGCCAAATCTTGAACGGTTTCGAGCAATTCCTGACCGCTTCTCGATGTCAGAGTCGATTGTTCCTCATCCTGCTCGATGAGGCTCGGTAAAGGAGTCGATAGGTCGTTGGTACGATCGTTGGCTCCCCCCTTGACCGTTGATTTTGCGACCTCTCGTATACTGAGCAGGGGACCTCCCGTGTTGTGCGAATACATGGAAACGTTGTGACTCATGGTCGAGGCGTCACCCAGGGGAAAAGCGTTCGGTATTCTTGTAGAGAAGGATATTTGTGCCTGTCGAAACGAGCCCGGATGATACTCGTCGAGCCACTCGATGTGCCATATGAGGAAACTTCCGTCGATCGGATGTATCGAGAAGAGAAGATCGGGATTGTGATGCCAATCGCGAAGAAGCGTCTCGATCTTCGTATCGAGAGAATCCGGGGCGTGATTCGAGGTTGCGTCGGTGGCGATCGAGTTTATCGAAGCGGTATTGCTACGGATGTCGAAGATCGAATCGTTGGAATACCCTAGTATTTATTATTCGTCCGCGTGAAAAATTTACGCACCTCAGAGTCTGGTGAGAGTATCCGGCCTGAGCGGCGTGATACTCGTCGTTACCGTGCTGCTGCTGCTGCTGCTGCTGATCCTCCTGGCTCGTCGTACGTCCACCGAGGCCGCCCCCGCTAGACTTTTGACCGCTCTGCTGAGCTTGTCTCGATGCTTTTTCTGAGGAACCAAGTCCTCCCGTCAGACCGTAACAGGACAATACGCTGCCTGACGAATAATTCGAAAGATGGCGAAAAAAAACGAAAAAGAAGAGAAAAAAAAAAAGAAAAAGAAATACGGCTTTTGAGATGGAAAAATGAAGCAAAGATTTGAGCAAATACTCGGTGTGTGATGTCCTTCCACGTCAGACTCCGAGTGATCCGTCGTCTCGTGATGATGTTGCGGGTAAGAATAATAATGCTGCTGCTGCTGCTGCAATCCCTCCTCCTTCTCTACGACCCTGCGCGTCAATTCCTGCAGTATACTTTCGGCCTGCATCGTAAAATGCATCTCCTTGTTGTTGAGCCAATGGAGAATGAAATTGAGCTCCCTGTCGGGATCTCCCGTGACGAGACTCGGTACGAGCGGTATATCTTTAAGAGTGCGAACGAGTTAACGCTTTGAAAAGAAAAAAAATGGAAAAACCCGTACATCTTACCAGTTTCGGCGTTTATACTCGCGGCGAGATGAAAATGCATTCCGGGATAGTGTCCCGTACCCTGGTAATTATTGTGAAAATCGTGAACCGAATACGTGGATGGTAGAGTCGGGAGGATCGGAGCGTTAAGACCGGTTTGGTTTTGCTCCTGCTGCTGCTGCTGCTGCTGCTGCTGCTGCTTGGCGTGACGTCGTATGTGAAAGCACGTCCTTGGAGGGAAACGGGGAGAGAGAGAGAGTAGTAAGAGCAGCAGCGGCTAAATTTACTAAGAGCGAGAGAACGATGTACTTCATGTGCTTGAGACGCTGCATGAATCGATGCTTGTGCATACTGTGATGACGATGCTTGCCGTGATGGCCGTGCCTGTCCGAACCCTCGAATTGGCTCATGTTGGCGAGTCCCTCGATCTCCGGTGGTACAGTCTCGGCCCATACTCGACAGATGTTGTCTCGGCAACAAGTCACCAGTATGTTGGACACGGAGCCCCTACGGAGGGGGCAACGCGCACACTCGGTGTCATTCGAAAATTCTCGAGCAACTTTTTACTCGCCGCCGCCGCCGACAGCTCCCCCCCCCCCGTCTATCGCCCTTTTTACTCACTTTGGCATATATTTGCTCGTTTTACGCCAAGACAGATGCGTTACCGCGCGAGGATGTGCCACGTATACGAAACTGTAGCTATCGTTGGGTATCGATTGACCAAAGTTTATTTGATCCTGGCCTCGCGTAGGAAAGACTGAAAATCATCAAAGTATCAAATAGAAGAAACGCCCCGACGTCGAGAGAGTACTCACGTTGCTTGTTCTCGAACCATATCTTTACGAGCCGGTCGTTGAGACCCGTAGTGGCGAAGAGCGTTCCGTCGGGACTGAAGCTCATAAGATGAACGGGAGTCGCGGTCCGGCACTTCCAGACGCAGTTCCACGAGCCTGGCTCGTTGCCCGAGGCGACCGAATCTCCTCCTCCCGGACAAGGACTCTCGGCCTCGGGTCCGATCGAAAAGGTCACGGCGCCGGCTAAAACGACGCTTTGAAAAAAGTTTGTTCCGCGCTTTGGCTCGAAAATAACAACGAGCGAGCGTCTCTCGTTCGTTTTCGCTCGTAGGCCGTTCCGTTTGGCGGTTGTAGGAGGAAAACAAAAAAAAAAAAAAATACACGAAAGAAAACCAAGAGATACGGCCAAACGAGTTAACGGCGCGTAGTCGGCGTTCGCGTCGTGCCAGGGCGAGAGGGTTACAAGCGTGATAAAGCGCAAAAGACCCGTATCGTCGGTTCGGATCGCAATCGAGAGAAACCAAACTCACGATCTTTACAAGAATCGCCGACGTCTCGCGGCGGCACCGCCGCTTCCCGGGTCGCGACGACGCCTACTTTCGGCTTTGCGGCCGTGCGCCGAGACGGAGCGTCCTCTTATAGAATACAATTGTATTGTTTTTTTGCCCGTCGACACTGGCGGAGCGGAGAAAAAGCTCACCGGTCGCGACTTACCTCGTTCCTCCTCGAAAGGCTGGATGTTTTGATGCCACAGTTGGAGCAATTCGCCTCCGGTGAGCAAGCGCGTACCCTCCAGGTTCCAAGAGAGCGAACTTATATCCGAGTCGGTGCGAAGGCTGCCCGTCTGCACCCATCTGTACTCCAATTGCTGCACGCGCGCGACAGATGTACATAAGTCGCTCGGACTAGAAACTAACGCCAGGAGAAACTACGACGGCGGCGTACTTACGTGAGAAGACGCGCCGTGTATGAGAGGCGTCGGCTCGAATACGCACACTCGATTCTCATAGGCGGCGGCTATCTTTCCAGTGTCGGTGCTGCAATCCAGACAGCTTATCCTGATGTAGTTGTGTATAGCTCCCGGTATAATCTGGACTCTCTCAAAGTTACTGGCTAGTACGACTATGTTGCATCCAGCCGCGTACGCCTGTGACGAGAGTAACGCAAAAATGAGGCTGTCAAATTTTTCACTCGTCACCCCTCTCCCACGGCCACCTTCGATTTTCAGAGGCGCCCACGGTGGGACAGAGATCAAAAGGGGAAAAAAAGAACGAGGGTGAGCCTGCTCGCGTCGATGAGGGTGATCGACGAGCGTGTACAGAGTTGACGGGAAGAAGGAAAAATACATTTGCCACAACGCGGCAGGACTCACTGTAAATGATATTCCTTCGACCGAGCCGACGGCGTAACAGCGATCGCCTGCGTTACACGCACCGCTCAGTATCTGATGACAATTCATCGTGCGTAGGTTCGTGCGTTCGAGGTGTACACGGGCGCACCTACTGTTACTGCTGTTATTACACTACTACTACTACTACTATTACTACTGCTGCTGCTGCCGTCTCATTATCGTCTCGCCTTTCTCCAAACTCTTTATTGCGATTAATTTAAAAGAAAAGTCGCCGTCTATCGAATAGTTGGGCGTAGGGGCGATTACGATCCGCGCACTGTTGTACGCGTAGGCACGCGGAGCATACGCGACACCAGCTACGACGATCCTCGATAAAAGTCGAAATTGACGTGACACGAGCTGACGGCACTCGAAGCGGCCATCTTTTGATGGACCTTGGAGGGCGCGATAAGCCTGGCGCATCGCGTACTACACATACACACGCACGCACATATAGTCTTTCGTGAAAAAAAGAGAGGCGCCACTTGACGGCGGCGGCTTCGTCGCGTCGTCGTCATCGTCGTCGTCGTCGTCGTCAAGAGAAAAGCATTGCGCCACCTGGTGTGCTCGGGGGCCGCGACGCTGCCTTCCAATATATGTAGTTTGAAAATGTTATACCACTGCCGGAATTGAAACTGCTTGAGCATTATTTTTGATTAGCTTTGTTGATCGAGCGATAATCATAACGAGCGCGTTTGCATATATTTCGTACAGAGTAATTGGGGCGGCTTGTCGGTTTTTTATTTCCTTATTTTTTTCACCATCGTCGAGACAGACCGGCACGACGAACGAGCCGATAGGAAAGATGGTTTTAACCTCTGACGATTCGAGCGAAGACGACGACGATGATATTTACATAGGTGCCGCGGCACGTCTCAAAGGTCATTTATCCAAGTTAAGATCGATCGAGAGATTATACCGTCGGCTTTGACAATTAAATAAATCAACGTTCCCCGCATTGTGTGTAGCTTTGATGAAGAAAGGTCCGCCGCTGACGCCCCTCGTCAATTTTCACTCTAGTTTCGACAGTGAGAAAGACATTCCACCAGTTTCCCCGAGGTGAGCAGCAGACGCAACCACCGGCTTCCTCGTTTCAATATTCTCACGGATTGTGAGAAAAGGCTAAATATATTTTACGCGTAGCTTGAGAACGATGCCGGAGAGGGCTTGTACAGAGACGAGAAATTCTTGCGAGACTCTTTCGCCGTTGGCCTTGGCCGCCGTCCACGCGCCGGAGAAAGCCGATCCAAAGTTGGAGAGTATCGACCCGGACGATTCGGATGAGAGCGACGAGCCAAATTATACGGTAGATGTCAAAGTTAAATGGAAATCGAGAGGAATCGTACGTCTGGAACTAAAGAGGGTACGTCGGTAAGAAGAGAGGGTAACGCTTTTCTCTTGGGCGGTATGTGAGTTTTTTCTTTGTTCTCGCGCAGCACGAAACCTTTGAGAAAATATTTAAACACTTTGCCGAAAGCGAAGGTGTATCGGAGAAACGGATTCTCGTACTGAAAGGTAACAAACCTGTCCTATCGAGAGATACGCCAGCATCGGTCGGCCTCAGAGTCATAGATATTCTGGGTAAGTTTCGACGAGAGGGAGGGAGAGGGAGAGAGAGATAGATAGATAGATAGAGAGAGAGCACGAATGAGCAAAAATGCGGGTCTCTTTGCAGAAGGGGGAATCTTAAATACAGAGGTCGAGGATGCAGAGCCAAAGGAGCTCGTCGATGCGTGCAGAATTAAGGTGCAAATGTCGACAAAGGGAAAGATCGTGGTTGATCTAGGGAAGAAGGATAGATTCGATAGAGTGATGTCGATCTGTGCGGAAAAGCTCGACGTGGCGGCATCTCGGATAAAATTGTCGTTCGACGGCGAGGATATAGAAGCCGACGATACGCCGGAATCGTTGCAACTCGAGGAAGAAGCGTGCGTCGATCTACGCCTCGCGACACTCTTGTAACCGATTATCATTGAATATACGGAATATAATGTTTTCACGCAGATTGTATTTGTTGGAACTCGTTCCCGTCGATAATTATTCGCGCTACGAACCTCTCGCGTCACACCCTCTGCATTTGTGTTTTCTTTAATTTTTTCAAGGCGCACTTGGCCGCGGTGCACTTGGCGATTCGGTAATTTCGTCCGATACCCTTGAAGGAACCTTTGCCGAAAACGTCGACCGTCACTCGTACTCTTCTTCCGTCCGCGAGTTTCTCCGATTTTCCAAATTTCGCCGTCTCAGGCTCGAGCTCGAGCAACTCGCGAATCGGTGACTTTGGTACGTTCGTGCTGAATTGTTCTGCAAACAAGAGAAACGATATGAGAGAAGGAGAAAGGCGCGCGCGCGCGCTCCCGATGCTTCGGGATAGGAGGTTGCGCGCTGTGGCGTCGAGTACCTATCTCGGTCTTCATGATCCCGTAATAGACACCCCAAACGGCATCCAGAGACATTCCACTGTCGAGATAAATCGCACCCGCGAGCGACTCGAACACGTCACCGAGAGCCTTTGGTACTTCGACGTCCTCCGCTTCTTCGCAATCTTCCTCACCGATCAGGTAATACTAGTGAGAGGGCGAAGGGGCCGGGTGGGGGGTGGGAAAGGGGAGGGTGTGGTGTCAAGAGATGAGAGCGATCTCCGGGTTAAAATAAAACAAATGTTGGCCGGCTCTGCCGCCGTCGCCACCGCCGCCGCCACCACCACCACCACCACCACCACCACCACCGCCACCACCACCACCGCCATCATCATCATCATCACCATCATCATCATCATCATCATCATCATCATCATCATCATCATCATCATCATCATCATCATCATCATCATCATCAACACCACCACCACCACCATCGCATAATCGCTACCACCGTCACCGCCGTCGCCGCTGCTGCTGCGACCACGTTGCAGGTGGACACGCGCGCGATTGCTCACCTCTTCGCTGATGGAATGTCCGTTCTCCTCTTGAATTCTGACGAACCGATCGATAACGACGTTGAGTCCCGGCGACAAGTGCCTGAAGTACTTGTGAAAGCCGCAACGTACGGCGAGAGAGGCGAATATCGTGTTGTTGACGAGGGCCGATCTCAAATCGGTCAAAGCTCCCGGAGAATGTTGCCTCGAATCCTCGTAGAGGTGTCGAGTTATCAAATAATCGAGCACCGCGTCGCCGAGAAACTCCAAGCGTTGATAACAATCGGTCAGTCGATTCGGCTGATAGGACGCGTGGGTGAAGGCCTGAAGAAGATAGCTCCTGTCTCGAAATTTGTATCCTATGGAGCTTTCGAGTCTCTCGTAAGCGTTGAGCATCGCGGCTAGCTCGCCCTCCGGATCGGGCGTGTGTCTCAGGAGGGGACTCGGCGGCTCCTCCAGTTTCCCGTATCGAGTCTTGTTTCAAGACAAGCCCGTGAAACAACGAGAATAATTGGTGAGAAAAACAGGCCAGAGAGAGAGAGAGAGAGAGAGAGAGAGAGAGGAGAGGGAGAGGGCGCGACACGAGTACCTGGATCCAGAATGTCCGTCCGCCGGCTTCCTCGTCGATTCGTCGAACGTAGGGTGTAGCACCCGGATAAAGATTCGCTGGTTCGTCATCCTGGATAATTTTCACCTCTCGATGGGGCAAAACGTTTATTCCGAGCCAAGCCATGAAGAGCAGAGCTCCCCTGGGACCGCAGGCTATAAGATAGGCCCCTATGAGAGCTTCAACGCAATCGGCTATACTCTTGTCCGGTATACTGTGTTGGGTGATCAAATTGTACGGTATGAAACATTGGAAATGATCGGAATCGTTTCCGAATCGTGTAGCCTCGTTGCGATCGAGTTCTATCCTCATAATGCCAAGTTTGTGCTCGGTCTCGCGGACCAATTGACTTATTTCGTCTGGATCGACGACGTTGCGAAGCGAGGGTATGTCGGCCTGATTCCACAGAGTAGAGGGTACACCGGACTCTATGAGGACCTGCTCGAGCTCCTTGGGCACGTAATAACAGGGCGGTAGCCAGTTGTCGTGTGGTTCGAACTTTGTCGCTATCATGCTCTCGCCGAGCATGTTTCGTCGCCCCAAACGATACAGATTCAAGTTGCTCACCTGCCGACAATTTTATATACGTAAATATATATATATATATATATATATATATAGCGCGTTGTAGCGAGTCAACGCGCGTATATCGTACGTTTGGCTGTGCCACACGCGCGTACCTGCTTCGATCGTAGATAACTGAGTTTTCCCTCGTGTATAGTGTCGTAAGTACAGTAGAGGTAGGTTGTTATGGCGTATTTGAGAAAGGAATCGCCTATGGTCTCGAGACGTTCAAGATTTATACCGTCGTTGGCGTTTGACATTGTCAGAGCCTGCAATATGAGACTCGGACTTGGCCCATGATGTTGTTCCAATTCCGGCTGATGATCAAAACTAAAGAGTCGTTCATCGGCAATGTAATAATACGGTGTTTGCCTCGTAGTTTCTTTATTCGACGAGTCGAACGATCCGCTCCTCGTATCACGATCAGAGCACATGTCCTTCTTCAATTTATTCCCGACTTCGGTTACGTAATCCTTATAGGTTAAATTTTTTTCGAGACCGCGGTCGGCCCCGCAGACGACGACGGAGCCGCCACCGCCGCCTCCCAGTCCGCGAACGACGCTACTAGCCTTTCGCTCGATCTTTATCTCACAATCGCTCGTTACAAAACTACCGCTCGTGACGATCTCGGTCTCTCGTTTCTCGGTAAATTCGCGGTGAAGGTGCCGGTGCCTGTCGAGAAGAGCCGCGTCGCTGCAATCCTCCTCGATTTGAGGCCAACAGCTCGAATCGGAATTTTTCTCAATTTCCAAAAGATCGAGAATCTTTTTGTTTATTCGACGCTTCGTTATCTGAGACTCGTCCTCGACTGCCTCGGCAACGTTCTCCCCCATGTAAGATATACGAAGACCTCGACTCTCATCGTCGTCGCTCTCGTCCGAAAAATCCATCATTCCGTCGCTGCAAGTCTCGTCCGAGTCGTAAGCCTCGAGGTCCGAGTCGCACGCCGGTGAACCGTATCTAACATCACCGGCCCAGTTTAAACGTGCATCGAGACCCGTTACTTCCAACGGAAACGACGATACTCCGATATCGTCACCGAGACTCATTGCTGTATTCGCAGCCATCTCGTTCGACCAAGTACCAATCTCCAGCTTCTCGTCGTCGTCGTCGTCGTTGTCGTCGTCAACGACGACAACGACTCTATCGATGCCGCTGGTCGGACCGCGAGTCAGCGATTCGTCATCTTTTCCATTTATCGTATTCTTCGTACCTGTCGCTTCGGTATCCTCGTCCTTTTTTTCTTCTCCACCTCCTCCTCCTCTTTTCTCCGACTCTTTCGATTTCTTCAACACCTCGGCCAAACTCCAACCAAAGTTTAGCGGTGGCCACTCAAAATCTTGTCGAATAAAAGACACGCAACATCATTTTCGCACGAATCGCGCGATAAACGAATGATGAAAGAAAATAAAATAATTTGCTTGTGAAAAATAAAAACTTATCTATTTCTTCGATTATCCTCTTGTGATAAATGAATTACCGAAGAAAAAAAGAAAAGCGTTGTTAAAAATAAATTTAACGAGCGCTAAGGGGGAATACCTTCGTCCAAGTGTTGTCGGCCTAAATTGATGGAACGCGCAACTTGACAGCGTATCTGATTGGCAAGCAAGAGAGCGTTTATTCTATAAAGAATGCACGGAAGACAGACCGCCTGACGCCACAGAGAGGCTGGAAAAGGATGAACGGCACACAGTTCGGCCACTAATATTTGCTTCTGCTCCAAATTCTCCCGTTTCGCCCTTTTCGTCTCCTCGCTGCTCGTCGGCAAGGCGACTCCTTTTCTATTGACGTATCTGTTGGCCGATGTGACAAGTGAGCGATCACCCCGTCTCTTCGCATCGCGGGGTGTTGACGAAAAAAAAAAAAAATGTATACGCGATCATCAAGTTGGTACCTGGGCGTGAGAAAGTTTAATCGAGCGGACGTGTGATCAACGTCCAAGAGCGGTTGATTGCAATTTTGTATCGCGATGTTGTACTTTTTAAAGTAATATTCCTCAAAGGTGGTATAACCGTCACCGGGAAAGGACGACTTTGGATTGAGATTTGTACAAATTTCGGCAACGTAAAAATACTGCAAGAACGAATATGAGAGAGAGAGAGAGAGAGAGAGCGAGAGAGAGCGAGAGAGAGAGAGAGCGAGAGAGCGAGAGAGAGAGAGAGAGAGAGAGAGCGAGAGAGAATAAGATTGACAGAGCTGCGAATAAAATAAAACGAGATCTGTCGCGTACCTGAGGTTGATCCTGATTTCTGTACCAAGGCATTATGACCGCGTCGTGGTACTTTGACGGATCGAACGTAAAGTTAGTCCTCTCCTCTTGGGGCACCTCTCTCGGTATCGTGCCGCGATTATCGTAAATACGTTCCAAAAAGTGCCAATCGACATCGACGTGCTCGTTATTGGCAAAGCTAGCTGCGCGAGTTTCTCGCAATTATTTTCTTTCTCCCGCGCTCCCTCGCACACGTTTAGGCTACTCACAAGTTTTCACGGGAACGATCATGTAGGAATTTTCCGAAGCGTTGGGATCAAAGATCATGAGATACTTTTGAAGCCGCAAAACATTGGTAAAGGTGTAATTGAGAAACGTGGCTACCCTCTCGATCTTCGAAGCATCGAGGACGACCGTATTTTTGCTCAATCGCAACTCAACGCGAACTTCGCCGGATCTCGTATAGATGGGAAATGGACAGATCTGCGAATAGATACGCGATTGTAGCAACGGGGAAGAGCCTCGCTCGTGTATACAGATGTTTTTATTTTTTTTTCCTACCTTCGGAATCCGCTTGAGAGTGAGAATACCAAAGCCGATAGCAGACTCCTCCGGCGGATAGATGCGACGCCCCCGAGTATTTCGTTCTTCCGGCAGGGGACAACTCAAGGACATGTTGATGTGATAGAGGTAGGCGGCTGCACCGACAACGGGTCTGCAATCGGTCAGGGCCTCGGCTGTCTGCGACGAGAATTTCATGGCAAGGTATTATCGCCGCCGCTACCGCACGGGGTACGCGCGCGCGCGCGCGCGTGTGTGTGTGTGTGTGAGATAGCACCTTTTTATAATAATACTGGCGACGTTTCGTTGTGCCGGGTCTAGCTTCGGAATAATCAGCTTGCGCCTCGTCAGGCAAGGCTGGAACTTCGGCATCTTCGGGTCGGGCCTTGAAACTTTCCTTATCGATCGGCAATAGATTGTCGTCGAGCTCATTCTCCTTGTGCAACTGTAGGCACATCCGAAGAGCGGCCAATCTCCGTGCCATCGCTCTGTTTGGCATCGGGTACGACTGCCGAGGGGAGAATAAAAGCGTGCTAGACGTCAATGGCGAGATATCGTACGATACGAGGCGGTGGGCCAACGAAACAACCAACGTACCGAAATTACGTATTTGAGGGGAGAATTGATGGGTAATCGAAGAGAGCAAGCGTACATGATATTAGCGCGGTGATTGACCACCTGGGTGGTCCACTCTGGCGTTAGGCGGGTAAAAGTGTCGCTTGGCAATCTTGCACAGTATCTACGGGATTCGAAAGAAAGAAGAAAAGAAAATGATTCGAGGGTTCGTTGAGGATTTTTTAGGGAGGGATCGAGAGGAGAGCGCCTCGGCAATTCACCTATTGACGAGGGATATGGCCGAGTTGAAAGAAACTCTGGGCGCATCTTCGGCCTCGAGAGGCTTGTAATACGGTATCATCGCAGCGTACGCGTCGGCTTCGTTCTCCTCCTCTTCGCTTGGCTCGTTGTTCCAACATTTCATCAAGAGAATCTGCAAGACGATCGAAATTAATGCGATAAATGTCGAGGTTCCATAGAGGGAGAAAAAAAACAACAACAACAACAACGTACCTTCTCGACATAGTGATAGTGAGCCAATTGTCGAAGGAGCTCTCTCGATCGATCCGCCGGTACGAGTAGTACGTGCAGAGCGTCGATGGAACGAGCGCGACTTTTGCATTGCACGTACGACTGATACGTCTTTGGAAAATCGTATCTCATGACAAAGTTACATTTTGGAATCTCGATACCGTGTTCCAGTATCGACGTAGCTATCAAAAGATTGCACTCGTGAATTCGAAATCTCTTCAAAACTTCCTCCTGTTTTCTGTGCTCGGTCTCGAGGTCGCGCGAATAACTCGCTTCGTCCATCATTGTCTTGTCGATCGTGTAGAGCGGCGACAAGAAACTCAGATCCTCGTCGTACTTTGATACTTCCTGTCAAGAAAGAAGCGTTGTAAGAAGCAGCGCAACGATGCGAAAAAATTGCTCCAACGAGAGGATACTTGCGTTCAATAGATGAAAAAGTATCTTGGCCGTGAAACTCTTGTCGACGAAGATGACTCCGCAGAGGAGGTCAGGATCCGTAACGCCGGCTCCGCCACCGCTGCGATGGTGCCGCCGTCCCGAATCCGTCGTTCTCTTGTTACGCGAATCATCGTTGATTCTCCCGTATCCGCCGCCGCCGCCGCCGCCGCCTCGTCGCACCTGGAACGAATTGGTCCTGGGTGCAGGAGACGCGGCGGCGGCCTTCTCCTCCTTCGTTGTACCGATCGTACGCTCGGTGCTCTCGTCATCTGCCTCGAGAAGGAATAGGCACGAGAGGGAGAGAGAGAGAGAGAGTTTTCAGTTGCAACACGGTTATTCATAGATGAACGAGAGATCTTACCGGCGTTTAAAGATTTTTCTTGTTTGACGGATCGAGCGGAAGACGCGTACGTCTTGAGGGTCGCCAACAAACGATGTACCTTGGGTTTGGAGTAACGATATATCCGATCCTTGTCGGTCAAAGACTCGAAAGCGCTGTCGCACAAGGCGCTGCGAAACAAGCCGGTATTTAACGTAAAACTTTTTAAAAAAAAGCAAACATATTCGTCAGAGGGTATTACCGTATTTTGATCATGACGGAAGAGAGCATGTTGAGGAGGAGATAGTGTCGCTCGTACGGAGTCTTGACCTTGAGTTTCTCCGTGAGGAGGAGAAGAGCGAGAGCGGCGCGATCGGCGCACCACGGACCGAGAGTGCGCAGCGCGTGCAAAAAATCTTGCAGCATCTCGCACGGTTTTTCCGTTGGATCCGGAATCTTTTGTATATCTTCGAGAAATTGTTCCTTGTAAATTTCCGTTGGATCGTAGCGATGATCTTTGAGAAAATTCATAGCGTGCACGGTGCAACTCTCGAGGCTATCCTCCAGGCTGCTTATTTCACCTTGGGCGTACTCTACAACGTACTCGCGAGGCTTGGGACTGTACCTGACCGAGTGGGAGAAAGAAGCGCGTCGATAAAAAAAATTTAAAAAAATAAAAAAAATAAAAATAACAAGAGCAACAACGTACTTTTAGCCCATCGCGGATGCTCACCTGAGTACGGAGAGAATGTCACTGGCCGTCTCAACCTCGCAGTCGTAGACATTTTCCAGCCTCTCTATCTCGAGGCCTAATCTGCCCGGTTGCGCGGCCAAGTCGAACAGCGGTACCGCTAGGCCGACCACGCGAGGCGGCTCGTCGCGAGCGCTCAACGTCCCGAGTACCCACGAGAGATGCTCGTCCCGCGCACAAGAGTGACATCGGTCGACGATAACGAGATTTACCCGTGACGGCGTGAGCTTGCCGAGAGTCAAGAGTCGTCGGCAGGCCTCCGGGGTACAAGTCAACACCTGATTCGGACAAAAGAAAAACGTATTCCTTCCGACGTACGATAGGACCGGCGGCGAGCCAACGCCGTCTCTCTCTTACCCCGGCGTCATCCGAATTCTCGTCGAAAGAATCGCTCGCCCCGACGCAAACGCCGACGTCCGTCAGCTGTCGGATGTAATCGGCCTTGGCGGCGCATCTTTCGGCATCCTGCAGCAAGTAGACGGTTCGACGGAGGACTCTGTCCTTGGGAGATCTACGGGCCGAGGAGAGGCGAGCGCGTTCTGCGTTAAAGGGCGCGAGTGTCGTTGAAAGAAAAATCTTACCTCGTATCGACAGTGGCAAACTCTTGAATCAATTTAGTCGCGACGAAGGTTTGTTCGGTGTTTTTGCCGAGGCAAACGATGATGTTTCTCGCACGGGCGGCATAGAGCAGTTCGACCTTTGATTTACACAGCAAATAAAATAAGGAACGAGGAAAAACTGGTGCAAGCAAAATATTGAATCCTGCTTTGACTCACTTGATACTCTCTCGGGGTGAAAGATTTCGTGTAAAGTTGATCGTTGAACGGAAATGCCATGGAAACGAGTACGTACGTTTTCTTTCTATATATTTTCAGCAAGGTCTCATCGTCGCGCGACACGTTGCGCTCCGATATCGAAAACGCGTCTACAAATTGCAAACTTTTTTGAGGTTAGATCGGCGCTCGGTCCCTGCTGGCGGAATAATCGCGTATCCCCGACGTGTCTATTTCATCGATAATCTGACCAAGAGACATATGTATTTTTTCACCCTGAATTTTTTCCGTTTGGCTCTTGGCCCTCGATTCCTCGTGGCTCCGAATAAAAATATTCCCACGCCCGCCAGTCCTTTTTCGCGTGTATGTTGACAAACGGAAGGGAGAGTGCTGGCGGCAGGAGGGGTGGGGGGGGGCTCGACGCTAATCCTTCTCTCGCTCGATGACGTCATTGACTTACTATTTTGGGAGCGTATCGCGATGCCGTTGTCGCTAAATTTGTATAAAAATTTAAACAAGCCACCAGTCAATAATCCATGTATCGAATTTACAGCTCAATGCGTTCGTTATATTTAGCATGTACAAATAATTGGCAAACATTCGTCGCTTATTTGCTATCGCGCGTAACAATTAACAGAATAAGGGCTTATAAAATAGATTAATTGTTTGGAAAAATTGAAACAAAAGTATAATACAAATTTGATGCGACAAATAGTGTAAAAAGTCCGCTGCACAGTTCTCAACTGCAAAAAGTTGTTGTATTTGAAAACAATCGGGCATTTTGTTTGTTAAATATTTTTTTTTATTCATCCTCACCTCCCATCCCTTCGCGATAAACACACTCTCAAGTTCAGGCACACACACACACACACACGCAAGCACACACACTCGGCAATCTCGACACTTTTCTTCACAATAGCGTTACTTTCTAGTTTGCCGCGGTTCGTTCCCCTCACTCGTGTTCCACACATCGGACGAATATATACGCGTAATCTCACGGGCCTACGGGAAAATGAAGATGGATGATCCTTTGGAATAGACGAGAAGATGAGTCGTATCCTCGCAAACCTATCAAGACAGCGTAACAACAGTAGCGGTATACAATATTGCGACGAAAGAGGGTGTAGGCGGCTCCTCTCGCGGTTGAGCTCGTTGAAAAAGAAGGGGGTGACGGGAGGAAAAAAAAGAAAAGAAAAAAAAGCACAACGCGGTATACTCGGCTCTCGTCGGCCCCGCTTTCTCGTCGTTTGTATTATATATATATATATATGTGTGTGTGTGTGTGTGTGTGTGTGTGTGTGTGTATATAGTATATGTACTACAACGTACACTAGTTGCGCGTTTCGTTGGGCTTTTCTCCCTGTCGGCGGTTGGCGCGATCGCGCGATTCTCGTTCGAGAGTCGCGGCGGTGAAAAGCAGCTTTCCTGTGGCGAATGCTCGCGGCGAATCGTCGCTATTCAATTGGGCAAAGTATCGTAGAGTATGTCCTTGATGTTCTGGGAGAGGGTATCGGGGAACTTGATGTCAAAAGCTACGAGTAGATCGCCCTTGCGCGAAGGCTCCTTCGGAAAGGGCAGACCCTGGCCCTGAATCCTCTTAACGACGTTGGGTTTGACGACCTCTCGCGTCAAGTTGAGGGATATTTTTTCACCGCCGAGGGTCGGTACCTCGACGACGACGCCGCAGAGGGCCTGCTTGAGGCTTATCTTGCACGTATATCTAACGTCGCTTCCCTCTCTCCTGAAGAGGCCGTGAGGCTTGTCTCGTATGATGAAAACAATATCGGCGGGCACCTTGTTTCTGCCCTGATCGCCCTCCTTCTGAAAGGTTATCTTGGTTCCGGCTTTCCAGCCAGGCTTGACGTTTATCGTCAGTACCTTGTCCTCCTTTCGCGTCGTACCGTCCTGCTGAACCACTCGTCTCGATATCTTCATCTTTTTCGTACAACCCTTGGCTATGTCCTCCAGACCGACGTAGAGATCGTGCTCGACGGGAGGATCCTGCGCGTGATCCTTGCCGCCGAGGTTGACGCCGCCGCCGCCCCCTCGTCCGGTGCCCGGACCGGCAAAGTTGAACGAGTGCGATCTGAAGGCACCCCCGGGGCCTCCCTGACGAGCCGGACCCATTCTCAGATCGAACGGATCCTCCATTCCCATGTCGTCGTCGTGAAAGCCAAAGATCCTGTTTCCGCCGGCGGAACTGCCTCCGAACTCGAAAAAAGTCCCAAACGGCGAAGCCGAACCAAAAAATTGGGCAAACGTGGCTCTGGGATCTCCGTGAAACGTGTAAGACGTCCCTTGGGGGCCGCCGTCGGGCACCCCGCCACCCTTCAGTCCTTCCTCTCCGTATTTGTCGTAAACCTCGCGTTTCTTCGCGTCCGAGAGTACCTCGTAAGCTTCGGCTATCTCTTTGAATTTTCCCTCCGCATCGGCCGCTCTGTTCTTGTCCGGATGATATCTCAGGGCGAGCTTTCTGTAAGCCTTCTTGATCTCATCGTCGCTCGCCCCCCTCGTGATTCCCAATATTTTGTAATAATCTTTGCCCATCTTCTGAAACGAGAGAAAAAAAAATGGAAAGAGGGCGCGCGCGCGCGCACCCGTCCACGGTTAACGATATGTATCGCGGAAAGGCGGGTGAGGCGGTACGAGGGGGGTCGCGCGCGTACTCCTCGACAAGCTATATTTGGCGAATACAACGGGGTGGGGGCGGGGAGGGAGAGAGAGAGAGCCCGATTGACAAGCGCGAGGTTATCTACATCGCGTCATCTCGATTCGCATTATGCACTTTTCACCTCTCTCTTTTTATTTTTTTCCTCTCTCTCTCTCTCTCTCGATTCGTGAAAAGCTGCTCGAGGTCATCGAATAACGCGTCCACCCTACCACACGAGTATATTTCAGACAAGGCGACGATAACGATCGGAGATCCATCTTTTCATTTGCGTGGGCGTTACGTGGGTAGCCGAGCAAGCGAGCGAGCGAGAGAGGACACGCGACCATTTCTAAAATTGCTTATCCTCGATGATACATCGCACGCGAAAAACACCGCGTTAACAAACCCCCACACAGTTCGTACTCGCGGGAAGAGGGAGATGACAAGGAGCGAGAAAAAGAAAACCCACCTCGTTTCCCAAGTTGTGATACGTTTTTTTTTCTTCCCCGTGTATCCTCGCTCTTCACTGATATTATTCACCTAACGATAAAAGAGTTTGCGTTTATTCCACAATGATATATATATATATATATCGACTCGAGAACGACAATGTTGCTCCGTATAACGTTAGAAAGCGGCGTCCGGTCCAACGTCCCGTTACGAACTGAAGCAGCGCAGCTCGTAGCTTGCGCAGCTTATATATATATATATATATATAGAAACGTTGCTTCTCGTACCTTCCGGAACCTTCGAAAATTCTCACTCGAAGCCGTGTCGGAGTTTCCACGAGTCGACGCGAGAGGCGCGCGCCTTCGAGCGCGAAACTTGCCGCCAATTTCAAATATCGCTCGACACAGAAACGCGAGAGAAAGCATCATTCGTCGCTGGTGGTGTTCGGTGGTGCCTCGTCCCAGATAAACATTTTCCCAGCGTTAGCCGTAACTATAGAATTTTTTAGCGGATGCACGGAGAGGGTGCAAGTCGGTGAATCCCGACGACAGGCTAGTTTCTCGACGACTCGCCGACTCGCCAAGTCCCATATCCAGAGATTTCCGTCGGCTGAGCCTGAGAGGACGCGCGTGTCTCGATTGTCGACGGAGGATTCGAGGCAGAGATCGTCCGCGACGTGACCCTCGAATTCTCCGAGACACTCGCCCGAGTCTTTGTCCGTCAATTTGACGCTTCCGTCGGCGCAACTCGCCAATACGCACTGTCCGTCGCGTGTGAAGCTGGCGCACGTGATTGCATCTGCGCCCCGACAAAATATACGTACGTTAGGAGTCGGGGGAGGGCTCGGCCGAGAGCTTACTCACCGGGAGCGAAATCGGCCGATAGCTGACCCGCGCGAATGTCGTATCTTCTGACGGCCCCGTCGAACGAGGCCGTCAGAATCTCGTGATCGGAGAGGGCGACGCTGGAAACGGCATCCTTGGCCTCGTTCAATGTCTGAACGGCCTCGCGACACTTTGACCTTACGTCCCAACACATGGCCGTATTGTCCCGGGATCCGGATACCACCATGGACGACTCCTCGTTGAATCTACGATACAGAGACGGAAGATCGGGCTGTTGAAAAAAAGCGGGCCAAGGGGCGGGGGGGAGGCTCTCGCGATGCCGCTAGCCGGGTGATCCAACCTGGCGCTCGTAACCGCTCCGGCGTGACCTCTCAATCTCCTGATCGGAGCGCCGCTAGCTACGTCCCAAACTATGACGGATTTGTCCATACCGCAGGATACTATGCGACTGCTGTCGCAAGCCGCGCTCGCGTCCGTAACTTGATCGGCGTGACCACCATAAGTTTTTAAGCAGACTCCTCTGTAGGGATTCCATAGTTTGAGCTTTCCATCGGAGCCGCAGCTCAGGCAATACGCTCCGTCGACTGTTGTCGAAGAAAAAAAACGTTATATTTACACGTTAGAAAAGAGATCCAAAGGAGACAGCCGTCCAACGATCGGTGTTGTCTTACCGCTGAATCTGACCGCTCGAATGGCCCCTTGTTTGCAATCTATCTCGTCGAGTAGCGTAAACACCATCGTGTAACCTCGATTGAGCGAGAGCGACGTCGATGCGGTGGCGGCGGCGGCGGTCTAGCGACTAGCGGCGACGACGACAGCGGCGGCGGCGCCCTCTCGCGGGCCAAACTCGCGGCCTCTGTTGTGACAGTTGGACGAGGCGCGTCCGACGCGCACGTACGACGCGGTAGAGGAGAGATCAGCGGAAAAACTAGTTGCGCGCGAGCAAACGAGTGGAATGTGAATACGCCGCTGGAAGCCCTCTTTGTCGACATGAATACAAAGAGAAGCTACAAATGCGCTCAGAATTTTTACGATGGAAGCGAGCGTGAGTGTGCCGCACGTTTGGCCGCGTTATTTTTTGCCCGACACCACAGTAGGCGGATGTAATCTCTAGAGATTTCTTTGCGTCGGCGGGGCGCAGCATCGCGGCGAGAGGATCGCGACGCCGCGTCGTCGCGAATCGTGTTCCCGCGGATAAACGTCTGCCGCGCGGCGTCTGCTACCAGCCGCGCGGAGCTTGCGATCGGCCGATATATTTTCGACGCGTGTTCCAGGAGGAGGTGGCCCCGGAGCGCTTTTGGATATGCTGGCGGAGGTGGCTTCGCGAACTCTTCGCTCCGAGTCCGGGGATGCGGATGGCACCGTCGAGAAGGTTGGTGCGGACCAGCCGCCGCTCGACGACAATCGAGAGATTCGTTGGAATCTGTCTCGCGTACTCGCCATGTCTCCCGGCCAACTGGTTAAGCGCTTCGCGCTCTTCAGCGGCGACGAACCCGAGAGAAGATACTCGTACGAATGTACCATGATGCCGGCGGCTTGTCGTCAAAAGTATACCAGCTTCGCGAGCGAGAAGAGAGCCAGGATTTCCATAACTACGCACCTCGTGGCTCACCTCGATCGCTTGAGGGACGCCCGAGTCGACGAGCGGCTCTCTCGCGTCCGAGTTTCCCAGTCGCGTAAGTCGCAAGGGCTCTCGCGCCAGAGTCGCCGCCTTTCACATTTTGTCCTTTCGTCCGTCCTTACAGACGCGACGTCCGACGAGCGTTGTTCCGCGACGATACTTTCCGACCGGATGAATTTTGAGGAATTTGAGAGGGAAAAGGAGGATCGCCCGAGAGAACGACGTCGGCGGAAGGGACGCGCGCCCAAAGTATCCCTCGATCACAGTTATTACGAACGGCCCGAGGAGGAATCGTCCGTAGAGGCGGCCATCGACGAGGCCATGTCGGAAAACGTGAGCGTTCTCGGATCGCTCCCGCCGTACCGTTACGACGTACATTTTTTATTTTATTTTTTTCTCTTCTCTCGACAGATAATGCTGATGGTGGTCGAGAGCGATCGCGTACGAATCGAGGAGCTAGCGTCTCGTGGTACGAGCGTCGAGGAAGCCAAGGCGCGCGAGCTTGTCGACCAGCGGCGGCTTGACATTGAGAAGGCAAGCGTGGCGGTCCCTTTGCCAAAGCCGCCGCCGCCACCGCCGCTGCTGCTGCCACCGCCACCACCACCGCCGCCGCCGCCGCCACCACCACCACCACCATCCGCCAAGCCCAAGGGTCGAGCAAAGTTTATCGGGACGAGCAAGGAGGAGCGAGAAATGGCCCTCGTACTGATGGAGCGCATAAAGAAGAGAGGAAATCCGAGCGGTAGCAATCTTCAGTGCCGAATATGCAATCCACCTCGAAGTTTTACCGCACCGACGACCCTCGTCTCTCATTATCGCAGTCACGCCGGCATAAAGCCCTACGAGTGTCGAATTTGCCGATCCGTTTTTACGAGGAGACACAGCCTCAAGTATCACATGCTGATACATCAAAATCAAACGCGTTTCACGTGTGCCGACTGTGGCAAAAAGTTTCGTCATCCCTCCCATTTTCGAGAACATCTTCGACGTCACACCGGTGAATCGCCCTTTGGTTGCGAGGATTGCGGCCAGAGGTAACTTATTCAGCCTCTACCGGTGTTGTATTCTCGCGGGGGGGGGGGGGGGAGAAAAAAAAACAAAAACAAAAATCTCGTACAAGACGTTTTCTTTCTATCGTAGATTCAAGACGAGAAACACGTACAAGCGTCACTTGAAGACGCGTCACGGTAAAGTATTGACAACGAGTGGCGAGCTACTGTGCCTTACGGAGGAGGAGTTTCAAAAAGTTGAGACAAATCGGAAGAGGAAGACGCGGAGCGTGACGATGCATCGTCGTCCGACGGGAATGGACGAGGATTCTAAGGCGACGAGGGTCATTATCGCCGATTATCGGGATGATGGTGACGAGGGTGGTGCGAGGGCTCTTTTCGAGAGTAACCGGATACTCCGCAAGGGGACTGTCGAAGAGGATGACGATCGACCGATCGTCCATTCGACCATTCGGATGTTCAATCATTTTACAGATTCAACAAACGGGCCTGAGTACGCCAACGTTCGCTTCGAGTACGGTGATTCGCGTTCAATGAATGACAACAATGAGGAGAAGCAAGAGGAGGAAGACGACGAGATGATTGTGACTTACGATGACACTGGCTCGACGGAATATTACGAGGCTGCTGGATCCATCTTGAACGAAATAACGGTCGACGCGAAACACGATTCTTCCTCGGCCCCCAGCGGCAGCCTCAGCAGCAGCAGCAGCAGCACTAACAACAACAACAACAACAACAACAACAACAACGACAACAGCAGCAACTGCAACAACAATAACAACGAGGTGGATATTGCAATATTGGCGGCTGAAATGGGTGGGAGGGAGGGCAAACAAGCGGAAACGATGACGCTGCAAGTGGCTGAAAAGAGCGCGTTCATAGTTTTGACGAATAATCATTTAAAAGGTAATTACGTGCGAATCGGGAGCGACGGTGTCATCGTCGCGGAAAAGTAAAAGATATCGCATTATCCTTTGTTTTTCTTCTTTTACCTCTGTTGAGTGAGAAATTATATACACACATAGTATATTTCTTTGGCAATGAAAGTCGCAACGTGCCAAATTTTCCGTTCGAATACTCGTACTCTTTATCCACGTAGGTACACCTCTCTCTTTCCTCTTTCGATTGTACTTGGGCGTACGGATATATACAACGGATCGTAAGGATACAATTGCTCAACAAAGTCTTCCAATATTATCAGTATACATATATCTCTCGATGCACGGATACATATTCATTCCATGATTTGAGAATAACGTAGCAACGATCGCGTAACAAATAGAGTGCCTTAAACCGCGAACGCGCGACGTAGCAATTACACGAGTATAGTTTTTCTAAGATGATTTTTTCAATAAATACGTATGGAGCGGCGACGGCGGCGCCCTGAAGAAAAAAAAAAGAAAAAAAAAAGAAAAAAAAATAACTATGTAATATTTTTATACGCTTTTTGTACTTGCCTCGAATAAAATGTTACAGGAAAGAGAAAGAAGAGATGGTTTCGCGGAGATTCATTGCTCACAGACGCTGCTACTTTTCTCCGTAACAATATATTTATTGGCGTATAAGCAAAATCCTTATATTTATTGAAATTCGTTGAGCACATTACGTTTCCTTCGTACATCGTTGGACGAGTTGTTGAAAATAATAAAGATTCTAACCATTTATTTTGTATATAATAGCCACGTAATACGTCGGTACGTATACACATGGATTCCCACATTCGTCTATGTTTTCGATTAATCGCGCGTTAATACTAGTCAATAACATTACGTACACTAGTAGTACATTGGTTTCAATATCTGACAAAATACTGAATCTTTATGGCTCGTCCGGTTGCGTCCTTACACGAACCGGTCTCAATTTAATTTCAATATATATATATATGTAACTGTAACGTTATCAAGCGTTTTTCACCGACAACGCTTACTCCTCGTATCTCGATAACAGTAATGGGGCTAAACGAATGTACTCGTTGATTCGTTGCCTAATTCAAAATTGATAACCCTGATCAACGGATATCGCACGAGTCGTATATTATGTTTTTCTCGCAATAAAAAGTATTCGCAATGTCCTACGGCAGCGGACAGAGCGAGTACTCGTGAATCCTTGCTTTTTCGATATTACAATAATAATAATAATAATAGTAATGGCACTCTGGAAGAGATTTAATCGAATTGACCGTCCATTAATCGGCTTTCAATAATTTTCGGACGGATTATCCAGTCATCGAGTTTCTTTTCTTTTTTTTGTCAAGCCTTTTTTCGTCCTCTCTCTTTCGGGCGCTCTCGTCGGTCGAACGAGAAAAACGAAAAACGAAAAAAAAAAAAAAAAGGGTCGGAAAAGGGGAAAAAAGGCGCCAACTCGGTCTACTTTCATGGTTGAAAAGAATCGGAAAGATGGTGTGGCGCGTTGTTTCACATCCGATCGTACAGTCATGCGGGCGTCGAGGTCGGCTCGTCGGGACGCCAGCTCGTACAAGCGGTCGATTCGGTGATGGACGGTATCTAAAACGAGGGCGAGAGAGAGAGAGAGAGAGAGAGACACGGGGTTGAAGGCTTGAGAATATCGTCGATTGGATTAGCTTCTGGGAAGGTAGGATGGAGGATTCGAAACCTTGTAATCGCACGAGATGAGTGGTGTTTCGAGCGTTGGTTCGTCGATCGCGCGAGGGCGATACAAACGAGGCGGGGGACAAGAGCCAACGTAGATCGACTTGGGTATCGGTAAGTTGGCTACTTGGGCGTAAACGGTCGGTGGTGGCGGCGGGGTCGCTGGTGGCGGTGGGGATGTTTCTCCCCTCTGGGAATGGCGAATGGTAGCGGAAGCAGTGGCCGGTCTTCGTTTACCAGCGAGGCTCGACATCGGTAACAACTGGGGACGCTGGACGTTCGATATACGGAGGGGCGGCTCGTAACAATTGGGAGGTACGCGTCGATTACATCCGAGAGTGAGCTCGGCGTACGTAAATTCGATTGCCGCCTGTGCATTTCAACGATCGAACGATCCAACGAGACAAATGGAGATTCGAGAAAGATATTCCAAGGTACTCACGTTGCTGGGATCGCTCGCAAAGGACGGAGGAGGTGCGACACTTTCCACTCGGGATCCCTGCAAACGTTGCTTGTTTCGTTGTTCGAGGACGCGACGCGGCGAACTTGCCGCCAACGAGAGTTCGGTATACGCGTTTTCTGTAAGATCGGAAAGAAGGCTCGAGGACGAGATATACGAAGGATTCGCAGGCGTTAGCGGCTTACCGTTGGTGTGCGGTATTATATCGGGATTCTTCTCGTCAAAGTTTTCCGGAGCATTATCGGCGGAATTGAGAGGGACGGACGAGGTAGCGCAGCAGCCGTCGTCGGCGGGTGCCGTTAGATCCGACATTCCACCGTCGTCGTGAGACGAGTCCTTGTCCTCGGAACGCTTTCTACCAGGCCGATATCTCAGACGGACGGCGAGGACTATGACAAAAACGACGAGAAGGAGACCGGCGGCAGCAGCGACGATCGCACCGAGCAGAGGTCCCGAGAGCGAGAGCATTACCGGGGTGAGAGCTGC
This sequence comes from Ophion ventricosus, assembly GCA_963932345.1. Taxonomy (NCBI): domain Eukaryota; kingdom Metazoa; phylum Arthropoda; class Insecta; order Hymenoptera; family Ichneumonidae; genus Ophion; species Ophion ventricosus. Next base: position 5,961,310 of record OZ010726.1, on the reverse strand, counting down.
AAACGCGTACAAAGAGACAGGTAGATTGAGAAGCGGGTCGCGGGACTTTTCGTTGGCTCGGCGTGACGGAGGAGAGGCACGCGTGTACGGGAGCGGCGAACGTTGTTGGGGCGCGTACAATCGCCTGGGGAAGGACGCGTATCTCTCGTTAACGCGTGACAATATCAATGTAGGGCCAGAGGAGGGAGAGGCGGAAGTGGTAAAGAGAGAGCGAGAGACGCTCGCGCGCCCGAGGATGATCGAGGCTCTGTCCCGTACCTGGATGTTCGGGGCTCTTACCCCGCTCTTCCTGAAGAAAGCGTTGACTTTGAAGAACGGTTGCGTTGCTCATCGCGTGATCCGTCATTATTCGGAGAAAAAGAACGAGACCGGAACGACTTCTCTCGGGTGGAAGATTGTTGACCTCGAGCATGCCGGGTGTCAGACTGGTCGCCGAAGCGAGAAGACGCCTCGTGCCTGCCTCGAACACCTGAAGAACGTACGTGGCCGTGTTGGAATCGAGGTACTCGCTCTCGGCGCAGCTCACTCTTACGCTCGTTGGACTCTCCTCCCGTATCGTGCAGTTCTCCGGTGAGGGTGGATGCGCCAGTCTGCTCTCACCTGCCGCGCCATGTCCGTACACACACGACCATTCGTAAACCGCGTATCTCTGCTCTCCCCCCGCCCCCCACTCTCTCTCTCTCTCTCTCTCTCTCTCTCTCTCTCTCTCTCTCCCTCTCGTCTTTCGAGCGTATACGTTTCGGGGGAAAAGAGAAGAAACAAATGAAGCAAGCCAGAGGGAAGTGCTAAAAAAAAAAAAAAAAAAAAAAAGAGAGAGAAAGATGGAAGGCATATTCGAGTCTTACCGGTTCGTCTCTCGGGAAGATTGAGAGTGGCGGCACGAAGGCGAACGGGCTCGCTGCGACCCTTGGCATTGCTCGCGTACAAGGTAGCGCTGTACGCGGATCCTGGGGTAAGATTTCGAACGGTGAAGGAGGGCTCCTTGCTGGTACGATTGTAAACAACGAGATCCCGAGACGCGAACGATGCAGCCGACTGCTGCTCGGTGCGCTCCTCCATCGTTCTCTCGACCTCGAGGGTGAATCTCTGCGGTAGACCACCGTCGAAAGCCTCGTTGCACTCGAGGCGAAACGAGTCGGTCGTCCGATTGAGTATCGTGCAGTTGAGCGGCGTGTCGGGTCTTCCTGCTCGACCAAACACCAGTGGGAGAATAAGAGAGAGAGAGAGAGAGAGAGAGAACGAGGGGGACGAGAGAGCGCGGGTTTAGTCTGACCAGCCGGTACGATGTGGAAAACGCAGGGCTCGATCTGAGTGCCCTGATCGTTGGTACCCCAACAGAGGAGCGTGCCGTAATCGAGCTCGGTCATCGGTGCGTAAGCGGCCGTCGAGCGGGTACCCTGACTCGTAACGTGAGCCTGGGCAATGTCGACCGCTTCCATCGTGTTGTTAAATTTCCAGGTAAAGGTGACCGTCGGAGGATTGGCTTCCAACTCGCAGGGTATGGTGACGGCTTCCTGGCGGGCGACCCCAAAAACCCGCGTCTGTCCCTGAAGACACACCGGAGCGTCTGTGCGAACGCGCGAGTCTCGTTAGACGACTCGGAGAAGAAAGGAGAAGAAAGATAATCGAGAGACAGAGAAACTTACACTTAACGTCGAGTTTGAACGGGTTGCTGCTCCCATCGCCTTCCCGATTGCTACCGATGCACGTGTAGATACCGGCGCTCCGACGAGTGACGCTCTGCAGGACGAGGCTCTGGTTGCTGACGATCGTACCGCTCGCCGCGGCAGCTGCGTCGTCGTACACCGGATTACCCTTGGAATCGAGAATACGGGTGGAGAAAAATAAATCTCGAACGCGCGCGACGCTCTCTCTTCTTCTCGTTTCCTTCGCTACTCACGTTGTGCCGCCAAAAGACCTTGTACACCCATGGATTCGATCTGATGTTGCACTCGAAGTAAACGTCCATACCCTCGCGTATGGCGCTCGCGTTCAAGTTACTGCCGAGCTCGAGAGTGACGACCGGTTCATCTGCGGGAGCACCGTCCTACGATTAGAGAGAGAGGGAGAGAGAGAGAGAGCAACGAGTGTGTCGCCGCGATAAAAATAACACTCACGATGAACGTTGAGTTTCCAAGAGTCCTCGAGAGCGCTCGAGCCCGCGGAGGGCAGCATCTCGGGTGCGCCACCGAGCCTGCAAGTGACGAATTTACCAGCGTCCTCGATCCCGGGTACAAAGCTCAGTACGCTAGTCGTGACATTGCCGTCGCGGTCGGTGGTCTGTTTGGCGTTTCGCAGAAGGGCGCTTCCCTTGCTCCAGACGATTTCCGGCGGTGGTCTAGCTCCGACCGCCTCGCATCTGAGCTCGTACGCGCTTCCCGCGCTCAACGCCCGATTCTCACCGAGTATCTTCACCCATAGCGGTTTCACTGTCGGAAAGAAGCGCGGGCACGCGCGACTGAAAGAGCTCTTTCTCTCTCTCTCTCTCTCTCTCTCTCTCTCTCTCTCTCTCTCTCTCTCTCTCTCTCTCTCTCAGGGAAAGTGGCAAAGGGTGGGGGGGGGAGAGGGCACTCACGTGTCATGTTGAGCGAGACGGAGCTCGATATCGGAGCTATCATGTTGTTGTTTGAAGCTTGACAGGTAAAGACGGCCCGTAGATGCCTCCTCTCCAATTTTTCGAGTCTGAGTACGTTGCGGACGCTCTTGAGTCCGAGAGGCTCGTAGCTGTCGTCGAGCAGAGCGTTCTCCTGCCACCAAGTGACCCGCGGTCGTGGCCGACCTGCGAACGCGACGTGTACGATGGGGGGAGGGAAAAAAAGAAAAGAAAAAAGATGGGACGAGAGGAAGGCGTTCTCTCCGAGCGACGGACTCACCACCGCTGGCGACGCACGTCACGTTGAGACTCGAGCCCTCGCTGTAAGGTCCAAGAATGTAGTTGCGAATGTGAGACGTACCGTCCTCGTCCAGTATGCTGAGCTGTTCCGGAGGTACTGCGCGAGTGCACCGAGAGAGAAGGAGTGGCTGAGCGTCGCATCGAAAATAATCGTCCCGAGAGAGAGAGAGAGAGAGAGAGAGGGAGTAGGACTCACTTATAACGGTGAGGTTGACTTTGCTGTTTCGCGTGGGTGATTGACGAAAATCTACCCGGCAACGATAGAGACCCCCGTCGCTCTCTCGCACCGTATCGAGTCTCAGGGTGGCCGGTTTGTCCGTCCGCGAGAAAGACGCCCGCCCGCCGAGGCTCGGATCCTGCCAGTGCATTCCCTGCTCCGGATCGCTCCCGCTGTCTCTCGCGTCGAAGCTGTATATCGGTGCGTCCGTTCCTTCCTTGTACCAGATAACGAGCTGAAGTTTCTCTCCGGGGAGCGTCGGTTCCACGTCGCAAGCCAATCGAGCGGCTCCCCCCGCTACCGCGTGAGCCTCCGTCATGGTCACTGCGCGCCCCATCGCCAACGAAGAAAGAAAAAATACCGATTCAACAAGAGCGCTCTTCTCCTCTTCAAACTTGTCAATTATTTATCGCGCGTAGCGCCGTTGCGGGCTGTAACGAGGCGCGTAAACTCGTCGAGTATATTTACTCGCTTGATTCGCAAGTCTCGAGATGGCCTGAAAATTTCGACTCGAACGTTCTTATTGTTATCGCACGTGTACACTCGACTGGTTCTTTTCTCTCTCCCTCTCGCAAGCGTGCAACGCGCCGTACAAAAGCAGGGGACCCAAACAAACTCGAGCGCGAAAGGTCCGAATTAGCGGCCGATTAGGCTTGGTGCGCGAATCAAGGGGCGTACGCGATAATGAGAACGAAAGAGAGAGAGAGAGAGAGAGAAAGGTGCAAGGGAGTATCGCAACGTACCGTAGGCGAGAATCGTATAACCCCGTGGGGCTTTCGACCGGATGTAGAGTACTCCGACATCTGGCTCTTCTCGTCATCCCCCCCTTCCCGGCCACCCGCAGCCTCGTCAAATAACGAACGCGCGTTGCTAAAGTCGATTCGAGGACTTTTAGACCCTTTTAGTTTGTTTCTTCTTTTCTCTCGTCGAGTACGAGCTACTCTCGTCGTCGCAACTTGGATTAATATATCATTTATAAAAGGCACGTATCGCGCGGATCCTCCGACGGAGGAAATCTCTTTGGGGCTTGGTCGTCCGCTGGTCGATCGAGACTCGCGAGAGGCTAAATTTCAACGATCGACGCATCGTTCGTGAATAACAAGAGAGCAGGGAGGAGGCGCGCGGTATGTACGGACAATCGATGAAAATCGCACGCTCGTACCTATATACACGCGCGGGAGGCCTGATAAATTAGAGGTGTCGCGAAAAATAGGCTCCCGGACTTTTCGTGGGTTAGAGAGCAGCGTCGTTTGTTTTCTCCTCGTCGCGCTGCTGCTCGAGCATAAATTTGGAAAGTTTGCACCGAGGGGCGCATGCCGCGAAAAGGACGAGAGACTGCGCTCGAGTGCGGAAAAGTGTAATCGGTCACTCGCAGCTGGCGTACTTTTCGTCGACCAAATTTCCAACAGCTTCCCGCAACTTGCTCCAGCGATGCTTTGGAGCTTTCTCGCATTCGCGAGAGTAATCGCGGCAAGATGCGAAGAAAATTTCATCGCGCATCGCGCTGCTGCTGGCGTCGAAAGGTTAAGGCCGCTTTACGAATAATATCGTAGCCGAGGGACGGTTGACAGGCGGGGGGCGAGGGGGGGGGGGGGGGGGGGGGGGGCAACGGTTGTACGAGAAAACACACGCGGGTGTGAGAAAAAAAAAAAATAATAATGCAAACATAGGTATATATCGAGCAAAGTAACGGCGAGCGTAGGGAATCTCGGCGGTAAACGGCGCGTCTCGGCCAAGAAAAATAATTAAAACTCACCGTCACACGCGATAACAAGCCTTTTCGCCCTTCCAAGAGCACCCATTTTCTCCCACCTCGCGCTCTTTCGTTCGAGAGACAATATTATCGTACACGTCCAGGACAGCCCCGTGCGGATTATTCGTACGAGTTAACCGTGGCCGCGCGCGGCGGACCCTATTTCTCTACATTTTTACGAATGTCGTTGGAAGCGCGGAAACGGCTGGGTATACGAGATTCCCCTCTGCGCGATAATCGCTCACGAGCTTGATGCGCGCGGTTACGTATAGGAAAAGTTACGTACGACGCGAGTGCGCGTCTTTTGGCGTGTACGGGGGGGGAGTGGCCATTTTTCGCACTCTCGCGACCGTGCGATCAATATTTGCTTAGGAATGTTTTCATTCTTTATTGCACCCCCGAGGTGTTTACGCGTGAGGCGTGAAGCGGCGGGGGGTGTAACGGGGCTTATTGCATCGCGCCACTCCCGGGCTCTCCCTGCCGCCGCCGCCACCGCCACCGCCGCCGCCGCCGCCGCCGCCGCCGCATCTCCTTTTATTTATTTGCCCGTGCAAGTGTGCACCCGCTCGTATTTTTTCTCCACTTCTCATATCCGTCCTTTGGCCAGAGCGAGCGCTCGGGGCCGAAAAAATATCACGTGCTCCGAGTGTTATGTTCTTTTTGAGCAAAAACGAACGCACCCGCGCCAACTTTGCGGTTTCGCAGACTTTGAGGAAAAGCGCCGGAGCGAGTCGCGAGGCCGGACGGGAGGGTTTGCGTCTCGGACTCGGATAAGACGCGCTATTTCTTTCGAGATCCTCTTTGCTCCTTTCCGTCTTTTCCCTCTCTCGTTCGCTCGAGAGACCGCCGCTTCACTAACGACGGAATATTCAACGTCCCGTCTCCGCGACGATACGAGGGATAATCGGGGGCGGGGGGAGCTTTCGAGTCAATCGGATAACGTCTGTACACGGATTACGAATATATACGTATATACCGAGCGAGCGAGCGAGGGAGCTTTTCCGCAAATCGGGCGCATCCCCCTTGCCGCGCGCCCTTCTCCGAGGGCGCTTCATCCCTCGATGAATTAATTAACGACTTTTCGTCGTATATATTCGTTGGAAGCGGCGTCGCGCGGTAGGGCTGCTCGAGAGCCGCGCGCGTCCGGCTCCCGAAAAAGGCGGCAGCAACGGCAAGGAAAAAGAAAGAAAAAAAAAAAGCTCTTGACGCAGCGTTTGTCGCAATCGGCACTTTGTCCCTCCTCGTTTGTGCACACACGCACAAAGCAAATTTGCATTTGGAGAGGATTCCGAGAGGCGCTCTCCTGCGGGGCGTGTTTTTTTTCGTGCGATGGAAAGAAAGGAAGAAGGGGGGGGGGTGTATCGCGGCGCGAGGCAACCGCTACTGCAAGTTTATCGCTCGTCGAGCGTACACGCGGGGACGCAAGACTGTATACCTCTCTCTCTCTCTCTCTCGCTCTCTCGGTGCGGGTCAACAGATGCGACAAACGCCCGTCCTTTGGCCGCGCGCGGTGTCCATTGACACACTACCGCCCCCCGCTTGCCATCAATTAGAACGCGCCAGATCGAGCGAGACCCGACCGAATTCTCTCACCCCCTTTTCTCCGCTTCGACGCGTATATCCTCCTCGACTCGGAGAGCCCGTTTTCGCCCGACTCGCGATCGCGTCTTTTTCGAGCCAAACTCGAGAGACTGTTTTACCATTTTTACCGCGTGACATTTTTTCGCTGTCGCTGCTGCCGCTGCTGTGGTAAAATGTGCCGAGAGCGCGTTTTTTTTTTGTTCCAACGATTATCGATTCGTACCACGTCGAGTCTCGTACTTGCCCGGCTCGCTTCTTCGACTAACCCCCCGCCGTCTCAACACCCTCGCAGGGCGCGCGTTGCGGCGAGAATACTCGGAGAGCTAATCGAGGCTTCTGCCCGTCTTTTCGTGTACGCCTTGTACTCTTGAAATACGCGAGCGATTATACGATTGTGGGCGCAGCGAGTATTGGAAAAGAAAAATAAATAAATTTAAAAAAAAACGCTGCGCGTCTCACGGAATTAACGCGCAGCATTCTCTCTCCCTCTCTCGTGTTTCTCGTCGCACGAATTCGCTCCATACATAAATGAATGAAATGAATAAATTCACCGGGACGAGAGACGAGAGAGGCGAGGAGCGAGCGGAGCGGAAAGCCGAGTTATATCGCGGAGTCGAGTATCGGATAACGTCTCGAGGGTGACTCGTCGATCGAGTTATCAACCTGTAGGAAATATTCGCCGTACGGATGATATTTGGCGCGTATGGACGGAAGCGCGAATATTCGCGGGGCGCGTTCTTGAAAAAAGAAAAAAAAATATTAGCTAGCCGAGTGCGCGCGTGAGAATATTCGCCGATACGACCAGGGGTATGGTGTCCAAGTTTGCAACGAAACGAAAATCTTTCTTTATTTCGTTATTTATTTATCTCGTGTTGACTGTTGAAAGTGTTGTTTCGCGGACTCGGGTTGCGGTTAACGTCTCGATAATTTTCGTAGCCGAAATGTGGGCAAAAAATATTTTCGCTGCTTTCCAACGACGCAAACGTGTACACGAGGGAGAGGGGAAGAGGAAGAAAAAGTCTGGACAGGGGGAACGAGAGGCGAGCCAGCTGTGAAGAGCGCGTCGAGTTTGAAAATATAGTTCCGCGATAACAAGAGTGTCGCGTAACCCCCCGGTGGGGCAAACTCTCCTCGTGCCGCGTACAAGCGGCCACGGCGGCACCGACTACATCTATATATTTTATATATATTTTATAGGTCCGAAACGAGGATCCGATATACGTGTCCCGGGTGAGCTTAAATGTATAAAGTACGTCGCGAGAATGTGCGATAAAATATACGAGGCAATAAATATCCTCGGTACGGATATCTCTCTCTCTCTCTCTCTCTCTCTCTTTCCCTCCTACGAATCACGAGCCCGTGACAAAACGCGTATACCTTGTTGATCCGTCAATATCTATTGAAAGAAAAAAAAAAAAAAAAAAAAAAAAATAGGCAGAGTGAGGGAAAAAAGAAAAGATGGGTCCAACGTCCGTTCCGTACGCGCAGCTTTCTCACCCTTCAGCTAAACGGGTAGGCGTAATTTACGAGGTGGCTGCCACCGGGCATTGTTTTTACCCGGCGCGCAGCTCTCGCTCCTGTAGCGCGTGACATACGACGCTTCGCTGCACGCACCTATTTATATTTGTTTGGGCGCGTGTCAGCGCCGAGAACAAGCTTCTTCGAGCGCGGATATAGGGCGCAAAGAAAATTTTTACACAATCGGCCAGTTTGACGGGTCAAAAGATATATATATATATATATATATATATATGTTCCTACCGGCAACAATCGAGGGGGCGATGCGTCGCGATACGCGTGCAAGCAAACAAATACGAAAGGATGCGCGCCGCAATCGACGAAACTTGTCCCGCTCGAGGCACCGAGAGAGACACACACACACACACACACACATGTATATATATATTGTCGCGATCGAGACGACGGCGTTGAACCGAGAGATGGAAATACGTGCACACGTAGAAATACGATGTAACGCGACAGCGTATGATGTATCGTTGAATTTTTATGCTGTCCGTGTTATTGCCGCATCAGGCGAGAGGGGAGACGTATCGTGCGCGCGGATACGTCGGTATACTCTGTTCGCTCCGTGTCTCGTGTCGGGTCGCAAAAGCCACGTCCAGGCGAGGCAAGAGAGACTCTCATCCTAGAGCCAGCTCCCTTCGTCTTGTCACGTATCTATGTATATACAGATATGTACAAAGTGGCAGCATCAGGAATCGATATAGGTGGCGGGGGCGGCGGCGTAGCGTGCAGCAGGAGGCGCGAGAGAATAACGCACGCCACCGAGACATGATTTATTCGGGAAATGAGTTTTCTCGACAGCCTAGCTAACTCGTTGCGCCACCCCTCTCCGCGTACGTGCAAGCGCGCGAGCTTTGCTCCGTTCGTTCTCCGCGATCGGTGATTTTTACACGCTCGCCCGCTAGCTTCGTCTTTATCCCGAATTTATACGTATCTTCGCGAACGTCGCGGCGGCCAACGTCCCCATGAAACTCGATCAAACGCCTTTCTCCGCTATGATTATTGCTCGATCCTTCCTACGGCTAGAGGCGGAATGGGAAATATAACAATTGTCTCGCGAGTATCGATATCGCGCGATCAACTCGGAGGTGCAGAGGCGTCTGGCGGTATACGTTCGCGACAAAGATGCTACCTCGCAATTGACGAGCGCGCACGTTAACGGAACAATATATATTCGACAGGGGGGAGGGGTGAAAAACATTCAAGCCGCGGGGAAAGTACGCGGCAACGGACGTTTGCACAGCGGCTACCTCCCCGCAACCCCGTGTACCCGATCGTAAATGGCCGCGGAGAAGAGAGAAAAAAAAAAAAAAAAAAAAAAAAACGCCAGGGATATACGCGAGGATGAAGGAAGAAGAATTTCCGGCCGCAGTCGAGTCGCTCGTTCGTTCTTTTGAGCGCGCCAAATTTACACCGATACGTACGCGCCGCCGAGCCCTTCGCTCTCCTCCTCGTTACTCCGTCAGAGTCCTCTCGGTGCCCCCGGGAAAATAGAGTGCTCGTGGAAGCGCGTTTTTGTAATTGGAATTATTTAAAGAGGAGAAATACAAAGCTGGCTGGGAGCAGCCGAATTTCGTCGGAGCAATCGCGAGAGGGTAGGAAGGGCGGGGGAAGGAATTTCTCTCCGGTGAAGGTTGAGGCGCGTGGCGGGCGCGGTGTACAGCGAGAGAGGCCCGCGGCGGAGCGAGGCTAAATAAACGAGCGATAAAACCGGCTTCGTTTCCGCTCTCCCTGGCGCGTTCGCGTTTACCTCGCACCGCGTCCTCCTCGAAAGCCCTATTTTTTCAATCAGCGACGCGGCGGAAGAGGCCTCAGCCGGTGCGGCGCGAACAAGTTTCCTCCGTCGCGCGTTTCAAACTGTTGCCCGAGATCGCAGAGCCGACGGCGCATTCTCACCTCCTTTCATTTCGCTATCACGGATTCCTCAAACTTTCGGCATTGGTCACCGTGAGCGCGGACCCCGTCACCTCGACATTATTCCGCCAGTTTCTTAACAAGGATTTATGGTGGTGGGACGGGGAGTTTTTTTTTTTGAAAATAACTCGAATATCGAGTATGCGGTGGTGGTGGTGGTGGTGGTGGTGGTGGTGGTGGTGGTGGTGGTGGTGGTGGTGGTGGCGGTGGCGGTGGTGGTGGTGGTGGCGGCGGCGCAGGCGAGACTCAAAAAACAGAGAGCCAAAGCGTGATAATGCATCGTTTGGTCGAGCCGTCGTATCGCGTCTGTATCGCGATCGCGAGCAGGCTGGAGTGGCTTTTCTCCTCCCTCGATCCAACGATATATATATATATATATATATATATATATATATATATATATATATATATACGTCCAAGCGGAGCCCAAGGCGAAAGACTGATCCGAGAGATGGCTTATCTCGTATATACAGTCCCGATGTATCTCGCTTAACGCGTTCGCTCTATATCCGCTCTCGTTCCAACGAGAGCGGGGGGATAAATATGCCGAGATAAGATCGCTCGGTCGGGAAAGAGAGAGGGACGCATCCCCTCGCCCGTTCGGCTTTGTCCCGTCGGACGAAAGCTCCTCGGATATTTCGTCGAATAATCTCGATTATCCTCGGGGATATCTTACATACACGTACAGAGAGACGAGTCGCGCGCTCGTGTTCCCGATTCGGTCAACGAAAATCTCGAAAAAAATCAAACCGAAGCGCGCGGAGCGAGAGGAGTGAGAAGGGGGATGGGGGCGGGGATCGAAATCGTGAGAAGAAGCGACTGGCACTCGGTTCAATGGATGAATGGAGGCATTGTTGGTGATGGAGGGGCGGGGGTGGAGGAGATCGCGGAGAGGGACGAGAGAGAAAGAGACTAGCTCGTCCGGTTCTCCCGTTTGCGTGTGTACACTCGCTCGAGCATTTCTCAAACCGTGTGGCATTTTACGAACTCTCGTTTAAAGTGGCGCTCGATGGGCGACGGTCGCGCGACCGATCCACCGGGCCTCCGACGGTGATGGTGGAAAAAAAAATGAAGAAAAAAAAAAAAAAAAAAAGCCAGATTCTCGCCGATGAAACTGGTCTATCTCGGTTGCGGCCAAGCGCCGCCGCTCGTTACGTACGACAGGTGAATCGTTGCACGATCGGAGCGCGGTTTCTTTTCCACCAAAGCCCAATTAAGACACCCACCGATCGAAGCAGGAACCGCCGCGCTTTCTCTCTTTCTCTCCATCTCGTTCCGCGTTACACACACACACACACACGCTTATATACATCGTAACGGTAAAATACGTGCGCGCTTCTTCTTTGTCGCAAAATGATTGCGCGCGGAGGAGCGAGGAAGAAAAGCATGCACTTTAATCGTGCTCGGCGAGACAATTGATCAGTTTCTCCTCATCTCCGTTAACCGCTTCCGATTCGCAATCGCTCCGGTATTGTCCGAGACACACGGAGTGAAGAACGCGGAGCGCAAGAGTCTCCGTGTTATTGCCGTTGCTGCGGCATTTTCTTTATTTCAATAATAAATTGATCAAGTTCAAAGAGACTATCCAAGTATATGTATATGTATATATGGAAAGAAGGGGGGGGGGGTCGTCGATTCTCTCTTCGTCTCGACTTTCCTTCGACGAGATAACCCGTGTCGCTAATTAAGGAGCACGTAGATCGCGGCGCCGCGTCGCCCCGTGAATACGCGACCAAGCTCGCTCTCGAGACTCCCCCCCCCACTCACTCTCTCTCTCTCTTCTCGATATACATTTGCGAGCGGCAGCGTCTGCGAGGGAAGAACGCGGACCGCCCGCGGGCGGATTTCACCGAGCGCGCGACGAGCTTTTCACGCAAAAGCCTTCCCTCCCGGGCTTCTGTATAATTTCAATAGAACGTACGAGAGATCGAGAGCGTGTCTCTCGTTCCTCGTAGTACCGTGCCCCCTGCAACTTTGGACAATTTTCTCCATCCAGGCGCTGAGAGACTCGCGAGGCGGCTGCGGGGCTTGCGACGACGGTACTGCGCGTCTCTCCTCAATTACCGAAACACACGAGGTCGTTGATGCGATATCTGGTCGGGGTTGTATCGAGCCATAGCCTCGCGCACCACTCCTCGCCGCGTATAGGACACGGAACGGGTATGACTATCGGTAGACTATCGCGTACGGTATCGAAGCCGAGAGATAGGCGCGTCGAGTGTGCTTCCCATGGACACGTGTACAGCGGCGTTGCGACGGGCGGCTACTAATTTAATTAAGGATACCTATGTCTCTGATTCTGGACGCGATGGTACGGTGGTGGTGGTGGCGGTGGTGGCGGCGGCGGCGGCGGGAACAGGGGAGCTTGGCTACGGTACGCGTCTCGAAGAGGAAAGGGAGGACACAGGGTCAGGAATTACGTCGAGAAGAGAAGGAGGGAGAGAGAGATAACTAGCTACGGAGAGGATATTAGGTATACGCGCGCGCTTGGCCGATAAAGCCGACAGTCAACGTTATCTGGCCTTGGTAAATTCACCTCTCACTCTCGTCCTTCTCCCCGACCGTCCGTCTCTCTCTCTCTCTCTCTCTCTCTCTCTCTCTCTGTATACAGATATATTCGCGCTTGTTATACGGGGGATAAAATAATTGAGGCAAGATCGTATCGACGCGCTCCGTAACGCCAAACGTGCGGCTAATTGTCATAATTGAGAGGAAAGCGCAGGGGGGGGATCGGATGGAAATAAGATTAGGTGGAGCGAGCGGCGGCGGCGGCACTGATACGATTGCAATTAATTTCTACGTTGAAAAGAACGATGGAGATGGAAATACTCCCCCCCTCTCTTGCGACGCGATTGTCAATTTGACGGAGCGAACGAGTTCCGTAATGCCTTTGGCGTACAGAGCTGAGAAAAGATGGCCCACGGAGATGTATCCCTCGAGATGCATCGGGCAGATTATTCGTGTGTAGACTCGCGCGCGGGTGCATCGTCTAGAGCTGTTGTACGACATTCGCACTGTTTGCCGAGGCCTGCGGGAGATGCCAACTAAATAATTACACGCGAGGGCTGCCGTTGAGAAACGGATTGCTTCTGACAGGGGTGAGCGAGCGAGAGAGAGAGAGAGAGAGAGAGAGAGAGAGAGAGAGAGAGCTGGAGGCGCGCGGGGGGATCGAGTTGATCGCGCGCGCGGTGCGCTTGTGCAAATATAGAGCCCAACGCGCTTCGGTGCGGTTCGCGTACAACGCGCGAAGCGGTGATTCAACGAGCCGCGAGATACACGCGACGAGCTTGGCAAACGCAAGCGAGACTCGTCGTACCACCCGATCGGGACGACGGGCAAACGGCTTTCCGATCAGTCCTTTCTTACGAGATTCGATCGAGTTTCGTTAAACAGGGACGAGTTTGCGCTCCAAACAGTCGCAGGCTCGATATCGCGGAAATAGCGAGAAAAAAAGAAATGAGAGTACCGCGCGCGAGAGCGAGTCGCTTGTTTATTTCCTTTGTATATACGTATATACAGTGGGTAAAAAAAGTATTTGGAAAGGCCTCTCGCCGGTTGTTCGAAGGACGGAAAAGGCGGCGGCGAGGAACGCGTAAATTTCGCTCGTGTAAAATTGTCCGATTCCCTCCCGGCGCCACTGGTAAAACACACGCTCGACACACTCGTTTTCGCTGTACGTTGTACAAGGGGATGTACGAGTAGCTCCCCGTTCGACAAGGCTCCCCCCGTCCGCGTTTATGCGATATATAGACGGGGGTGAGGGGGAAGAATCGGGGAAGCGGAAACGAGCAGAAACTCCCGCACGCGAGAGTTTCACCAAGCGCGATTCTCTCTCCCAACTCGAGTGTGACCGTGCGCCCACACGCGTCACGGCGGGGAGTATCGCGGGAGGTTGAAGCTTCACCGCGCGCTCGCTCGACCTCGGAGAGAAAAGACGTTAGACGACGAGGACGAGGACGACGACGACGACGACGACCGAGAGAGGTTAAGAGGCAACCGTATCTACGTGTTAACGGGCAACAGAGAGGAGGGAGGAGGAAAAATTCAAGAGAGAAAAAGAGGAAAAGTCCGTACGAGGCGCGTCGAGGAGGAAAAGAAGCGAGTTTCGCTACGGCTGGATAACTGTGGTCAGTGTGAGAGCGCGTAAAACCGTAGAGCGTACACTCGCGGGTGTGGGAGCCATTGTCGAGGCCAATACTCCGGATACGGGATGAAATATTTCTCTCTGGCAAAAGTACCGAGATACTTTATGGGCTTGGTGTGCACAGCCGAGAGAGCAAACGCGACGGAGAGAGTATACGCTTGGCATTGGACTCGTGCACTTTTTCTCTCGTTCGCCTGTTTTTTGTTTTTTTTTCTCCGTCTTTTACCAGCGCTCCCCATTCCGGGCTGCTGCTGCTACCGCCGCCGCCGCCGCCGCCGCCGCCGCTGTGCCGAAGCGCGGCGCGGACAGACTCCGTTTATCCTCCGGACGAGAAAAATACTCGACACTCGGAGGTGTCTCTCTTTCCTCGGGATCGCGCGCCCTGTGCCTGGGGCTATCGACGCGCCTGCCTCGCCACCGCGACCATTTAATTCCTCCGACGAGATATTACTCGGGGCAGCGTCATCGTTACTCGATTCCTACGATACGAATAAATCGCGCGCGACTCGTTTCAAATTTTCTCACCGAGCCTCTTTTTCTTTTTCTCTCACTCTGCTCCCAAGAGGGCGGACCCGTTGTATCTCGAGCCAAGCTTTCCCCGACTCTCGTTACACCACTTTTCCGACTCGCTCCGAAGCATATTCTTTCCAAGGCGAGAATCCCCTTGAAATTTCTCTGCCAAGAGAGTTACCCGTCCCCGCGTCGCGAGTGTCCCTTTGGATTGTTCGCTCTTTCGAGACTTTGCTCTCTTCCCCGCCACCGGCTCTCACCGCGGTATAGACTCGAAAAACATTGAACCGCGTGTATCGCGCGGCTGCGAATATGCCGCGAAAAAATTCTTCGAGATCGAGGCGAGAGAGCCTACTTTGCGTCCTTGCCCCCCCCCCCCCCCCCCCCCCCCCCGCTACGCGACGAATCCTCATCTCTGTACGAGGAAGCGTTTGTGCATCGGTGATAAAAACGAGCGTTGTACGCCCCTTCCCGTTGCAACGAGCGCCCAACGTACGTGTATGGGCGCGCGCGTCCATGCTTGAGCGGCAAAGTTTCGGCCACTCTTCGATCAAAGACGGAAGCTGCTTTCTCGATGCTCTCCCGTCTTCTCGACGACGGGACGCGCGTGCGGTCTTTCCGCGGCTCTCGGTGTTTTTTTCGTAAATACACACGGGAGGCGTGAGAAAACGTCCTTGTCTCTCTGTTTTTCCTCCGAGTTGCGGCGCCGGGTTACGCGCTCGGCGTGAAAACAAAACAACAACAAAAATGCAACGAGCGAAGCAGCAGCGCGAGAGCCAAAGTAATCCGATTTTTCCTGTCGAAAAAAGGCGGAGAAAAAAGAACAAGTGCAGCGACAAATTTTTCTCGGCTGTCCGATCGCGCGATCGTGTGCACTCGAACGGCTCGTTTTTGGGGAGGTTGCCGAGTACGCCGCGGAATCACGCGCAACTCTGATTTGGACAATTTACGAGATGCGGCGGCGGCGGCGGCGGCGTCGTTAACGGGTGCGCGACCGGCCAAGCCCGATTCGGACAAACTTGCACGCGGCCAACCTACCTTCCGTTATAAATTTCAAGCAACGACGAATGTGGAATTAATTGGTCCTGCGCGAGTGATTGCGCTCGACCATTGGAAAATCAATCGCGCAAATTAATTGTCGCGTGGATAATTATGCGAGGAGAAATATATCGATTATTGGCAACGATAAATTATCATTGGTACGAGTAACGACGCGTGTGACGATACACTTTCGTTCGGGGGGCGGGGATTGTTTGGAAAATTCAATCGGTTCGGAAACAAAAAAACACGGGACAGTGTCGAGGCTTCGCGATCGATGCCACCACCACACCCCTCTTGAGGGCAATTGGAAAGTTTCCACGCAAAAGGAGGAGGAGGCCTGGCGAACCAGAAATATACCTTTGAATCTTTCTGGCATTGACAAGGTGGCGAGATCGGGAGAAGCAGATAAAACGACAGAGTTTCCGCGACCGCGACGACGACGACCACCCACCACGGCGCGCTTCCTTCTTCTTCGCCCGCGCGCCTTCTCACTCTTTCTCTCTCTCTCTCTCTCTCTCTCTCTCTCTCTCTCTCTCTCTCTCTTTCTCTCTCTCCCCATCTCCTTCTCCTCTCCACCGTGCCGAGGGAAAAAGATCAAGAGGGACAAAGACTCTCGATCTGACGCGTGCGAGTTACCGAGCTAATGGCAAAGCAAAAAAAGAAGCGCTTGTACTTAAGCCGAGAGACCGCGCGAGAGGTAAAGGTTGCTCCCGTTGCTGATCGGGCGTTTCACCGACGGACTTTCCGATCGCGACTCTTGCGAGGTTCGAGTCGTCGAGATGGCCCCCCACCCCACACACCGCGTACTCTACATTGTACGATAAAATAGCTTACGGAGAGAACGGAGGAAGAAAAGTACGGAGGCGTCGTCGCTCCTCATCCTGAAATAGACGGTTCGTTACTTCCTCGTCTTGGTACCGAAGAAAACTTGAATTTTCAATTTACATACGGTTCGAAGCTGACGAGAGAGAGAGAGAGAGAGAGAGAGAGAGAGAGCGCCGTCAACGACGAAGATGGGACGCGATACTCCTTTCTCCGCAATCTCTTGGGCCGTCGCGCGCACTTTCCACGCACACTCGAGATTCTCGTGCAAATCGGGTTATTAATTAACAAGTAGTACGCGTTTGCCGCCCGGCCTCGACGCCGAGAGAGAGAGAGAGAGAGAGAGAGAGAGAGAGAGAGAGAGAGCGAGGGAGCAGGGGGAGAAAAAGCCCGCGAATACACCAATTATACGGGAGTACCTGTTTCGTCTCTTGTCGCGGAGAGTCTTATTTACACGCTCGGTAGTTTCTCGCTTTCCGCTCCATAGATGGAGAAATCGAATTCGGGTACAGTTATCTCTCACGGGGCACTCGTGACGCGAAAGGGACGTATCGAAGCAGCAAAGACAAATAAACCGCGAGGGAGCTTCCGCCGAATGAAATTTATCCCGTTTGCGTCAAGATAACTACTGCCAACTACTGCCGCCGCAAATTCCGTACTCGACGGTACACTCAAATTTCGTTGCTTCCTACACTCGCGAAATACGGTAAAGATTCCTGTCTCCATTTTGTCTGTATCGTTGCGTTTGTTATTTTTCAAAAATGCCCGAGTCGAGGAAAAATTATCGTCGTCCGTCCCTCCCTATCGCTGCGACCAATTTCCCAAGGGCAGCCGAATAATCTCGAAGGCCCTCATCTTTTTTGTTTTCCGACTCGACCATCATTTTCGAGTAGGCGCAATTGGACAGAATTTAACTTGCCAATTTCTTATAAAAATACGCCTGCCACCGTTGAGCGGAGGCGCCACTTTTCGCGCATAAATATTTATACCCGCGAGCATGAATATAACAAATAATGGGGGAAAAAAAAAAAAAAAAAACGACGTGTCCCATTGGCACGAGCTCAACGAATAAATTTTTGTCGATTGTAACTCGCGCTTTTTTCGTCGTATTCGATGAGGGAATTTTTTGAAACAATGGAGCGCGTTGGCGCGAATGTACTTCCGTTCGCACTGAATATTAATTCACCTGATTATTATAAATGATTGGCCGGAGAAAGACACTTTGCTCTCTTAATTTCTTCCAAAAGCGTAGAAATTAAATTTATGCGATTTTTAACGAAGCTCTTTTGGCGCGCGTCTAGTTGCGAATGGATGAAAAAAAAAAGAAAAGAAAAAAAAACAAACGTTGAAACCCGATCGCGCGGGCAAATAGTTGGCGAGGGGCGGGAATACAATTAGTCGCATCGGAGTGGTGTAATTGTGCAACGCAATCGTCGAGTTTGTCGAACGTAGCGTAATTCCTTCTTTTTTTTTTCTCCCCCGTACAACGTTATCGAACATGGGGGGGTTTGGATCGTTGCATCGACAAAGTTTATCCATCGTCGATCGGAAAAGTCGCGACTGATTATCTCGAAGCCTGTTAGGCGTCTAGAAATTGTCAAACTTTTTCACTCGCGGCCGCGATAAACCTTCCGTGCCTCTTCTTCTTTGACCCGTTCGCAACTAGCGCGGAGTCAAAGACTTTTCGCGCAAAGTTTCCAACAATTCGAGTGTGTACGTGAAAAGAAGAAGGAAAAAAAAAGGCACGCGCGGAAAAGTGTATGTTCGTTACGATCGGCAAATACAAAAGGAAAGGTTGGATCGCGGAATGGTTCGCGCGCCCAGCGGTAAACCACCACCGCGTACAGCTCGTTATCCTCTCATTGTATTCGCAAATTTATATCGAGTAAAAATAGGAGAGTAAGAAATTGAAACACAGCCTCTCCCTCACCTTCCGCGTCTTTCTCTCATCGAGGATAATATTGTACGATCGAAACGAACGCGGTCGATTCTGTCGAACGCTGGATCGCTCGTAGTTGCGAATCGATCCAAGTCGATCGAAGAGGAATCTCGTGGAAAAGTTTGATAAGGAAGATATCGGTGATGACGAAACGCGGCCTGCGGGAGACGATTCCAAGCGCGTTGTGTACCAAGGAGGAAAGGAGAAGAATCGCCGAGCTCTCGGAAAGACATGCACTTTAGCGGATAAAGCGCGCTGTCTCTGTACACGGATACGGGGGTTAACAACCTCGCTCGCGCGACACCTTTTGCGCTCCCCGCCTACCGAACAATCTCGGCGGATGGGGGCCTTCGACACGGAAAAAAGCATTTTTCGAGTATACGCGGGGGTGGTGGGCGAGAAAAATTTGACAAAACCGACGGTACGTCGAGTTCTCTTTCCTACATCATCGATCTCTCCGCGAGCCGACAAAATATTTATTTATCGTCTTTTGTTTGTTTTTCGTTCGAGCCGATAATATCTCGTCGGGTGGTACGGTGGAGCCGAGCGTCGCGGCAAAATCTCTCGTAAATTCATCCAAGTTGTGAGGGGGGAGTGCGAGCACCACTTTCAGTCGCATCCAGCCGTTGTCCGGGTTCGCATTGTTCGATTTCGCATATCCGCGACCATCCATCACACAAAAGCGCTCGCGGATCCCTTCCATTTTGCGCGCGCTGTCCTCCGCCGCCGCCGCCGCCGTCGCGTCGATAGTGCCATCAGCGGCAGCAGGAGCGCCATCGTCGTCGGACGCCGCGGAGAGTGCTGCACCGAATATCCTCGTGTACAACCCCCTCCGATACACCGATTCGATCGTTGAACCTTTTCCGAATGCCTTTTTCCCCGTGGCGCTTGCGAGAATATTAAATGCTCCGGGCATTTGGCATATTTACGCTCGCTTCTTATTTCATCCGGGGATGCGACGCTGTCAAAGACTGCGCCGTCGGTTTGTCCGTAGCAAAGGAGGAGGAGGAGGAGGAGGAGGAGGAGGAGGAGGAGGCGACGAGTTCTCGAGGACAAGGAAGAAGAAAGGAGAAAAAGCAAAGAAAGCTCGGATCGAGTTGTACGGAGGAAAGCTTTTTACCGTCAACGGTGTGCGCGCGCGGGAAATCGTAACGCGAGGAATCCTACCAGCCATAGGTATACGCACGTGGGATCCTTAGGACGACAAAGGGCGCGAGAGCTCCTGGGGGAAATTTCCGTTAAACTTTATCAAGCGTGGAGTAGCTGTTTCGATATTTCCTTCACGTAGCGCATCGCGACGCTACCGGACAGCCAAATAAATGAGCCCGCAAACTTGTCACGGGAATTAGTTTGGCGTATGAATTTCACCAAGAGCCGCCCCGCACCTCGTTGGACCACTTTTATTCGTAGGAACGCGTCTGTCGGCGCGATCGTCCGCGAATATCCATCGATTGCAACGCGTACGAAATAAAATCCGACGCGCGAACGTTGCCGCGGATTTTACTTTTTTTCTTCTCTTTCTTCCTTCAACGACGTCTCGAGCCCTCGGTTGAGCGCTCTAATTGGATCGCGTTATCGCTCGTGGGTCAAGTGGTGCAAAGGGAGTGTGTGCGGCAGTTACGGCGATTCGTAGAGCGTGGATGATAGTTGAGGATGTAAAACGACGCGCGGAACCTTGACTATCAAAAGAAGTGCTTTCTCCTCGCGTATACCTATTTTTTTTAACCAGTCTATTAAGAGGGCCGCCTTCAAAGAGAGAGAGAGAGAGAGAGAGAGTTGCCGCGCGACAAACGCCTCTGAATAGGGAAAAAAGAAACCTTTGGTTTAATCTTGGCTTCGTACAAATATGCACGACGAGTTTTCGTGCTTCGTCGAGAGAAGAAAAACTGTCGAATCGCTTGTATTATTTCTATACGGAATAAGCTAAAATAGAGATATATATATATAAAATAGGTGTAAATCTCGGTGCCGTATAGCAATTATAAATTGCTATACGGCGTTGACTCGGCTCGCTCTATAGTTTGCAACAATGCCCTTTGCCGCGGGTCTCGTCGACTCTGCGATTCCGGTTCTGTTAATCGTCGAGATATTCGGGTTAGGCGCGCACTTGGGACAAGAATCGACGCTTTCAACGTATCTCCGTGTTTGCAGAGTCGAAGGAGAGGGGGGGGGGGGGGGAGCTATCTACCGAAGCAAACTATGGGACGAATAAAAGATAGATCGAGGAGGATGCGCGACGCGGGAGTAGTCTATTCGCACCGATGCACGCGCGCGCGAAACCTCCAACTTTCGATAGCTTTTTGTCTGTCTCTCTGGCTGCGTGTTTGGCTCGTAGCAGCACGGGTTTGCACGGGATGTATATATTTGTGTTATATATCGAGAGGCGGGGGTAACAAAAGAGGGCTCTCTCGCGTATATAGAATATGGTGGGGTGTGGAAAAAGTGAGGAGATGCCGCGCGCGGCTGGGGAGGAGGACAAACTGGAAGCAGAGATTTTGTAACGCGTTCTCGCAGCGGTATTTATTCGTGCGCGGGTATATAAAAGTGGTGTCGAGCGGCCGCACGCGGTTATCGGAGCCAATCTCGCGTCCCTCTTCAACGCTGTTTTCCTCGCTGACGCGTCGTGTACGAGGAAACTTTTCTCTCTTCTTCGGAGTATACGTTTTTTTTTACAAGCAGCGTACGTTTGTGGCGGTGAAAGAAACAAGAGAAAGAATAAAAATTAAAAAAAAAAGCACACAAAATGCCCGAGAACGGAAGAGGTGGTAATAATTTTTAGACGCGACGAGAGCTGCGCCGTTGGATTATTATTCACGAGAGATATCGAATATCGCGCGGGGATGGGTCTCTGTACGAATATGCATCGATACGCGCGGTGTGGTGTCGGAGGACATCGGAGGGGCATCATCGCGAGCAGTCGATTATTCAGACGCGGCACCACCGAGCGCGAAGCATTCGCGCTATATCGATGCGGGCGTGCGAATAATATACGCGCGTCCGCATCGCGTCTGTAAAACCGACGAGAACAACGACCAAAACACGTGTGCAATTTTTTCGACCTTCCCCGTTCGAATATACTTGCGGGGGGGGATTTTACAAACGAAAACGCCCCTAATTTCGATATTTGACAATTTTCCAAAGCGCTGCTCCTTTTGCGTCGAGAGCGCAAAAATTCGCCTCCGTGGAGAGAGAAAAAGAAAGAAAAAAAAAGAAGAGGGAGCGTGCGTTTCGTTGGCTGGTTATTACAGTGCCACCGTGCAACGCGCAACAAAGGATCCCGGGCTGCAACGGAGAATAAACGGGGCGCGCGTATATACGAGAGTCGCGGTTGAAACAGCGAGTTTCTGTTTTCGTTCGGAGGCGCTTTTATTTTATTTTTTTTTATTTTTTTTTCTCTTCACGAGCTTGCATCGTATTGTTTGGTTTTTCGTCTTGCCGCGGCTCGGTGGCTGGAATTTTGTGGGGGAAAAAAAAAGTCGCGCACGCGAGGCAATCCCATAAGAGCTGGGGCTCTTTGGTACGCCGAGAGGAGAGTAATCCCCGCGTGCGTTATCTCACGCCGTTGCGAGATGACGCAACGCGTTATACGCGGCAAAGGACCGACAGACGGCAAATTAAGGCTGCCGCTGCACCGAAAAAGCTCGCGCGCCAGACACATTTACCAGTGTATACATGTACATATATATTTATATTCCGACGGTCGCGTAACTCCGACGCGCTCGTACTTTCTCTCCGAGAGAACGGACCACGCGCGCTCCTCTTTTAAAGGATATCGAGTATTTCTCTCGCGCACCCTTGGCCAGCCGAGTAACGAATAAATAAAATTAAGGCCAAGGGCCGACGGTGTGACACGCGTGACTCCGCAGCTGGGATCGCGAGGCTGAACATCCGAGAGGAGAGAAGCGCACGCCTTTTGCCTGCGATCTTTATTCACCATCGTACATTCGCGTTTCAAGATAATCCCCGCGCCTGTCTCAAACTAGAAAGGACGCCAAAATTTTTCCTCGACGCCTACATTTCTTCATCGCTCTTTTGTTACAACCATTTGTGCTCGATAATCTATTCTCGGAGCTCGTCCGGTTCTTCAAAGGGCGATACCCGGACTGGGCTATTCGCGCCATCACGCCGCAAACTTGGGAGCCAAACATTTTTCATTTCGCAAAAGTATATACGCGAATGAAAAAAAAAAAAAAAAGAAAAATATTCACTCGTCCGAAATACGCACGAGCTACAACGCGCGAGCGGGCGCCAGCCGCACCGGCAACGCGCCTGACTGTGACGGATGATGCTCGACGAGGGTACATGCAAAGAATGATACTTTTTTCGGAAATGGGGGTTGTACGAGAGGAAGAGAATATACGGATCTTTCCATTTCACGAGGGAAAAGCTTTTCCTCGGACGACGCAGGGGCGAGGACGAATGCGATTCTTTCGTCTCTCTCTGTCTCTCGCTCTCTCTCTCTCTCTCTCTCTCTCTCTCTCTCTCTCTCTCTCTCTCTCTCTCTCTCTCGACGACACTTGTCTCGAATTTCGCGGAGCTTCCGCGTCGACGGAGCAAAAATATTCTCAACGATATAGGGGGGAGGGGGGGGAGATCCAAAGTAACGAGATATTCGACGAGATCTTTCATCTCGATGTACCGTAGCCTATATTTTTCGACCATATTCGATTTACCAAACTGCGGCTCGATAAATATTCGAATACAAAATGTAATTCCCGTAGAGCGTCATTCTCTCTCTGTCTTCGGTTCTGAGAAAACGTCGCCAGAGGCCCGGCCATCGGAAGGAGAAAAAAAAAAAAGAAAAAAAAAAAATACGACGATCCGAGAGCAAGAGTGACGACGTACGATATTTGGAATGAAAATTGAGGCAACGTATGTGCGAGGAGTAAGGAAAAAACAAGCCGAGACGAAATCTGGCGCAAGAATAGCGAGGGAGGACGGAATCCACTCCAGCTAATGGAGTAAGAGGGAGTAGCGAGGGTGTACGGACTTTTCACAGCGGTGGAATAAAATCGGATCGAGAGCGAGAGGGAAAAAAGAGCCGCGCTCGCTCTTTAGCAACGGCGATAAAATAATCCAGACAGGGGTATACGCGGAGACATCTGCGCGTAATGTCGGAGAAGCAAAGGACGGAAAGGAGAGCAAGGGACAAGAGGAACGAGCCGCCAAAGCTTGTCGCGTAAAAAAATGCAAGAGAGGGAGTTTCCGGCGTAGGTGTTGAAAAATAAGCTCGGGATAATCGAGATGAAAATAACGTTCGCATTGTCTCGCAGACGAGCGATACGGTAGGACCGCGCACCGCTCCCGTTTACACCGTAGCGCACTTTGCATCGATACGGGAGGCAGCAGCTTCGTACAGGCGGTTGACACGGCGAACGGACGCTCGCGGCTGGCCTCGGAAAATTGAGAAAGCGCGGAAACTCGTCGCTGCTCTTTCCGCTCGTACGAACCTACCGAGCATGCCGAAATACGCGCGCACTCTTGGTCCTGGCTCTTTCGCTCTTCCGTCCACGGCCGCCGTTTCCTCCCTGCACGCGCGCGCTCAGCTTTGTCTCTCGCGCTACGCCGTCACCGCATCGGTCAGGTTATATCATACGTAGGTATATAATGTCCGCGAGCGCCGTAGAGCGAGAGCGGCTCGTGGGGCCGAAGGTACGTAGTTGCAACAGCCAGGGAACAGTTGGACCAAAAGGGGTTGCCCTCTCTACCTACGTAGCACAGTTTCAGCATATTACACGCTCGACTGATCCCATTGCTCCGGGCTTCGCGTCGTCGCTTTTGGCCTCCTGGCTGGCTGGCTGACTGGCTGGCTGGCTGGCTGGCTGGCTGACTGGCTGGCTGGGCCCCTCCTTTCCCACCCTCGCATCCCTTTTGCACCGACGGATAAGAAACTTGACAAAGGAGCTTCTCGCCCTCTCGCATCCGGAGAAATATTTCGAGTGCTTTTGTGTCGCAGAGAGACACGCCTGTATAATTGTCCCTCGCGGGCGCAACGTGACGAGGTTGGCGCAACCGGATGAGGCAGCGACGTGTACGCGTCTAACCGTATCGAGAGGATCGGGGAGGAAGGAGGGTGGAGTTATCGGACACAGTCGTGGAGCAGCGTCCTTGTTCGGACGAGTCGCGACTGTCGGGAGGGTAATAGCGAAACACCGCGCGCGAGGCTGATGCGTTTTATCGGATTGGAATGTTAAATAGCGAGGAGGCACCATATCGGCCGCACGTCAAATTCACAAAGCAATCGAAACGATCCGGAGGATACGTCGTACGAGTATCGCCTACGTAGGCTCGTATTTGGCAGTACGGCGCGATAGCGGGGCGATGGGGAGGATCGTCCCCCAATGTTCCTCCTATCGCGTTTGCGAACAACTCGGAAAGGTCTGTCGAAAAATTCTTTCTTCGCGTCCGGAGAATTACTCGAGTGGGTAATTATAGACAGCGAACCGCGTCAGCGCGGAAAAACGCCTCGTTGTTCGCGATATACACAATTTTCCGCCCTCCCTCCCTCTCCATCGGACATACGCGTGTATTTTCCAGGACTCTCTTTGTCTCTGAATTTCCTCGAGTAAAAAAACAGCTGTGGTGTATCGCGGAGCGCTGCTGGACGATACCGCCCCCGTCGAGGAATACTCGTGTCAAGCGGAGCGTCGCAGCCGCGCCCGAGGATTAACCAATTTCAAAAGTAACACACTGTCGCGGCGTACGAAAAGGCCCGCGCGAGCCTCTCGCGTATTTGTCTCGTTGGCTCCCGCGATTACCCACTCCTCTTCTCGCTTCTTATTATTTTGGCCTTTTCGAATAATTATTCGTCGCAACGAGGGAAGGATCGAAGCGACAGGAAGAAAATAACGTATCTCGGCTTGAGAGAGAGAGAGAGAGCTCATCGATACGCGTGAAACCGCGGGGGAGGACGCGCGCGTCGGAGATCCTCGTCTCGATACTTGCACGAATAAGTACAATTTATTCGTAGAAAGGCTTCCCGATATAGCTATACGCGAAGGATTCTCAAGGATCTACGCGCGCGAACGCTCCTCACCTCGAAACTTTCAACGACCGCAGGAATATTCCGCAAACTGAAATATGCCGGGGACAACGGGGGGGGGCTTGTCCAACTTTCGCGCGCGGCACACCTACTTTTATCGCCTCGTGTACCGAAAATACCGAGAGTACGCTATTTTCTCAAACTTTGCATCCAATAGTGGGAGAGAGAGAGAGAGAGAGAGAGAGAGAGAGAGAGAGTAAAAAAAAGGAAAAAACGGCTGTACGTCTCGCTGTTTTCTTCGAGGCGCGGGCCAGAGTGAAAAGAGATGAACGAGAAGGGGGGGGGGGGGATATCCACTAGCCCGATAAAATTCAACAAACTCGCTGGCGCTCGCCACTCTTGGCTACTCGTACGAGGAAGACGGCAAGGGGGACAGAGCATTGAGAGACCGCGTTGTTACACCCGTGGCTGAGAAGCTCGTTTCACTTACACAAATCTCTTTGGAAAGTGTAACTAGATTTGGGAGCGTGTGGGGTTGGGGGTCGCTCTCTCTCTCTCTCTCTCTCTCTCTCTCTCTCTCTCTCTCTCTCTCTCTCTCTCTCTCTCGATGGTGCTCGCACCTTACTTTCAAAAGTATAGAAAGGCTCTCGTGTCGGCGTCGTACATCTCGCACCCTTAACCTCGGAGTGCAACGCCGGCGGGCCAAGCGTTGAGGATAAATCACGCTTGTACAGCCAGAGGCTCGCGGGGGAGCTGCGAGTGCAGGCTTCGTCCTACTCGATACGCGCCGTACAAGAAGATAACTCTCCGGAGAGCCGGCAGTTAAATAAATAGGACTGTTAAAATCATAATGGACTCTTGGCGTGGAGAAGGCGGTGATCGATTCGCTTGAAATTGTGCCAACTAACGCGGCTAGAGTCGCCCAACACTCCCCCCGACCCGCCTATACGAGAGACAGAGAGAGAAAGGGCGCTTTGCTCTCGATTCGCCAAACAATTAAAACAAAAAAAAATAAAAAAATAAAATAAAAAAAAAGCGTTGAAACGAAATCTGTTTGGCGCATCCGCGAGCCACACCGCAACGAGATGACGAAAAAATTTTGGGCACTCCCCAGCGCGTTCCTGTAGGCATTGTACGGGGATGCCGCACAATTGGTCGTCAAGGAAATATGCAAACGTACAGAGGAACAATATATTTATTCGTTTATCCGGAGCGGAGACGGAGAGACGAATATACGCGCCCGTGGAGGCTACGCGTACACGGAGCCTCCCGGAGGGACGTGCGTTTATCGGCAACTAAATTAGTGGCGACATATTTAACGAGGGGGAGGGGGAGGGGGCTCGATGACAAGGGGCTAGTTTAGCGTGTACGAAAATTTAGTAGGTGGAACGCGAATGCACGAGAGACGCGGGTACTGGCTGAGAGGGGGGGGGGGGGGGGGGGGGGACGCGACACGGCACATACGGAGCGTGTGATATACGCGCGACTAACGGGTTGGCGGAAAAATCAACGAGAGGGAACCCCCGGGGCCGATGCGCCAAATAAATCATAACGACAATGTACACGAGTAAAAATGAAGAGACTCACCGATTTCCTGGTTGGTTATTCGAGCGTGGCAAGCCTGGAGGAGAGTCGCGAGGACCAACAGGCAGCGCCCGAGAGGAACCGTTTCCACCGAGCCAGCGGTGTCGGACGAGTCTCTCGTCGCGAGTCGCGTTCCCTTCTTCTTCCGCATCTCGTTTGCGACGCGACGCGTCAACGACCCGGAAGCCCGAGAGTGAGATTCTCTCTCGTCGTTGCGCTGGTAAAAAGTCCGAAGCCTCGGCCTCCCCTTTTGGCTCTCTCTCTCTCTCTCTTTCTTCCCCGCGGCCGCGACACTCGGAACGCGTACTTGTCTCGTTTCGCGTATGCACGCGGGTGCACGCGGGCTCGAGAGCTCGCAGCTCTACAATTGTTTCTCGCCACCCTCCGAGGAGAGAGCGACTTTTGTCTCGCGCTCTCGTCGCTTCGTCGACTCGGTTTCGCAGAGCCCTCTCACCCGATCCACTCGCTTCTCTCTTTCTCTCTCTCTCTCTCTCTCTCCTCGCGATGTTTCGAATAATTCGCGCCTCGCGCTCCTTGTCTTCCTTCGAGTGCGTCAGTCCGAGTGTTGCCGCAGACGTCTGTCCAGAGAACGACCACTCGAGTCTCTCATCTATCCCTCGTACGCTCCTGAAAAATACGTATACGCGAGCGATAAGTGCTTCGCTCGGGATACTTCATTTTTTAATATAATCGCAAAGCCTCGTGTTACGAATCACTCGTTTTTTCGTTCTCTTCGTATCGGGCGGGCAATAGGAGAGAAGAAAAACAAAGAAAAAGAAGAAAAAAGAAAAAGCAAGGAGCAACGGGAGCACTCTCCGCGGCGTACGTGCTATAAATCTCTCTCGTCCAAACAACAATGGCTGTGCCTGGTGGCTAAAAAGAGACATCTCCACCGCGCGAGAGCGTTTGACTTTTTTACGCGTCGCGAACGCGCTTTCGTACTTCGGAGACGTCGATCGAACCAACGCGCCGCGGCTAGTCCGAAGAGAGGCATATCCCCTAGCTTATAATCGAGATTGCAGAAGGAAAAAAGGATTTATACGTTCGAGGAAGGAGGAAGGAAGGAAGGAAGGAAGGACGGGGATAGGGAGGAAATTTGTGGCAAAAGTGAATAAATAAGCTGCCGCGCGGGCACGATCGAGGGGATATCGCGAGGCCGATATCCTTGAAGAATTATCCGATAAAAATAGGATTTATCCCGCATCCCTGGCGAGCCAAGAAACTTTTCAAGCTCCGTAGGTATAGGACACGGGGGGCTTGAGTGGGAGGGAGGGAGGGAGGGAGGGAGGGAGAGAGAGAAGAAGGAAATGCGGATACAGGTATCGGGGCGTCTCGCTAGACTCTGCATCGAGATGAGGAGCAGCATCGCGGTGGAAGATGACGCGAGACAAAGTGCGTATCGTATCGACGGAGTTTCTTCGCGCTGCAAGGAATTTCGTGACCTTGCGAATTTTTGGCGAAACAACAGGGACGTTTTGTACCCATTCGCTTTGCGTTGCTGTTGTTATTATTGCTTCGGTAGAGGAACGTAATCTTTTCGGCTAAATTGAGACGTGGAATGGCCTTATCGGGGGATAGCGGCAACTATCGCTGGTGTACCAAACAAACCCAAACAGTCGAACAAACAAAAAACAATATACGCGCTTTCCCATTGATCCGAGCTGTCGGAGCGTCCTCGTCGATTTTCGATAACAGTCGGTGCGCGTCCATCTCTCCAAACTGGTTACTCGTTGCGAGCGAGTGGAAAAAGCCATTTTTTACCAGCAATTTGTGCGTTACACGGAAATCAAGCTGCAAACGTTTTTATCGATAAGAGTGGAGAACCGCACCGAGGCGACAAAAATGACCTGCTCGTTGGTTTTTGGTCGGGGGGGAGGGGTGTTAAAAACCGATATTTGTCAAACCGTGAACGCGTCCACCGCGGAGACTCTATTATTTTAGTGTTTTGCCCGATCCGCCGTTCCCCCCCCGTACATTTGGATCATTTCCTCTCGTCAGCGTTTCAATTAGCCCTCGTTGTTTTTTCGCTTGTAACGAACCATTCGCTTTTTCATACGTGTTTCCTTTCAGTTTTTCGTCCCTCTCGAAAAAATTTGTCGAGCGCCGTCGCGGGCGCTCTCTTTCAATTCCAATGAAAATCCCGGAAAAACGTTTGACCGTTACACGCGCGCGCCTCACCAATTTATCGACTTTTTCTTATAAAATAATCGAGCGACGGGCAGGAGCGTACGCGGTCGTATCGAGAAAAGTGACAAAATTAAGTCTGTCCTCTCAAAGATTGTGGCCGGCGCACTGTGGCGCGAGGCGCCGAAGAATCGACTGTAAAAAAAAAAAATAAAAAAAAAATGAAAAATGCTCTTGTACGCGACGACAACGACTACACATAAAACACGAGGACAACGGTCAGGGATCAAACGGTGGCCGTGGCGACGGCGGCGGCGAGTACGCCTCGAGTATACAGCTGCCCCAGGCGCGTATATATTCGCGTTACGAGCAACGCACTCGAGAGCTTCGGACTCTCAGCGTCGCCCCTCCGCCGTGCACGCGTTTTTTTTTTCACAATTCACGAGGGAAAAAAGTATCGAGGCATCTTTGTACAAGTTTCGAACGCGCGTCTCTCCGATGGATACGAAAAAAATTGCTTTTTTTTTTCTTCTTTTTTTCCTCGTTGCAGCGCCGACGAGGGAGCGACGAGGAAAAATTGATGCAACGCGGAGAGAGAGAAGGCGCGATACTCCGCGAACCGCCCGGTAATTATTATAAATCAATATCGTCGGTAATTAATGGGGGGGGGGGACTCGGACGCTGCTGTTCGCTCGTGGCGTACGCTTTTTTTTTCTTCCCACGCTCTCGAGATTGAATCTGTCGTCGAGGTCATAAAAATAAATAACGCCGGCCGTGTACTCCCGTAATGTATATTAGTATACGCTCTGTGTGTATTTATCTCCGAGCAGAGAAGGGGAGAGTTTAGCAAAGTGGGCAAGCGTATCGCGGAGCACGTATTTGCGCGAAACACGTACACACACGCACACACACACACGCGACACGATCTCTCCATCTTTTGGCCGAGGTATCCTCGCGCACGAGGGACCGAGTATAATCGACTTTTTCTCGGCCGGTCCGCACTCGCCTAGAATGCGCGCGAGTGCCGCAGCTTTCGTATCGCAGGGGTGTGCGTTCGGTCAATTCCGAGTTGAGTTTGGTGAAAATTACGAGGGAAGAGGAGAACGCCTATGATTATGGATGGAAAGACAGTGTCTGGAGTATAGTGATTTTTTGTACGACCGAACGATCCGTCTTCCTGTCCCCCTTTCTTCTCGCATCATTCGTCACGAGAGTATCAACTACTTTGCCGAAAAGTACATCTCCCGATGGATATATCTTGTCGTCGGGGCGTCAGTTGTTTTTATTTGTTTGGATAAAGGACGAGATGGGGAAAAAGTTTCATATTCGCCGCTTTGCGGGGAAAAGAGAGCGCGAGGGGGATAAAAATATTATAAATACCGTGCGCGTGTGTAAAGAGAGGAATGCCGTAGGCACGATCGAAATTCCTTCCTCGCGTTCATCAGTCGATGCTCGATATACCGGAGATAAACTTATTTGGGAGAATAAAATTTAGTCGATTCGAGAAGATGGACGGGTTATTCGTACGGTAATCACGTATATATATATATATATATATATAGATAGATATATTTGTCGCGAGAAGACTAATGGGACGTATGAAGAGAGACGCATACGCGTCGGGCTAATCGGAGGAAGGGATCGAATTTGGCTTCTCCGTCGTTAACCCCCCCGCGCGCACGGCACGACGGACCAGAAGCAGCAGCAGCAAGCACCACCGATACCAATCTAAATTCAAAACTTATTCATGAAATTGTTTCAATAATGCCCCCGTATCGGAGAGCCCGCGTTCTCCTTCGATCGTATCTCCGTGTCTCGTCTTGACTTTTTTTTTTTTTTCCTTTGCTCGAGCGTACTCTGTTAAAACTCGGAAAAGTCAGAGATAAACGGCGTTGTTCGGCGAGAGTTCTCCGCCTTCCGCGCCATTTTCCGAAAACAAAACAATTGTTTCGGCGACAGCGTGGTAAAAACAATGTTAAGAAAAAAAAAAAAAAAAAAGAAGAACAAACTCTCGGAAGATGGCACTCGACGAGAGAGCTCCGACGATAGTGAAAACATAACAAGGGGATGATTTTAATCTCTGCAGTCGCTCGATTCGCCGAATCAGTCCCTGTTACATTTATCGCTCGAAACATCCGTGTTTACATTCGACGATGGCAAAAGTCGCGCCTCCCGAGAGACAACGAGCTACATACGAATATACATGCAAAGGACGTAACGAGCTCGTCCAGATCTCCCCCCCGCAAATGGGTTAAGCCCGCGTGTACGTGGATCCCAAGGATTTGCCTAAATCTTGTCGCACAGAGTTACAGCGCTCACGGGATACAACGACGAGAGAGACAACCCAAAAGCCCCTCACCTTGTCCGTGTGTAATCTCGTTGTCGATGCGCCTTCCACGACTCTAGTTATTCGCGAGACTCTCCCGCAACGAGAGATTTTTACGCGTCGCCTTCTTCTCCCTCGTCTCGCGAGCGAACGAGACTCGGCTCATTTTTTCTTTATTCTTCTTTTCACTATTTACACAGCTATTCGCTGCATACCTTTTTTTTACCTTTGCCTCGAGTTTTTTTCTCCCTATTTACTCGCAATTACGGTAATAGGAGCTTTGCAGATTTTTTATCGTCAATATTTACACGTGTACAATTGCGTCAGTCGAACGCGCCAACGCGGTCAATTGGCGATAATTGGTCGAGCGCGATGCGGCGTATCGTTGCTCGCGATCGTAGCCAGCAAGATCAACCCCTTTGAGAGTCGCGGTTGCCCGCCCGCGCGTTATCGTTACGGCCGCTCGGTGACTACTGACGCGTTCCTGTCCCGCCGGCACCAGGGAAGCTCGAGAGCGGGGCGGGCTGTGCGCGCGCGCGCGCGCGCTCTCTCTCTCTCTCTCGCACGGCTGGACGCGAGTACCGCGCGCGAACGGTGCGGACATCGCCGAGTATTACTCTCTCTCTCTACCTCTCTCCCGTAGAGATGCCGACTAAAATCCGTATTCTTTGGAATATTGTATATATTTGATTCAAGAATATGTCTGACGGGCGGAAAAGAAATATTCCGGTGGTTCGTCCTTGTTAACAAAGATTATGTCCACGGGGAAACGGAGTGACGGGCGTCGTTAATTTGAAAATGAAAATATCAAAATGTATAATTGCCGCGGCGAGAAGCGGGGAGAGGGGGGGGGGGGGTGTTCGGCGGGACTCTAGAAGAAACGGGTGAGTCGAAATTCCCCCCCCCCCCCCCCCTGACGGTTCATCAGTCGCGGCAACCGATCCGACAATGTAGGATATATAATAATGATAATGGAGTAGCCAGGTACAAAGCTCGGGGCGGTGGAGCCCGCGATGGATTTAATGGGAATGAATGTCATTATCTCTTTTTGAAAGAGCCCCTTCTCTGCGTGCGAGAAAGAAGAGGGATCCTGAGATTCATCCTCGGAGAATACATGGAAGCTGACGATGGAGACGAGAGATTTTTGAGAGGCGTGGCCGGTTCACACGGGCTCCCCCCGCTAGTTATACACACGGTGAAGAAAAAAAAAAGAAATTCTCGAGAGTGCAAGAGATTGAGAAGGAAACAGAGGAAGATGGCGAGCGAGCTGTCGGAGAACGGGGGGCACGAGAAACCGTGCCTTAGCGTATAATACTGGTAGGTAGAGAGAGAGACCGAGAGAGAGAGAGAGAGAGAGAGAGAGAGAGAGAGAGAACGCTCGGGCAGACGAGAGTAAAAGAACCTCCTTCGTTCGCTCTTTCTATAGAGACGCGTCGAGGGCTCCCCCCCGAGTGGGAAGAGATTCTTTTTGTAGTCGGTCGCGCAGGTGGATCGCCGCGGTCGCGCGCCCCGTGGGCTTAATCAAATACGCGGAGGCCAAGACAGTTGGGGAGCGCGCGCGATCGGCGAGCCACGGCTCCCCCCGCCCCCCTCTATTCAAAAGAGTAAAAAAGGATGAGAGCAGCCTGCTCATCGTGT
Source organism: Ophion ventricosus (assembly GCA_963932345.1). NCBI lineage: Eukaryota > Metazoa > Arthropoda > Insecta > Hymenoptera > Ichneumonidae > Ophion > Ophion ventricosus. Next base: position 5,928,318 of record OZ010726.1, on the reverse strand, counting down.
GTGTACGGTAAAAGACTGCGTGAATTTAATGAGCAATGAAATGTCGCTACGAGCTATTATTTTAATCGTCACTGTTTTCTCTACCAGCGGAACGATGCGGCGTTTCCAACAATTTAAGAGTCGCGCTACCCCGAAAATTCCACACTGCGTAAACTCTTTTTTTACGACACACATCAATTTTATCGAACGAAACATTTCGTGTCAATTTTTAGGATCGCTCAACGATAACAAGGAAAAAACAAATCAAACGCTTCGCGTGTGTATCATTGAAAATAAAAGAGGTGCTTTTACGGGAATAACATCTACATTTGCAACGGAAAAAAAAAAAAAAAAAAAAAAAAACCACACACAACTCACCGGTACGTGCCGTTTGTTCCGAACGATTCCGTGATCGATTATCAGCACGGAAATTGTCGAAAAAATGCCAGGTCCTCGTTTGAAGCCCACACGCGGCAGCGGCGGCGGCGTCTCGTGTTCGCGTCCGTCGCGCTCCTTCGACTGTGTTTACCTCGGTATGTTTGGAGGATTTGTACTAGCACGAGACGGACGCGTGCCGCTCCAGGCTTCGATGTATTTGAGCCCGAAACGAGCCGATGCCAATCGAACGATACGTATTGCTCTTTGGTACAACACTAATAACTACAAACGAAGGAAGCGACGATGGTTCGACGCGTTTGCTTCCGCTGTGTCGCACACTCGAGGGGACGATGAGCAACGTTCCCGGTCGTAGCCCTCAAACTCGGTACAACGAAACAAGACACACGCGCTCTACGCCGCGACAAATATGACGTTAACGAGAGGACGGGTAAAAAGAAGGGAGCTCCGCGCGCACGTGGTCGTCGAAGCTACCGGTCCGAGCGACACCGCGCTACTGACCGGGCTCTAGCGGGAGGGAGTGGGACGGAGCGAGGGGTGCACGCGCGCGCGAGAGAGAGAGAGAGAGAGGGAGAAAGACCGGTAGAGGCGCATGCGCGCGCTCGCCCAGGTAGGCGCTCTCGCGACGTATACGCAAATACATTTGCACGCGATAGCTCCGGCAGTAAGGACACGCAAGGTCTTCTTTTCGCGAAAAGTAAACATTTAGGATAATACGAGACGATAGAGCCACGACCGATTCGTAATGTATCGTAGCAACGAAACGGAGCTTATCGAGAAGCGTGCTCTTTGTTGCTGTTTTCTTTCATTTTTCAAGCGCTTCGCAATACAATCGATGAATGGAATAACCGTTGATACGAAGCTCTCACGCCCAATTAAGATTGAACAATAAGATATAATTATTGGAGAATTTGGGAGGGAAAAAAAATGTAACGCGAATATCGTGGGCGATTTCGTAACGAAAACAATAGAGCTCTCTGGCCCGTGGAAAGGCACTCGACGCCGTGCACCGGGGTTTTTTCCTCTCCCTCGGTAACAACGCGACGCGTCTCTGCGATTGCGATAATAATAAGAAAGGCGTCGTGTGGTAATTGGAGGGAGTGATTTTGACTCGTACCGGTTGCACCCGTCGCGCCGGGGAATATTCGAGGAGGGGGTCGCTTGCCGCGATCGTACAGACGGAAAGGGGCTACGCTATCTCGCTCCTTCGATACACTCTTCCACTTTGACCGCAGCAAAGTCTCGTGTTTGGAGTAGCGCGCGAGCAAGCCGCGACGAGTGTCGCGCGTCGCGTCGAGAATCGCGAGGGAGCCAGCCGCGCGCGAGCGGGAGCTCTCTTGTCGCTTTATTCGCTGTGACACGCTGCTGCTGGTACGCGGGGGATCAAAGTCTCGAGAGTTTTACCCTCGTCTCTCTCGCACGCCCGCACCCCTTTTTTTTCGTACAGCGCGCCCCGCTGGAGGGAGAGGCGATTGTCGTTGGGCCCTGTGTATACTTTTCCTCGGCGTGTACGCGCGACGCGAGGGTATACGCGATTACGAATTTGCACACAAATATACCGGTGCAAAGGACTCGGATCGCCTCGTTTCCACGCTGGCAGTTGTGTGCTCTGGAATTAAGTTTATATCGGATGATACGGGGGGGGGTGAGGGAGAGAGAGAGTTTGTCGCAGCGAGTCCTCGACCTCCGCTCCCCATATATTCTCCGTGTCGTTTCTACACTCTCTTCTCCTCCACCTGGGCTGCCCGTGGAATTGAATGGACCCGGAGATACTATCGCGTGTCCCGGAACACCGACACGTTCCACCCTCCTCCGTATCTCTCTCTCTCTCTCTCTCTCTTCATATACACACATACATAGGATATACGCACGCCGCCGCACCCGTATTTGCGAATTTTTCGTATCGAGGCTCTCTCTTCCTCGTCGTGTCCTACTCGACGTTACTCTCGGCCGAGTCTCGAAATAAGCATCGGATCTTTTTAGACAAGGTAGGTCGCGCGTAGCGTAAAGAAGGAGAACGGACGACAATAAAGTTAGTCGGGATACGAGGAGACGGGGGACGATCGAGGCGTATCGAAAGGACTTTTTCTTTCCCCCCTCATCGGTTCGAGAGCAGGAAGGTATAAATATACGAATAAAGTATAACAGCAGAGAGATATCTAGGCGAGTCTGCTCCGATCAACGCTCTCGTCGTAAATTCCACGCGTACTTGCGCTCAAGTTTTTGTCAGTCTTTTACATCGCGCGGTGGCTCTTGGATGGAAATATTGATTAATTTTGATCCGTAAGAGGCGCGAGGGCAGACTGGAAAATGCCCCCCTCCGCTCGGGTACCTGCCCGCGTATATCGAGAAAGAAGAAGGAGCCGCTGTAGCGAGAGTTTCGTCTCGGGCCGTTTGCGATGATGCTCGCGGTTGCCGAGGGGGGAAACTCCTCGGATAGAAAGAGAGCGAGTGCGGCCGAAACGAGTTTCGGCTCTGTCGTCGCGTACGTTGCAGACGTGATATTTGCGACTCGCGATCGAGTCTCCGGTGACTGAGGCGATTCGCGGCCGCTCGTTCGTTCGTTGTACGTTGGATTATGAGGATAACAACGATGAGGAGGAGGGGGGTAGCGCTATCTCGGCACAGCACGCACAGAGGAGCAGCCCACTCGGGATGTAATTTCGTTAACGAAGGGAATGGAAATTTCCAAGGCGAGCCGAGAGACGAGGCTCGATGCGCTCGGGTGGAGAGAGAGAGAGCGAGAGAGAGAGTGTGTGTCTCTTGTCGGGTACAGAGCGGGAGGAGAGAAACGCGGGCTAATATCCTCGTCGAGGGTATACGGAGGATGCGAGTGTAGCGGAAAGGTGAGGCGCGTGGAACGTGCCAAAGGCTGCTCTCGCTCGGGACGAAAACTCGGAATCCCGACAAAGGGTGGCCCGTTGTTCGCGAGCGAGACGTCAACTCGCGGGCGGTTGCATCGATCGATGCTCTCGCGTGGCACAGCGGCAAGCCGCGCTTCGCTGCTCGCATCCTCGCTGTTTCTACTGGACGTGTACACTAGTGGCGGGGGCAGTGTCGTTTGGAGCGTACGACCGATCCACGCTCCCCTCCACCGACAAAGCATCGGCTGCCCCCCCCCCCGCGCTCTAGATATTTATCGTAAAAACCCGATTATAGGTAGGATCGTCGATAATTAGGGAATACGCGTGTTTGGCGAGGCGTACGCGTTCGGGCTAGCCCTTTGACCCGATCGCGCGCGGTCTGCACCCGCGGCTGAGATAACAGCTCGCGAGAGAGAATCTTCTCCCCGCGTGCAGACGCGAACGATATATTTGGAAATGTACACGGTGTGAGGCAACGACTATCGGCGGTAGATATATTTTTCGCCCCGTAGGACTTGGCAAAGGCCTCCTATTTTTTTTTCTTTTTTTTCATCATCCGAATTTTATCGAATTACCGAATACGAGTCGACGCACCGGATCGAAAGACTATGGATGAAGATTTTACGGAAAAGTAGCGTGAACCGCGCGAATCGTTGAAATAGAAGAAAGAAAATGAGGGAGAATCCAAGAGAGAGAGAGAGAGAGAGAGAGAGGGGAGGCAATCAACGCGTAGCGTTGATGTGCGAGAAAAAAAAATACACGGACCTTTTGATTCGCAAACAAGGCCGTCGCTGGGTGCGGGAGAAAAGCATTTTTACGGTTAGCTCGGAACACAAAGCCCCGTGCGTCGCACACCCCGCGATAGAGATTACTCATCCGCCGCGCAGATGTGCGAGCTTCGAACCGCGCTTCGCACATTTTCGCATCGCGGGCTATTCTGTAGAGTTTGCACGCCCGCTGACTCGATCAACGCCCTCTCTCTCTCTCTCTCTCTCTTCTACTCGCCTCTTTTTTTCAAACGTTTTTTATAAATATATTTTTTTTCCACCATCTGTCGTTAGGCGGACAAAGACACGCGCGGGCGCACAGCTCAGACGTAAACGTTTTCTCGCCACGGCCCCCTCCCTCCCATCCCCCTTTTTTCCCAACCAGTTTCGCAATAATGGCGAGAAAAAAAAGCGCTTTTGAAAATTCGGCGAAAGAATGGCCACTCGATGAAACAGCACGCGTCGCCAATCTATTTGCATATAAATGCTCGAGGCGAGGCACGGCCGCTGCCATCGCCGCGGAATCAATCGTGTCACTATTATTTGCCGATGTGTTGATTGTAGATTGGTTACAATCGCGTTTGAGCACGGAGGAGCCGTAATTATGACGCGAGTTGTACACGAGTGAGGGAGGGCGAGGCGAGGGGGTACTACAGTGGCAAAAGCCGTATACCAGCTCGTTGCGCACGCGATACGCGTGGTATATATCGAGGATGGGCCGCGAATGCGGTACTCGCGGCCCTTTCTCCCTCTCGCCGGTGGCCGCTGCGCTGCCTCGTTTCGCCCGCTAAATATCTGACTATTTGATCTGCTCGCCCATTTACTCAAACGGCGTGAAATTCAACAAAGTTGCCGAGTGCAGGGGCAGGAGGGGGGGGGGGGGACGAGAATAGATTCGCGGAGAGTGCGGCAGAGGGAGAAAGCTGGGATGAAGCGTTAAACTCCGCGGCCGCCCCCGCCGCAATCGACGCAGTCGGCTCATCGACGCGCCCGGTAAATACGTTATCGTTCTTACGCCCCCTGCTCCAACCGCGATACGACTCTTTCCCGAGGATCGAAACGATCGCGTCGACGAAAAAAAAAAAAAAAAAAAAAAAACGCTGATGGAACGAAAAACAAAAAACGTACGAGTGTCTTCCGCTGTAGTTGGCACATTTAACGCTCTCGATCGTCCGCACGATTCCGGATTAGAGTGTACAAAGAAATAAAGTGTGACGACAACGACGACGACGACGACGACGACGACGACGCGTCGCCCGCGCTCTTTCGGTCGAGTCGTGCCACATCGAATGGAAAAATCCTTTGAAGCGAACGAATGAGAAAACAACCCCGTAAAAAATATTTGCCGCTGGAAAGGAACGCGTACGGGCGTGCGTCGGCTATCTCGCTCCTCGAGCGTTACGATAAACGATGTTTTCCACGTTTTTTTTTTTTTCTCCTCGCTCGAAATGGAATTTGGAAGAAAAGAAAAGTTTGAAACCGCGATCCGAGACAAGTATATACACGTGGAAGAGAGTAGTGCGGGAATCGAGTCGCGGGCCACGCGGGGCCTCTTTGTTTCCACATCGCGCACAATTATTCGAGGTCATTTTTCAACTTATCACTTTGCTAAAGCCTTTTTGCGAAGAGAGGCTCTTTTCCGGTTAACAGCGGATAACGATACGAGCGGAAGGAAAGAGGAGGTTCGCCCGGTTCATCGACCCACTGCGGGGGTGAGACTCGTATCGGGCTCGACCGAGAGCTTTTTTCCAGTACATCGCAAAGTATCAAATGGAAAGAGGAAGCTATTCTTCTTGTAACGAGTCACCGCGGGCGCGATGGGCTTCGCGGAGAGACGCTCGCGCGAGACTTATCCTCGTAGGGTGAGAGAGAAAGAGCGGACGTATAAATATAGGGGCTAGAAGAGTGGATGGCTCTTGGGTTTGGAATTTAATCCGACGGGGGGGGGGGGGGGGGGGTGTCTCGATGCGTTGGCGAGCTGCACGGAGCGTCATCCTTCCCTGACCTTTTACCAGCAAAATGGCTTCCTCTCGGCACGGGGATAGGGGGGCGGGGTGTTTGGCGACGAAAGGCTCCTTTCGCCTTGGCCCGTCGTCGCGGCTCTCCGTCTCATCCTCGCGACTAGCGACGTGTGTTTTTTTTCCCCTCACTTTTCGAACCGAAACTTGTCCCATCGCGAGGACAGGCGCTGCTGCTGTACCAGTCGTAATTCGCTCTCTCGACGCGGTTCTCGGTACGTCGGCTTACATCGGAAACTGCGATGTATCGAAGTTGGTCCGACCGACCGCGGAGTTGGAAAAATTGCACCGCCGAGTGGCAAACTCTCGAGGTGAAATTCGATCCAAAGTACAACGATCGGCGCAACGATTTTGGTAAATTCGCGCTGTGCGAGCGCCCGACGTCGCCGCGCCGGCTGGAAGCGATATCCTCGCGTATCTGTTACAAAAGATGAATCGTCCCGCTTCTCGCGAGGAGCGCAACGTCTTTTCTTCTTCTTCTTCTTCCCCGGGCTCTCGTAAGGAATTTACGAGTGGCGCGCACACGGGAATCCCCTCGAGCAAGCCTGCTCGCACGAACCAGTTTACACGGGGGAGGGGAGGGGGTGGGACTCGCGTGTCTCCGACAGTTTGCTCGCGTCCCTCTTATTTATCGTTGGAAAAAGGCTGAAAAATAATAACGGTAAACCAGTGACTCCGTTAAATTGTACCGACCGTGAGGGATTACGTATACGGGGAGCGAGGGGCAGGGGTTGCGAGGGGGAGATCACGGTTGATGCTGTTAACAATTCCGAGCCATTACGGCGAAGAGCGAAGAGAGCGCACCGCGGGCGCGAGGTTTGGACATTTTTTTTTTGTTTTTTTTTTCTCTTTTTCAGTCGACGAGCTTTTAGCGAAATGAAAGAGCTTGTTTTTTTATCGGTCACGTTTTTGACAAGGCTATACGTCGCGTCGTCCGTGCCAGCCTATTATCGCCGCCGCACAACGCGGTCGGTGTACAATGGGAGTTTGCGGTACGGAGAGAGAGATTTTTTTTTTTTTTTTTTTTTTTTTTCACATACATATGGCTCGCGCGACGCTTGATTCGTATACACCGAAGGGATTCGAAAAATAAATGAATACACCGGGGTACGGAGAGGTGGCCCGTGCGCGTCCACCTTCCCCACTGCGTATTTGTGCGAAGCGGGAAAAGGATTGTCCGAGAAGCGCCGAACTTGTGCAGAAGCAAGAGCGAAAAGTAGCGGCGGGGGAGAGAAGCGACGGCTCGATTATATTCCGTCGACGAGGATGCAAAAGTGCAATCGCCTCGCGCGCGCAAACACTTTGGCACGTGTACAAGGCTCGAAGGAAGATTCGCAAGCTCCGATGATAAATAGTTACCGAAAGGACGGACGGACGGACGGGGGGGACTCGCGTCGTCTCCACCTTCCGCTGGTATACCATCTCGGAAACGCGGAGCGAGGGAGAGGGAAAATGGCTGCGGTCTGTTTTAGCGAGTCGAAATATCCAGAGGCGCGGGCGCGCGGTGTCTCGAAATCTCCGACTCCCTCGGGTGCGCGCAAACCCTTTCACGATCGTACGTCTCTGGCTCTCGTTCACTTTCGTCCGTAGGGATACTCGGAGTGCATTAATGGAATTGAGTATATATCAATCCAAACAAATGATTCGGGCCTGTGAATCCCAAACGTGTGTACGTACGTCTGGCTTCTCGCGCAGCCTCGAAAGGCTTTTTTCCCCTCTCCGTGCTCTCGTCGCGATCGAGCGTAGGCAAGTTTAACGATTGCGGGTAATAATAAGGAAGGATGTGTTCGAAGAGACCGGTTGCCGCGCGCGTCTCCGCGACGAAAGGTATACGACGCGCGATTGGGGGACTCGGGAGAGCGCCTCCGCGCTCCGCAACACACCACGCAGGGCCGCAATTAATATCGATCGAGAGTCGATATTAATTGCGGCCGCGCGAGAACGAGGAGGGTACGATTCCGACTTGCTGGCCACGCGCGCACAATCGCGCGCGTCTCTTCCCTCGGTGGATTGTGCATACCCGGACGGAGGGAGAGGCCTATCGATGCGTATTAATCGAATTCTCGTCGGAATATGTGTATATATTCAAGCCGGAGATGACGGTGGCACGCGCGTTTCGATCGATGACTCCATCGAGGTGCGCACGCTCGCGTATATCTCGTATCGGTCGGAGATCGAGGGAGCTTCGCTCCCGAATATACGCGCTCTTGACGTATGCGGCTGGTTTGTGAAACGACGGGGCAGGCTAGCCCGCCGTGTCGCGCGCCTATATTACCGAGCCCCCGAGCGCGAATCTGTACAGTTACGGAGGAGAGTCAGCCCGTTTGTCTAGTTTTTATCTTTTTCTTCGTCCAGCCGACAAGGCGATTACAGGCTGGTGGTAACGCGCCCCCGCCCCGCACGCCGTCTCGATCCAATGAAATTAATAACGAGGTGGCCGCTCGAAAATCATCCGGGTTTCATCAATTATTTATCGAAATATTTCTTCAAGGTTGAGGAAGACGGAGCCGCCGCCGCCGCCGCCGCCGCCACCCTCACAGCGCAGGTAGAAACGAGGGCTCGGGCGAGACGGGGGGCGTTTCACCGTGCTCCTAATTACAGTACACGCCCGAGAGACGGCTCGTACACACACGTATCCGTTCTGAAATGCTTTTTTTTTTCCTCTCTTCTCGTCGCTACCAACGTCGCTTCGAAAGGATTTTGGCCCTTTGCCGCTGCTTCTCTCTTCGGAACGAACGAAACGCGCCACTGAACGAAAATTAGATCTCTTCCATCTTTCCTCAAAGGAAATCTATATATACGGATGATTTTTTTCGATTTTTCCGTGCCGCGCCGTTGACCGGCGCTCCACGCGAAAATACGACTCTCTCGAAAGTGAGTTGTGCCCTTTGAAAAGCAAAGCCTCAAAGGTGTCTATCTCTCTCTCTCTCGAGAGAGAGAGAGAGAGAGAGACGCCGCGGCAATTTGTCTCCTCTGGTAAAAACAGGCTCAAGATTATGGACACACGCGCGTATCCGGGAAGATCGATTGTCAGGGCAGACTCGAATTTGGGCCGGGGTATCGAGGAGGAGGGAGGGCGCGTCAGCGACGGAGAGTGCGTCGAACGAATCGTGCAACCTGTGCGTATGTATTTGCGTGCGTTGCCGCGAAAGAATAAGGAAGAGCTTCGAAGAGGGCTTATCTCGCGCTTCCGGTCGCGGCGCGAGCGTTTCTTGTTTTTCTCGCCAGTCTTCCCCGAGAGTCACGTAATTGAACGCGAGAAGAGTACCGGAAGTACGATAAAACGGGCTTGCGGCGGTGTTGTACGAGAAGAGGGGGGTGGGGGGACACCGCCGCAACGCGAGTTAACGCAAAGGAGACGTCTCTCGCCGTTAATCCTCTCTTATCTCGAACTTGCCGTATGCTAGGACCGTATTGATCGCCCGACACCCACCTCCCTCGTACGGCCACCGCACTCTCGATGCGCTATCGCTCACTCGAACAAAAGCACTTATTTTACGATAGAACGATTCTCCGCACATCCGCAGCTACGCGCGCCCCCGCTACTGTGTGCTTCATTCGCGCTGACATCCGTTTTCTCTTTCCTTTCTCGCGAACCTTCCATTTGCTCTTTTTACCTCTTTCGACTCTCGAAAGTTTTTCGTCGTCACTCGATCGTAACGGCGGCGGGGGGCGGGGGGGGGCGTACATTCCCGAGATAACACACTCGTCGCGCTTCGCCGCTCCGACAAGAGGGGGGCTACGCGGACAGGTGCGCGTCGAGCAACGAGGGGGAGGCTACGTTCCAGCGGGCGGACTCTATCGCGTGTGCGCATCTCGAAATTCGACAAGCTCGTTAAAATACTTTGGGCATCGCGGATGAGGCGTCGCGTAAATAAGATCCGCGCTATCCTCGTTAAAGTTGTACACGCGCCTTCAACTTGGATAATTGCCCTTCCCCGACGTTAAATTAGAGAGAGAGAGAGAGAGAGAGAGATATATCCAAGGCGGGGGACCGAAACAACGATGCCAAGCGTGAGACGCCTTTGTTCGTTGGCGGAGGACAAAGTATACACCTATGGAGAGAGTGAATTTATAGAGTGGACCGCGCGAGATTCTCCAAGCGCGGACATGTTCGTAAATGTATATACCAAAATGGGACAATTATTTAATTGCTCCTTCCGCCTGTTCCTTTTTCCAAAGCAATTAGACCGAAGTAACGCGCGCCCGTCGAGCGAGCGCGAGAGGGACGAAAATACAAAAAGATACATATCCGTCGGGTGCGGTGGAAGCATCGAGGCAAAGATCCTTGGCCGCAACGGGGGATTTTCGTGTAAGATGCGGGAGGCGAGATATATAGATAGATAGATAGATAGATAGAGATAGAGATCCGCTCTACGTTTGATAGAGCCGCGCAAGCAGCAGCGTGTACCATCCCGTAACAGTCTCGTTTGTTCCTACACACTTGACTCTCTACCGCATCCGTATATCCGAAATGTCCCCGTGTACAAATTCCCTCGAATCCCGTCTTCCTTACTTTAGTTGCTTTTTCTATCGCGATGATGCCTGGCATCTCTCGTCTCGGATTCCTCGCGCAAAGAGCCGAGAATGTTCTTTCGCTCGTCCCGTTCTCTCGTCTCATGGCGCCCGAGCGACTCGTGTACAAAAGAAAATCGAACCTATCGAAACAAACAAAGGCCATTGCCGCGGTGCTCGGCGAATTTCAGTGGGTGGAAAATCGTCGGGACACGCGATGCTTCGGAAAGACGAACGGCTCTTGTACAGGCTACCCGAGGGACTGAGAGAATTGTGCAACGATATATCACGCGAGGTATCGAGCCCCACCCGCCCCCCGCCCCACCCCCCCTTTCGCCAAACGCCAAATTTGTATTTTTCGTCACGTTTCCAAGGTCCTCCGTTCCCAGCCGTCCGATATTTGTCGTTACGCGGCGGATTACGCCGAGGCGCTGCTGACGGCTCGCGAAAATGCCCGAGGTGGATAAGGTTAAAAATAGGACATTTATCGAATATATAAATTTGTATCGTTGGTATCGCAGTCGCTGTTCGTACGGTGAGGAAAGTATCGCGCGACAGCGAAGCGATAGCGAGCATCCTCCGCGGGACCGGCCTGACTCTTGGCCAAATCGGCCTCGCTGGCCCAAGCTTGCAGGTCCGTATCCCTCACTCTTCGTCGTTGCTCTCGTGTGTCTAATTTTCGGCTCCCTTTGCACTCGCCGCAGAGAGCTTTCGAGGCGTACACCGAGTCAACGGGCTTCGATACGCGCACACCGAGCGCCACCGATACCTTGGAATCGAGCGCAACTTGTTCGGAGAAGCTTCCCACTACCCCCGTACAGCTTTTACGCATCGTCCTCTCTCCCTCTCTTCTTTTCGCAAAGATGTTGTGTATTTATTTTTTTTTCTTTTTTTTTTTCTCGAAAATCCGCAGTTTCGCGGACAGGAGGCAACGGGTGAATCGGAGAGTAGGACGGAGATATCGAGGAGAGCCGCGGAGGAGACCGCCGCGGCGATCATCCTTCAAGTAAAATCAATCTCGCGATATATATTCTCGGCAATGTAGTTTTTCAAATGTTTCTTTGCTCCTCCGGATCGCGCGCAGTCCGCCTACAGAGGTTATCGCGCGAGAAGGAGACCGAGCGAGCGCGACGAGTAAATACATCGCGATAGATTTGCCCTGGTAAGGACGAGGCTCGGAGGGCCAGAGAAGTATTCGTTGCTCGCTCGAGAGTATCATCCACCAGTCCCGGCTGTACGCGATCATTTCCATCGACGAGCTAGTTTTTCAACGAATTTCGAGGGTATTCGGCTCGATACGCGACATTCCCCGAGTGTTGGATTCCTCGGGGGGAAAATGGCAATTGTTCTCGAAAACGTCAGCTATACGGAAGATTCCTCGAACAAGGGAAAAGAGGTGGCTGCTTCGTCGTCGTCGTCGTCGTCGTGAAATTTCCACTAATTGCTTTTCGCAACCGAAAGGAATGAAACTCAGAAGAATTTAACTCGGCGAAGGCGATGAAGAGATCGAGCGGTGAGACGAACCCACCCCCTGTCGTTCAAAGGAAACAAAAGTTTCTCGAGAATCCCTCGGTTATTTAACGAGAGACGTTCGAGAGCAAACGCAGGCGATAAACATTGCTTTTTCTTCCTCCAGCCAATTATTCCTTCCCGAAAGAGTGTTGGAAAAAAAAAAAAAAAAAGTAAATAAAGGGTAAGAAAAAAAAAAGGGGGCAGAATCGATCAAATTCGCTCGAGGGCGCAACAGCGTCCCGAAGCGCGGGTTTCGAGTTTTTTCGGCGGAGCCGCGAGGGTTTTGGGCCGATAGGTTGGGTGAATCGACGGGTCCGATGACTCGTCGTCGTAGCAGCGGATTTGTTTCTTTTTAAATTTTTCAACGAGAATCGCCATCGAGTCCTTGTGGTTGATGGGGGCTGCGCGGGAGATACGCTCGACGTTCCGCCGCTGGGACGACGAGGACGCGAGACTCGACGAGTCTCTCGAATATTCCGCGAGGGAGGAAGGTTTGCAGAGAGGTTCGTCGGTGACGAGGCCGCTCGGACAGCTCGAGCGCGACGCGACCGACCGCGGCGCGCCTTTCCTTCTTACCGACCAACTGAAATAAAATTTCGATGATTAACCCCGCGATTCTCTCGCGATAACGGCCTCTCGTACCTATTTCGCGGGCAACTGTGCCATTTTTCAACGTACGCGGGACGCCTCGATCCGCGATCGTTGCTCGCTTCGTTAAATTCGTTGGACGACTCGAGGCTCTCTCGCCGCTGCGACGACGCTGCTGCCAACGGACAGAGAGTATTTCAAAAGGTTTATCGTTTGGGTTTGTTCTTATCCTCGACGATTCGCAAAGTTCAAACACGTACGAGAGTATCGTCTCGGAACGAAGCAGGAGGTGAGACGGCGAGTCTTTTTCGACTTATCCGCTCGCTCGTAGAGAAGATCGAGACGATCGATTTTGTCGGAATTTTCCGAGGTGTTTTCTCCGACGGACAAACCTCGCTGCTCGGTTATCCCTTTTCTCCCTCCTTTCTCATTACTTTCGATCGACGAGCAATCGCTCGTAGCTTCGTCGCGACAAATTCTCCTCGAAATCGTCTCGATCGGGAGCCGCTGCTGCTGTCGCCGTCGCCGCCTGGGTCGTCGCCTCCGCCACTCGTCTCCCCCCTCGCCGCACGCTCCTCCGACACCCTGCATCGTCTCGCCAAACGAAACAACCAAGTTTCTCTTTTTCCAGCATCCGCGGATTCTTCGCCGGCAGAAGCAAGCGTCTCGCGACGGGCTCCTTTCCTCCTTCCTCGTCCTTTCCCTCCTCCGAGCGGCCAAACGAACGCAGCTCGATCTCCGATTATCAATTTTACCCTCCTCGCACCACTCTTTTTCCTCGCACTTTTTGCAAACGCACCTCTTCTTTCCCGTCGTCCGTGGAACAGACTCGGCCGACGGTAGGACATTCAGCGAGCCATTCACGGAGACATTCTTTTTCTCCAACTTACCGCCGAGAGGACCTTTCACCGCCCAGTAATCGCTCAACTGTCCAAAGTTGGTCGGAAATTTTTCACGAGCTCGTCGAAAGGCAGCGGCAACGAGCTGATGAGACGACGAGGGACACGCGCGCGACATTTTTTCTCTCTTCTACCTTCGATCGGTCATTTTGGTCAAGGTGACGGATGGTGCGAAGGCTCCGTAGCCAGCGAGATCGATACACGCGGGGCGGGCGGGCGGGGGCAAATTTCACGCCGCAGAGACTTTGTTTTGTTTTTCTTTTTCTTTTCAAGTAATCGTAATCGAAAGGGATCGTCTGATCCGTTGAAGAATAAGAAGGGGGGTAGGTAGAAGGAGCGGTCGACGACAAGTGCGAGGTACGGAAAGTTCATAGGCACTGTCTGTAAAGTTTCGTACCGTCCCGACGCACCGAGAGACAGAGAGAGAGAGAGAGAGAGAGAGAGAGAGAGACGGGGCTAAAGTTTGAATGGAAATACGCCTGTTCGTCATCTTTGCTCATTTGCATTGGCTATTGTTGACGGGGGAGGGCTAGCGGCGGCACTCTCGCGAGCAACGAGCATCCGGTGTAGCAAACTTTCTCATTTCGATAATCTACACAGACTTTTGGCCAAGAGAGTTTTAAAAACAAGCCGCGATAAGACCAACGATAAATCGGAAAAAACAATTGCGCGTAATCGTTGAGCGAAACGATTCGAAATCCATAAAACACGTCCTCCTCGAATGACCAGTTTTTATCGCGTTTGCCCTCTATTCGGGTATTATTTCTCAAGTTTTATCATCCAAGGCGGACGATGAATCGCCGCGCAACGATACTCGCTTTCTGGGCTTTTTTCGTTGAGCTCGATCTCGCCCTGGCCGAGGTGTGCGCACGCGACGAGTGTTCGAAACAAGGCAAGTGCCCCCCCCCAATTTATAATACAAAGAGAGACGAATAAATAGTTGAGAGAAAAACTTACACAGCTGCTCGGTTGTCGGAGTCGATCGACGAAAACGCCGATCCGTGCAACAATTTCGTGAGTTTCGCGTGCGGGGGTGCCTTTCGAAGGTACGACGAGAAATCCACGAAGGAAGGTGAGAGAATCGTCTCGGTGACGGGTCACACGACGCATCTCTGGAGGATTCGTCGTATAATCGTGCAACAATTGAATCAGCCTTATCGGCTCGAGGAACATCGAACGATCGGCCTCGCCAAGATGTACTGGCAGAGCTGCAAAATCAGTGAGTAGGCGTGAGATACGAGGAGAAGGAGGATAATCCGTTGCGAGTATGGAAATTAAATTGGCAGCGAGCGCGCGAGAGGCTCTCACCGGAGTTCGCCTACTGCTCAAACGTCTCGGAGGTTGGCCATTGATTACGGAAAATTGGCAAGAGCGCCACTTTAGGTGGGATAAGTTTGGAAAATGCGCGCGTCTTCTTGGCTTTTTACCGAGGATGTTTCTTCACGTCGGTCTCAACGACGACGAGGTCGAGAAGCCCTTCTTCGCCAACGACACGACAGAGCTCACCCTCGAGAGATCAAAGTTTATGCGTAGTCGCGAGGATGCCGATAAAACGATGCAGCGAGCTTCCGAATACTTGAAGATAGCCGACTACCTGGCCGAGAACAAGAGGCCCGATATCGACGAAATTCACCAAGCTTTGAAATTTGGAAAGAAAATCCACACGGTAGGGGGGAGGAGGAGCCTCGTCGCCCGACCAAGCCTTCGCTACCGTTTTATATGTATCATCTTTTCCAACGACACAGCTGACGCATTCGGGAGAGACACCGATTGTCGAGTTGAGAGTAATGTCGATCGACAAACTGCAAAAAACTTATCCCTTTGTCAATTGGATGGATTACATAAGATCGATGCTGACTCGGAGGCAGGCCAATTACCTGTCGGATCGTAATTGCCTGATCGCCGACGTGTGTTACTTGTCGCAGATCGGTAGACTTCTCGAGAGTACGGGAAAGAGGTACGGATGTTGATAGAGACGAGTGGACAGGGGCGATTGTACGAGCGTGGAAAGAAAAAAAAAAAAGAAAAAAAAAATACACGTCTCGTTTCGGGCTTTTTGTTTGTTTGTTTGTTTTTTCAGGATACAAGCCAATTACGCGTTTCTCTCGATAATAGATGATCTCTCGCTCTTCATCAGACCTCAATTGTCCCTGGCCTTGGCCACCAGCCAATCGGAGATCGAACAGATATGTTTCGACTCGGTTCTCGCAATGTAAATACTCGCGTACTCGTATATATTAAGCTTAACACAATGAGAGAGACACTTGATCTCGTTGGCGATCTCGTCCCTTTAAAGATTTCGCAAAGCGATCGAAATGATTTTGGCAATACTGGCCGGACAACACACGAGACACAGGCTCAACGAGATGAGCTCGCTCGTTGCTGCGGAAGCGCGCGAGCTTTTCGACAAAATTCCATGGATGGATCATCAGACGCGGTGAGTTTGTTTGGCTTCGAAGCTCTACCGCCAAACGCCTACTTTTCTTCATCTCAGATTGCAGGCGGCGAAAAAGTCGGAAAGGACGAGCTTCGTGAATCTCTTTCCGGACGACATATTCGAGGATCGATACTTTGATCGGGTGAGCGAGGAACGTCTAACCCGCGCGCGCGCGGCTCGCCTTCTTTCAGCCTCGACGAAAAGCTCCTTTTGTTTATCTCTTTAGCTCGAATTGACCGAACCAAACGCTACTCTGGTACTCTTTCGTCAAGTAAACGTTTTTCTCGTCGATCGTTACTATCTTCAACTGGGACGCCCGCGAAACTCGTACATACTCGATCGCAAGGACAATCGTACAAGCTTGGCCATCTTCAAGACACCCTTTTCCGCAGCCGAGACTAGAGTCAGGCCCGATCGCGTTTCCAACAAAATTTGTACGTTGTCGCGTTGGCGAGACGAGTGTCGAGGTCAGCCGCCGCGGCGGGGGTGGTGGACCGATGAAAT
Organism: Ophion ventricosus; assembly: GCA_963932345.1. Lineage (NCBI taxonomy): Eukaryota > Metazoa > Arthropoda > Insecta > Hymenoptera > Ichneumonidae > Ophion > Ophion ventricosus. Next base: position 5,911,839 of record OZ010726.1, on the reverse strand, counting down.
TTAACGTGTTTTTTTTTCCAACATGATCGGCCAGACGTACCCGCGGGAGCGGTCCTTCAGGGACCTTTCAGTCCACTCGAGGAATTGGATTTCTTGAATTACGCGACGATCGGACTCGAGATTGCCGAGGCGATGGGCCATCAGATTTATCAGAGAGGCTCGTTCGTCGATTGCAACGGTAACTGGCGCGAGGCCTCTTGGTGGTCCAAGACGACTCAGCGGCAATTCGCGAGTCGGGAGAGTTGCCTCGAGCTTGGCAGGGTCAAGCCCCTCGACGAGATGTCGCCCATCTTCGGACTGATCGGAGCCGCGGAAATCGCTTACAAAGCCATGTTCGAACGTTCCTCGCACGGCCGCAACACGACTCTCCCGGGTGAGAGTCATCTTTCTTCATTTTATTACCTTTCTACCTTTCCTTTCTCTCGTCAACGTTTGTTCGTCGCGCCAGGTCTGAGATACACGACGAGACAATTGTTTTGGATCGCGGCAGTTTCCTCCGATTGCGACCGAGACCTCGAGCGTCGTTACAACGCGATGCTCGCTCACAATCCCAATTTTTCCGAGGATTTCGAGTGCTCGATCGGCTCGAAGATGCGCCTCGAAGAAAAGTGCAAAATGTGGATCGCCTAGATCGCGCCCGATCTACCAACAACAATCTTTATTACGTCTGTACACAATGACTCGAATATACATTATGGATAGATGTACGCTAGCAGAGCGTGTACCCCGTGGAGACCGTGAGCAGTAGAGCGTTTGACGAATACCAGCCGGAAATGTTTACTCGATCGGCCGCCCGAGGCTCGCGTCGACGTCCTCCGTGTATCGTTCACCCCTCGAGGGTCTCGGTGGAGGCGGTGGCGCCGGCGGCGGTGGCGGCGGCGGCGGCGGCATACTGATCGACGGTGGTGGATAGGCAGGCCTTCCCCCCCACGTCATCCGCGCGTGACGGCTCTGCTGCCAAGGTGCCGAGGGCGGACCACGCTCGACCATCGAGTGTCCTTCCTTTCCTTCTCTCGCGTACACGAAATTGTACAATTATTCGCAAAATACGTGTACGGTTGTGGAAAGAATTTTTATCGAAGGAGGAACACTCACCCAAAGCCGCTCCACCGCCGGCTCTTCGATCCGCGTTACGCTTTTCACCTGGATAACGAGACAAGATACAGCCATTAGCAAATTTTTCCCAACTCGACTAGAGCCCTTTCTCCTTTGTACACGAGTGGATCTAACATCCTCTACAGCGATATTGACAAGAGATATTCCCTCCTCCGCTCTCTTCTGCCCTCGTTCTCATCTACGGCGAGAGCTTGAGACATTTTTCGTCGGGTAAACGACGGAAAGAGACGAAAAGACGGAGATACAGAGAGAGAGAGAGAGAGAGAGAGAGAGCGAGATAGAGTGGGAGAAAAACACTGGTAAGAATGGGTGTCGCCTAAAAGAGTGATTTGGAAGGGAAAAAAAAGCACCACGCTTCTCTCGAGAGTCCAACGGTTCTGAAACATTGTACAGCTCGTTAAGTCGTCCCAGGATCGCCGCAGCACGTACGGAGGATATCTGTAAAAGCGCCGACGAAAAAGAAAAATGACCAAATTAAATACGACAGGAGGAAAGTGTAAGGAGGGACGGGGGGACGAAGGAAGATCGGCGGCAAAAATATGACGAGCGAACGATTCTCTGGCAGCCTCTGCGATCCGCACCCCGAGCGCTCTCTCTGTATCTCTCGCTCTCTCTCTCTCTCTCTCTCTCGGGTATACGAGAAACAATGTTTTTTTTTATATTAGGATAACGTGTAGTACGGTCTAAGAGTATCGGAAAATGATGCTCGATACCCACGCAGGCGCGCGCGTCTTCCCAATTCGGGGACAGGCCAGGATCGACGAGGTATCCAGCATCCTTTTGCTAAAAAATACTCTTAGCTACAGACCTGGGTGTGGAGGCGGTAAAAGCGGCTTGTTTCGATCGCCGTGAGTCGGGCCCGCACCTCCCGGTGAAGGACCGTGGTGCGAGACACGCTGTTGTCGTTCCGCACCTTCTCTGCTTGAACAATTCAGTCAAACTTATTAATTAAACACGTCCGCGATCGGTGGCGCGATCCGTCGACATCTGAAAATAAAATTATTCCCCGGCGAGCGGCGTCGTCACCTTCGACGGCTTGTTCTCTCGCGGCCTCTTTGCCGGATTATCTACGAATAGAGGGAAAATGTCGAGTGACGTTCGAGAAGACGAGAAACGAGTGACTAAAGTAAAATGTTTCTTTCAACGGGATACGCGCGTCAGATCCGAGCTACGATCGCGAGCAGCCCGTTTGTCGAATAATCGGGCGGGCGAGAGGCTTGGTTAGATTTTTCTACACGAGGAGAAAAGATTACGCCAAGTAGATCGGATCCGACGTAGGGGCGTTCGTCGCCGCAATCGAATCCAAACAAATTGACAATTGAATAAAATACGGATCCGACGAATGTGCGTTATCGTCGTTCGATGTGTAGTTTGCGCCTTCGTGTACGTTTCATCGTACGATTATCGTGAATTTTTTTATTCTAGGAAAAAGAAGACAAATTGTTAGGAAAATATTCGAAACGAGCGATCGTCCAACGAAACGCAACGGTCTCCTCTCCTTTCTTGTCGTGGCTCACGAATTTTCTTCCCTCTCCGGAGCGCAAGTATATCGCCGCGGCCGCGGCGTCTTTCGACGAGGATTATAATACGAAGGAGGAAGGAAGGGGCTAAAGAATCGTTGGCGATATTATCGCCAAAAGATGCACGCGTATACATATATTGGCAGAAGCAGAGATCACGCAAGAGAGGGGAGAGAAAGGTCGACTTACCCGTTGCCTTGACGTTGAGCGAGCGATGGTCCGCACTGGTACAGAGGAGCCTCCTGTCGAGGAAGGCGCGTGTGTTATAGCCTTGTGGAGGAAGAAAGGATAGAAAGATGAAAAGCGGCGTGGTGGGAGGCGACTGACCTGCTGGGAGCCCTCGACATCGGCGAAACGTCTCTTGAGCCCTTGCGACTTGTGTTGCTCCGGTGAATCGGGCTTTTGGAGGTCGAAGGGCGGTGGGGGGGCCGGATGGTGAAGGAGCGGTGGTTGCACCGCGAAACGGTTATGCGCGTGACCGTTTTGATAGTGCAACTGTTGATAATGTATCCGAGTGTGGAGTTGAACGGGAGGGCCCCCCCCGCTCGTCGCCTGCTGATACAACCAGGGAGCGTTCTGTGGATTTTGTTGAGACGGAGGTGGCACGCTCGTCACAACGTTTATCGAGTTTGGTATTTGATTGAGCGGTGTCGGGGGTGGCGGCGGGGCCGTCAGCGGCGGCGCTGGTACCATCTGCGGCGGTGGAACCGGTTGGGGGCTAGCTTCTACGACGGGGCAATCGAAGCTCGGTGGAGGCCCCTCGTGGGGCGGATGTCGATGCGGAGGATGACGATTGTGAGAGTGACGATGATGATGATGATGATGATGATGAAGATGGGGCGAGTGACTGGTCGATACGAGGAAAGTTTGGGCGCTCGGTGGAGGAGCCTGGAGCGGCAAAGGAGGGAATTGGGCGTGAAGGATTCGATGTTCCTGCTGGGGGATCGAGTGCTCGCTCGACCGAAGCACGAACTGTGTCTGAGAAGGAGGAGGAGGAGGAGGAGGAGGGGCTTGATACTGTATCTGATAGGCCTGAGGTATAGGCGGTGGCGGGTGATTCGGTGGAAAATTTGGTGGTGGAAAATGAAGATGCAGAAGAGACGGCGGTGGTTGCTGAGTCAGATTGACCGATGCCGCGCTCGTTGTTTCCCGAGGCGGCGGCGGTGGGGGCGGCGGAGGTGGGGGCGGCGGTGGTTGTTGAAGATTCACACTGAGGCTTTCTACGCGCGACGGGGATGTCGTCCGCGAAAGATTCGGCTGAGCGTAAACGTAAGAGACAGCGGCACCGCCACCACCGCTCGCACTCGAAACGTACGAGGATGGTTGGCCGGGCTGGTGCGAGACCGCCGAGGGTGGTGGCAGCGGCGGCGGCGGCGGCGGCAGCGGCGGCGGCGGCGGTGGTTGGCTCATGACGTACATCTGCGCGACCGAATGGACGGGTGACGAGTGCGACGAGGGAGGAGGCGGTGGCGGTGGCGGTGGTGGCATTTGTATGTGCAAAGATTGCCCCGAGTGTATCTGATAGCGAAGCTGGCTCACCGTAGGCGGCGGTCCTATCAGTTGGACCTGACCGACCGGAGGTGGTGAGACGAACGCCTGCAGCTCCTGCGAGCAACGACGAGAGTCAGCGGCTCTACTCGAGCGGGGGGCCTTGTTCGTCGAATTCTTCACGGACGGCCAACTTTTTCGATAGTCAAACAAATGGGCAACGATCGTCCCTGAAGAATTCGGCGGCTCGCGAGAGAACGTACTTGAGTCTGATTCGGCGGTAGCAGTGGAGTCGGGTGGCCCGGAATGTGTACTCCCCCCGGCGGAGGAACCGTTACACCCGAAGTACCGGGCATCGTCGCGGTCAATATCGTCGCCGGTAGGGTTACGACGCTGCTCTGCGGATGTTGTATTATGTCTGTAACGAGAATTTCATTCCTCTACTCGTATCGTTTCGGCAAACAACGGCAACGGCGCGGTTTCGATAAAAACGACTCACCTTGATGCTGAATAGTGACCACGTTCGATTGCGTCAGGGCACCGATGTTCATCGTTTGAAAATGGGCTGTACCGAGGAACGAAGAGATTTAAAAATGGCCAACGAAGAGAGCGCGCGCGCGCGCGCGCGATCCCGCTCGTTGGAATCTCGACGTACCTTGTTGAATCCGGTGAACGGGCGTTGCTTCGAGGATCCGTTGCTGCTGCTGCTGCTGCTGCTGCTGTACGGGAGGCGGTTGTTGCTGTACGAACGACTGGAGTTCCGACTGCATCGTTTGTATCAAATTTATTCCCAACTGCTTGGCGCTCCTAAGACCCTCCAACTTTTTGTGCCTGCAAAGGGAGAAGGTGACACGTCGTACCTAAGCGGAGAATTCGACGCTCCGTCGGCGACAAGTCAAATTCTACTCGCTCTATGTACAGATGAAGGGGCTCGGGTGATTCCGTTCCCAGGACCGGATCGACGAATTGCGATCCGCGACCTCGCAGAGTCACCGTCGCTCCCGTCTCGCTTCCGATGTAAAGGAGATTAGCGCCGCCGCACCCGATTATCCTTCCTCCGAGATCGAACGCCGGGGGCGCGTTGTCTATGCCTATGCAGATCTTCTCCTGCGAAAGAAGCTCGGTCCGATGCCGGGTCGGGCGGAAGGAAAAAAACAACAAAAAAAATGCACGCTCGTACTCACCACCGAAGGAAGTCCCGAACGTAGACTGGTGAGAGGCGGCGGCGCGTTTGTAAATCTGCTCGGCCTGTCGACGCGACCGTGCCTCTCAGTCTCGACGATTTCCTCTATCTTGCGCAGCGCGACTGACGGACGAGAGACGAAAGTACAGAAAGATGGAACAAAAGGACGCGTCGGTTTTCTATTTTTTTTTTTTTTTTTTCTTTTCATCTCGGTACGTACGGTCGATATTGAGTTTGGAACGTCCCTGAACAAAGAGATAGAGCGGCCGTTCGTCGGGACAACGCCGCTTCTCCGCCTCGGTCATGAATCTGCCGCGCGTCGAGACGGTCGCTCCTTCCGGTCCGAGAGAGACGGAGAAAAATTACGAGCTCGGCTAGATAATGTTTTTGCTTTCGGGCGGACGGGTGCTTACCCGAGTAATTGTTTATCTCGTCCTGTACGTAGCCTTTGGTGAGAAGAGTTCTGGCGCTCGGCGCCGTCTCGTTGATGACAAATTCGGCGCTGTACGCGTCGCCGCCCTTGAATCCGCCGTTGCTCGAAGGCACGGTCTGTCGGAGAGAGCGCGAATACAACGTTGCCGGGATGACGAGGGACGAGAGAACGGAGCCGTACCTACCTTGTCGTTGCTCCCGTTGGAGCCTCGAAATTTTCCTTTCGCCATGGCACGATATATTTTTTTAATCGTCTCACCGACGTGTCTGACGTTAGTTTCGTAACCATCGCTCGGACGTGTTACATCGCGATACCTTTTGGCACTGAGCGATCGCAATCATAACGAAGAGTCCAACGTTCGCGTTATCGAGCGAATTTGTTGGAAGAAAAAAAAAAGTGCGACGCGAGAACGCAGAGATCGTTCGCGTCAGTTATCCCAATTGATACGCGTTTACGAAATTTACTCGAGTAAACGCCCGTCGCTCGCGCAAAGACAGCGGGCGACGCGGGTCGTACTTGTTCGTCGCGCCTCGAAGGGTTAAGCAGCACCGAGTGGAAATCGATCGCACGAGCCTACGAAACTTGTACCGCCTAACAGCGAAGAGAGACTGCGTTTTCGCGCAGCAGACCGAAACGAAACTAACCTCGTTTGCACTCGTATCGTTCATCGGGGGCTCTCTTGTTTCTCTTTCAAACCCGTCCCCCTCGCTCGTGCACGGCGGCAGTGGGCAGCGCTGCCGTCGCGCACCGCCACTTGTCGGAAGGAACCATTTTCTTTCTTTGTTTTTTTTTCTTTTTAATTTTTTTTTTCCTTTTTCGGATATAGCCTTTTGCACGTACAACGCGCGATTATATAAATGTGAATAAATATTCATGACGGAAAAACAAGTTTGATCAAAGAGATCCATGTTTTTTTTGGGTATCTTCGAGACTTCCCTCGCACACGAAGGTACTTATCCTTCGTATTGTACTTGAACGCTCCGCAAAATCGTTGCGAGTGAGAAGAAAAAAAAGGAAGGAAAGAAAAAAAAAAAAAAGAAGCGAGCGCTTGCCAACGGCGCGCGATTTCTCAAACGTATAGAATCGCGATTTTTTTTCTTCCGTTTTCTCAATAAAGATGAAAGGATTGGGTAATCGTTGAAACTTACCCGGAAAGCCGTGGGTCGCGAGAAAATCATCGATGCGTTTGCCGGCGCTGCCGCCTCCGCCGTCGTTGCTCCTCCGGAACGAGTAATGCATCATTCGTCGTGGCTCTTTCCTGGCGCGTGCAGCAACATTTACAGCCAAACGAGCGACGGAACTTTTCTCGATGGTTCGACAAACGTCAAGAGCAACGCTCACAATAAGCACGGGTTGGAAAATTTCGAGGTAAACTCGTTGGTCCGATCGGTCAAGCGCAATGGCGGGATCCAACTGCCGGGCGGAGGTTTCGTATTCAGGGCTGCCAATCCGAAGGAGCGTAGAGAGAAATGGCGGAGGTGGGCCAACGACGAGCACGAGGAGGAGGGCAACGTTGGTAAGAGTCTCAACGACTTTTTGAATATTTTGAACGACTCGGTCGATCGTGTAGCGGTCAAGGAATCGACGGAGCGCACAAATACCTCGAGCTTCGGGAGTTTCCGCTTATCGAAGGAGCGCGATACCGTCGCCTGGAACGATCTCATTAATCTCGTATCGACGACCGCTCACGAATTTCGTCGCATAAACGATAATAAAAGAATCGCGGATAGCGGGCCGTCGGAGGAGGGAGATACTTGGACGAGGAAGCTAGCTCCTGTCGCTCCTACCGACTATCGTACCGGTAGACCGGAACTCGTGGAAATTTATTCCGAGAAGGCCGATGAGAAGGGATCTTATCGGCCGATACGACGACTCGAAACCTCGCACGGAGACGCAATCGCCAGAGAGAATGAGATACTCCGAATCGAGTGCTTCGAGAAGGATCCATGGCCCTCGAGCGAATTTCCGGCGACGCCGCGCCGAAAGCAGAATTTTCCACGTAACTCGATAACCGATGGTAAAGCTGGCCCTGCTTCCGGCGACTCGCGAGGGAATCTCGAGGGCGTCGAGCGGACGAGATTCGGATCAAGATCTTGGCCAATATTTATCGATAAGCCCGCCGAAGCCGAGGTTTTTGAAAAATCCACAGACTCCGAAGGAAACGACGAGCCGGCGATTAACCGACGTACAAAACTTGTCGATTCGTCGAGTCGAAATAATTTTGGAAAAAAGACAATCTCGACGGAGTCGGAAGACGACGAGGAGGAGGAGGCGGAGGCGGCGGCAGGGCCGGAGCCGAGCAAGCGGAGTTGCGTTCGAGATGGAACGCCCTTCGTGCCAAGGAAGAAGGAGAATCGGCCCGAAATAGGAACAGCCACGAAGAGGCAGCGTCGACCGGCGGCGAAACGAGCCGAGACGCGCGTCTCGGCAAAGCCATCGAGGATCGCGATTTTGAATAAGAATTCGGCGGGTCTTGCGAGAAGAATCGCAAAGGCGTCGACGAGCCTTTCGAAGAATCGCGAAGAAACAAGTGGAATCGCTCGGTGCGCGACACGGCCGACTTCCGGAGTCGTTTCGAAGGACGCCGCTGGCGATCGTTGGTTGAAATTGAGCTCGAGCGTGACGAGGGAAGGGCGAAGAAAAGGGATCGGCGGTGCGGTCCTCGAAGGAGCCGGGACGCCCAGGCACGAGGTAGCCGATAAATTAGCGGCGAGAAGGACGATTCCAGTAAGCAGATCCAAGACGTTCGTCGATCGGAGCCCAAAGATTGCGGATGACAAGAGTGAATTTCAGGAGAAGCACGCGAGGTCGCTCAGAATGCTCAAGAGCATACTCTCTCATCGAGGTGTAAACGCGGATGAGAGCGTCGAGAGCGGCGCGAGGCTGATACGCTCGAGGATATCGCTCGAATCGGCGATAAAGTCGCAACTTCCGGTCTCCATCGGGCGATCCTCCCGAAACAAGAGCAGCCCGGATTCGCCGAGATCATCGAAAAGGTTGTTCGAAAAAGTAGCGATCGAAGACGCGGCAAAAGTCGACGGAGAAGACGGATGCTCGATCGTCGCAAAGTCTTTCCGAGTCGCCGAGACTCAGACTCTCTCGTTAACCGTCGCGGACAAGGATTCCAACACCACCCATCGGACGCCGCCACCGCCGTCGGCGATCGGACGAGGCGTCTCTGCGACGATAAGCCGGAGAGACGCTTCGACCGGTTGTCGTCGAGCAGCCGCCGTTGCCGTTGCCGTTGCCGCCGCGGCCGCGGCCGCTGCCCCCGTCCCCGCCCCCTCATCGAGGAACGTTGCATCGGGCAAAGATTCGGAAATAATTTTCATCTCGAGAGAATCGAATACCGAGAGTGGCGGAATATCGGTAAAGAGTCGCGGCGTTTGCTTCAGAGGAGCGCGCAAGATTAACGCGAGCTGCCAAGTGAGCGGGCCTACGAAATATTCCAAGGACGCGGCTTGCGGCGAAAACGAGGTTGCCTCGCAGCAACGGTCCGTTACGAAACTGACGCTCGATTGTTCGGTCGACGTTTTCCGGCGGCCTGAAACCGTTGAGAACGCTTGTCAGATCGATACGAGGCCAACAACGGCCGAGGTCGCGGTCGGCTACCCCCGGCGGTGGGACGAAACTCCGAGTAACGGCACCCTCGAGATCCTCCGGGATGTTGCGCCGAGTTCGAAAAATTTGTTTTTTCAGCGCTCCTCGGCAGTTCCGGTGATGAACGATGCCTCGGCGAGCAGCAGCAGCAGCAGCGGCGGCGGCGGCGGCATCTTCGCCGATCGAGAGCTCGCGCGGCCCTCCCGACGTCGAGTTATCGCCACAACGGCTGTGCGGATCCTCCTCGAGAGAGATTCGGATTTACATCGCGCTTTGGAAATCTTTCGGATGAATGATATTTCGAAAGCTTGCGGAGCGATGGAAATTGTATCGGGGCAAGCTCTCGGGGTGGAACGTCCCGCTCAACGATCGTTCCTTCAAATTGAGACGAAAGAATCGCAGCTTGCCGCAAGGGATGCGCCAATCCCTACTGCCCTTGACGATACGATAACGATCGTGATCGAAAATCTTTTGCAAAAGGTGATGCGCAACGTCGAGGCCAAGAGAGAAGAAACGATGCCCGACGAAGCGTCGGAAATAATCCAAAGTAATAATTGTGCCGAGGAGAAAAAATACGCAGCGGCAGCGGTGCAAGAAGAGAGCCGGCAATTTTCCATCTTATCGAGAAACAGTCTGTTGACCGTTGTCTATGGGGCGGTGTGCTCCTTTGTTTTTTGGGCCCTACAATTTTCCATCACTTGCGACAGTCTATGATTTTTCGATTAAAGTACGTCCGAAGGAGTGAAAAAAAATAACGCGTCGTCGTTTATTCGAGTTGTTTGGGAAAGGCGTTCCGTGGTTTGCTCGTCTCCGCGTTAAAGAGCGTTGTACAGGTTTGTTTGAAATCATGAAATGTCACGTTCCTCGTAAGAAAGTACTCGCGTCACTCGTCAAATACGTCAACGGCGGCGCATCCGACGACGTCGGTCAGCTCGTTCGAATCGAAGGTAGCAACGATCCGTTGCTCTCCGGACTTTTGCGGAACGAGCTCGTGCTCGACTCTGACTTCCTCCTCGGGAGGAACCTCGCGGAAAGGCAGTGTCTTTTCCTTGGAGAGGCCCGGTCCGGCGTACTTGAATTGACACTTGGTGAGCGGCCTCTTGAGAGGATTGCGGAAGCTCAAGATAATCGGAAAGGATCTACCAACGACGAGGCGGTTACCCTCGATCTGCGAAAAAAAATATATCTCGACGTGACAAACGCGTGAAAGAAGAAAATTTTCGAGGGGTCCGCGGTGGCCGTACCGTAATTTTGATGGTAGGTTTGAGAACTTGAAAATCGTCCTCGCCGGCCCAAGTCTGATTGGTCTCCTTGACCGTACCGATAGCGAAGAGTCTCATGATCGAGTACTCGACGAGCTTGTGGAAGTAATCATCGACGGTGACCCTCAGTCGGAGTGTTTCGCCTGTAACGGCAAGAGTGCGAGCGAGAGAGAGAGAGAGAGAGAGAGAGGAGGGGCTTTCAAGAGTCGATGGTGAAGGGAGGAGAGAGGCAACGGCGACTCACGGGCGTTCGGGTGTAGAACGAAATCGCCAGAGGCCTCTTTCACTTTGTGAGCCTTTATGCCGTTGTAATAAACACTTCCGGCGGACATTTCCATGCGAACGGTGCGTTTCTCGCTCGAATTGTTGTTCATTTTGACGATAACGGTGAAGGGTTGACCGATGTCGACTCTGTCGAGTTGCTCGAGTTCGAATTCCACGTCCTCTTTGTCGGGCGAGACAAGTGGGTAATATATCTCGGCGTTTTTGGTACTTCTAACCGCGCGTAGAAGAGTCCGACGTTCCTCTTTGCTACCTGAAATGGACAATGTCGCGCGATGGGGGAGGGATTATTCTCAAGGAGGAAACTAGCAACAAACGACTCGAGTCTGTACCTTCGACAGCCTTGTACGAGGAAGTTATGTCCTCCCGATCCTGATCGCCGTTGGGATCGAAGATCCAGGGTGCCTTTGTTAGAATCATTCGGCCTATGCTGCGAATCGCAAAAACATTTATTCGATAAGGGGTATTTGGGTGGAAAAGTAAGGAGGGACGTGCTCTCTCTCTCTCTCTCTCTCTCTCTCTCTCTCTCTCTCTCGCGAGCTGAGACGGATGTACGCACTGATACTTGTTGGAACCGATCCTCGAGTATCCAAAGCTGACGGAGGGATCCGCTCTCCAACGTATGAGATCGGCGTTTACCGTGGCGATCATGAAGGCGATGTCGTAGTTGTAACCAACGGTGCCCTGTCTAATGGCCTCGACGGAGCTCGGGCCGCACTGGTACAAACCATCGGAGGTTTCTTGGGGGGTCGCGTCGATCGCTTGCCAGCCACCGTATCCCTTGGGAAGATCGGGCCTCGCCATCCAGACCTCGTTCCACACGTGATAGTTCCAAATCGAGTCGAGGTCGTAAGTTTCGGAGGTCGGATCGTACTCGAGCTCGACATTGTCCTCGTCGTAGAAGCGATCGATCGAGAGGGTGGCGTTCGCGTCGTGGCCCGAGACGAGATTCGTCACGACTCTCCCGGGTAGACCGAGAGCGCGACAGACGGTGGCTGCGACACCGGCGAATACCCAACACTGACCGTAATTGACCGACTTGCCGGTTTCCAAAAATTGCTCGATTATCGGTACGCTCCCGGTCCAGGCCGAGGGAGCCGTGCCGTCCTCGTAATGGCCGGTCCAATTGCCCGTAATCACTCCATCGTCGTCGTTCGAGTTAACCTGCGTCCGAACAATGTCCGTTTCGTCGCCCGACTCTCGCCCGCCCGTCCGCCCGCCCCGCCCTATTCTCTACAATTTCCTTACCATTTTCGATATGGCGCGAGAAACTCTGACGGGGTCACCGCGAGCATCGTTCCTCAGCCCGGATCTCTCGAACATGAGGAGACAGGCCGGAAGTACGCAAGCGTCGAATTGACCGAAACTCCACGCGCGTCCTCGCGAGCTCCCGTAAGGTCCGACCCATATTTTACCAACGTCGCTCAGTATGTACTCGTTGAGGAGCTCCTTGTCCTCCATGTGGCTCAGATCATCTGTCGACGATTCGCGTATTCAATCGTTTGTGTCCCTTGACATCGAACGAGCTCGAACGAGACAGGACGACTCACCCTTGTGCCACGGATTGAAAAGGAGATAAATGTCTTTGTCGCATCGATAGGTGTTGGGTGGCGGCGCGCGGTTGGCCAGTCGCGCCGTCGTTGTCGTCTCTACGTGCAACTTCCAAAGGCCGACGGGACTGTTTACGGGGCTGCGAACTTGGACTTTGAGATTCTTGCCGTTCGCCTCGAGCACTTTAACGGCCCAGACCTCGAGATTACCGAGGTACTCGCTCCGCTTGTCGTTTACAGTCCCGACGCCTTGCGTGCCCCGCAGCGCGTTCGGCTTTTCCCCAAAGCTGAAGAGCAATCTGACGATGTCGAGCTCCTCCGCGTACTCGCGATCGAAACGAATCGACAGATCAAATACCTGACCGCGCCGGAGCACCGGGCTCGCCGGCTCCAGATGCACCAGCTCGAACGAATACGTGTGATGAGCCCGGGCGTTCTCCTTCTCGTGCATGTCGACTCCCTCGATCACCAGGGGCTTCCTCCTCGTACCCATCTGCACGCGCCTCGGCGTATCGACCGACAACGAACAAACATCCAAACGAATCAAGATCGCGCCAATAGTGCCCCACCCCCTTCAATCAGTCTTTCGTTATTCCTCGCCATCCTCGTACCTCGCTAGTCCCAACGTTTCCAAAATAAATTACGCCTCAAAGTCATCAAATATGTTTCAACACGCGCGTCCGATCGATCGCAAGCGTGACTCGTCGCGATCGAACCGGACCACGTACACCTTCGATGCCAACGTACGCTCGTAGTATTCGTTTATGTATCTACGATTAGATTGGAAGCAAAGATTTTTATTCCAAAAGGAATGTCAGTCGTGACGAGGATTTTTTTTGTTTAACCACGTCGGCCTTGGTTTCTTTTCGAGCATCTCTTGTATTTCCGTTTGTCGTTAAAGGCTACGCACACGGTTGCGCAAACACTGGAAAAAATTCTTCTCGATCGCGTCAGCACACGCGTCACGGCCTCACGCATCATTTCTAATATTCCTTTAAATATACTATATGTAATTTTCTTTCCAAATTTTTTCCGCTCGTCGATTGAATCGTCATCAATGCCGCTCCAAATCATGCAACTTTACACTTGATGAAATGGACAAGAAAAAAAAAAAAAATAGAAAAAAAAATAGAAAAAAAAGGTAGATATTTCTCGCCGATACTTGGGAGTAGGATTATTCAAATCCAAAGATCAAAGCGGTATTACAAGGACGCCGATTAATTTTCATCTTCAGATTTTCGTTACGTAAATCGAAGGCAATGGAAATACGTTTCCGGATGCCTCAAAAATATCTAAATATTCGTTTACATATTTTTTTTTTCCTTCAGAAAACAGGTTTTACAATTAGATGTTTTCCATAAGAGTAAAACGGTTGTCGATCATAACGCAACGATAAAGAATATCCATAACCGAGTCACTGTATCTGACATAACTTTTTTTTTCTCCATCTCGATTCGTACATAATTTATCGTGATAAAAGATACTGACGGCGCGAGTGGAATGTTTATTTCTTTTGAAATTTTCACTGACCTTGTTGGTTCAACCTGACGATAACTTGTGACAAAAGTGAGAGAGAGAGAGAGATAAGTAGATAGAGAGACTCTCGAGGACCCAAAAAGCAAGCGATAAAACTGGCGGTTCTTCTCCAACTGATGTTCCAAGCGCGACGTCCCGCCTCTTTATAAGGGCATCGGTTTCCTCCGAACGGACCGCGAACGCCCCTCCCAATCATCTGAAAACGAGTGGTCGGGCAATTAAAAAAAAAAAAACGTTATAAACGAGGCGACTCGAATGGGGGCTCGCCATGGCCACGCCACATTCGATTTCAAAGCTACTTGGATTTTTCTTTATATACGTATTATACGTAATAAGGAGAAAAAGTTGATCGGTGTTGTTTGAATTTGCGAGAGCTCGCCGCAGGAACGCGGCGGAAACTCTCCCCTCGCGGGCTTTCGGTAAACGAAAGGAAGCCCGTTATAGTCGCGGTTATATTTTATCTAATCGTTTCGCCAACTAAATGTAACAATTAGTGCGCTCGATTGTGCACTTGATTCCTTATTCTTCCACAAGATTCATTATCGCCATTCGTACGTCGTCTTATTTAGTTGGCTGTACGCAACTTTCGAATCACTCTCAGGCCAAATACATATAAATATCTCGGTGTAAAGAAGGGACGCGATGGAACATTGCGACTAGCACTTTCAACTCGGCAAACATTCAATCTCGTTGTGGTCATTGTTACATTTGTAATCATGTAGGTTTTTTTTTTCTTCTTCTTCTATTTCTCCGTACGGTCACGGATGATTATTTTGGGATTTTTTTTTTTTCAACGATAAATTCTATAATTTATGTATAGCAACACTCGAGGCTCTCGAAAGTGCGCCGTCTTCTCTTCATAACTGTACGTCGGTAATTATCTACATTGTTTTATCGCGTATTTATGTTTGGCCCAGCGAGTCGAAACTTTGATGCACGAAGAGCGGAAATGATTTAAATACGTTTTTTCATTTCTCTCATGATTTTATTGTGTTCTGTGTATCAACTACACAAAGTAAGTAGTAAATTATTGGTCTGTCGGTGGTTTTTGGTTTATCTCACTCTCCCCCTCTCGTCTTTTCCGATCTCTCAAACGCGTACTCTCGTCGTCTCGTCGAATAACCGTTACAAACGCAGGCTCGCACGGGCCTCGAACGCACACACGTTTCCTTATCGTCGCTTCACTTTCTTCAATTATCTTCTTTTTTTTTCTTTTTTTATCAACGACACAAACGGGCCAACGCGCATGCAATTCCAGGAGGATTGACCTCTCGTCGGCAAGTGGAACGAGCGCAAATTCCTTCGATTTAAATCATTCGATCGTTATATGCACAACGTAGACAACGCGTCTTACCCTAAGAATAAAAAAATGGACCGCGTTATTGAGCACCCTTCTAACGAGTCTAAAAACATTGGATTTAAGGCAAGTATCAACTTTAATTTATAAGAGAGGAAAAGAACACTAAACGCCGCTCAATCTCTCACAAAAATCTCCAATGACTGCGGAAACGGGCGCGTCTTTCAAGCGGTGGATTCGCATCGTCTGTTTCTTACTGTTTGCAACGCGCGGTCGAATAACTTTTTTCCGAGCAATGTTTGTTTTTCTTTTTGTCATCAATTTGGCACAGACATTTTTCTCATCAGCCTTGTTCGAAAGGAAATATCGACCCCGCGCACAGTCGACGTCAAAGTCGCTGTTTGTTTTTTTTTTTTTTCCTCGCGCGGTGCATCTCGACATTCCACATCCGCAAAATGTCTCAAGCGTACCAAGCGACGCTTCGCAATACACATATATGCACAGTTGGAACAACCAGCATCGTAGAGGGCTATAAACGCATAGCCAAAAAGATTCAACGAAACGATAAAATGTCGCGCGGACCGGCAATAAATACGTTCGCGTATTCAACCAACAAAATAAAAATATATATAAATATAAGAACGACGCGTAAGACAGTTTAACCCTCGCTCTAATTATTAATTACATCGATATACAGCTAATCAATATAACAGCTTTTTTTCTCAGATCCAGCGCTGGCGTCGCAAAGAATTTGGCTGCTGCGTTCGGGTCTCGTCACATTGTTGGCAACAACGATTCCATTTTTAACGCAGCCAAATTCCTCTCGAGGCCACTATAACTCTCGTCCCCAATCGTATTATCACAGTCAACCACCCTTCTCTCCTTTTTTCCATTTTACTTTTTCTTCTTGCCGTCGATTCGTTCCTGCCACACGCAACCGCGCCATGGCGTTACATTATTTGCGAATGTCTTTTTTTTTTTCTCCTTATAGCACGTGCCCCGAGTTTTCAAGAATTATACGTCAAGCCCGGCCGCGGTTCCTCCCTTCTGTACGACAATTCGCCCCCCCCCCCCCCCCCCTCACTTTCCGCACCCATGGAATCAACATGTATCGCAATCGCGTTTCAACGATAGCCTCGTTCGATCATCCTGATGACCCTCCTCTTCGCATTCCTAACTCTGTCATCTTTTGGCTTCGTCGTTACACAACTCGTAATATTATATAGTCGTTATTTAGCAATGGTAGTGCCGGACTAGCTGAAAATACACGATACAACGATCGGGTTATTTGCGAAATATACATTTTTTTTTCATCTACCTCGATACATATATATGTGTGTGGGTGTGTGTGTGTGTGTTTACGCGGACGAGGCATTCTCGTCGACTCGGTACTTTTTGGTCCGCTGGCTTTTTCTTTCCCGCGATAACAATTTTAACGTTTTAAGCTTAGATCTTCCGAAAAGTCTACGAGGAACATTTGGCAGGTTTGATATACCGCTCTGATCGTGCAATATAACAATCTTGCACGATCCAATGTTAAATGGCAATAAAAAATAATCAACCGATAACAATCTTCCGCCCAAGCTACTTTATTTTTTCTACGATTGGCCGAGATTTAAAAATACCGGTTGACCCGTTATCGCGCACAATAGCCAACAATGCGTCGAACCGACGAGAAATGCCTCGTGTAAAGTTGTGTCGAGCGGTGTGTTATTTGGGACTAGAGGCGGGGCAGAATAGCCCCTTTTTACCACGCACGTTCCCCCCGTTTGTAATTTCAACAAAACACCATCGGACAAGAAAATATACATTTTTGTGTGTGTGGGGGGGGGGGGGGGGGCGAGATTTTTAACGTCAACCGGCAGGACCTTTTGCCCGTGTCTCTCGCGGGATTTGCCTCGTCATTTTTTTTTTTAATACTTGCATGTTGGAAAGAAACGAAAGGCTTTCGAGCAAAATGCAAGGATGCCGAGTACTTGAAGTTTTTTTTGTTTTTCAAAGTCCAATCCGGCGTAACGACTTGTACCGAAAAACGTTCTTGCGTGAGAAAAGAAAAGAAAAAAAAAAAAAAAGTGACGAGCGATACCGGTAGGTCTCTTCATTGACGAATAAACAATAAATTCCGGAGCGGAAAAATAAAGATATCTTTGGTCGAAGCAGACGCGATTGAGCAAGTTCGGGAAAAAAATCGCTCGAGTTGGCGCACCTCGCAACTCTTACCGCTATAAATTTCCGTACACTTTGCGATTCGTGTATGCGTACGAATAATCCAAGTTCCATTAGTGACTCGATAACGCGTGACTAGTACCAAAAAAGAAAAGAAGGTGAAAATTGCCCCTCGACACGGCGCGTTACCCCTCGGATTCTCAGGGATTCTCGAATGAAATGATCCATTTAGGATTTAGGAGGATACCTCTTGCGCAAATGTCTCGTTCGATCTACGCGATCTTGGGGCTAATAATACGCTAGTGTATCGCAAATTTTATCGAGGTTGCATACGTTTTTATCTTATCCTTCTACGACTGAGCGGCGAGACGAGCGTTGCCTTTTAGCGAGCTGGCAAACTCGGTGCAGGGGGGAGTCTAGCCCTAAGGACGACCCACGATACGCTTGCAAGCGCGATCCGGATCGCGCGCGCGTTCCTTCTTTTCTTTTCTCACTTGGTTTCGTTTTCACGAGGCTCGGCTATTTTTGCGTATTTACGTGTGTCGCTGTACGAGTGTTTGTGAAAATAAAATTCCCGGGCGCTTCATACGCTAGCGATGCGAGGGGAAGCCGTGTCTCGTTGGGCCGAGTTGTTTGATCGGCGCGGCTCGTCCGGGGCTAACTCGGGGGCTCTTCGGGCTCGAACGCACCACCGGAAACACCCGTATCGCTCCCGCTCTCTCGATTCATCTCGACAAACTGCTGAGACAGAGTCTGCAGGCTCTGTCTCACCTGGGAGAAACGAGACAAAAGCCGCTCGCAATGATTATTTTTATATTTCGCGTTGTCTCGCGAGGTACTACCTTGACGATCTGGTCGAGATTCGACGCGAGATACCGCATGAGACGATCCTGGGTGAATCTCTCGGGGGAGGCGAGGGGATGATTTACGTAGGCGGTGTGTAATCTGTCTATTCGCAGCATCATGAGAGCCGCCGAGACGTAGAGGGCCGCGAGAAGTCCGACCAGTATCGCCATTATCGTCGCTGGCCTCATTTCGCACCGTATCAACGAACCGAGCGATCCGAGTCGCGTTTTACTCTCGACCGGTAACTTTTTTGCCAATGCTATTTGCTCCAATCTGCAAAGAGAAAAAAAGACGGAGAGCGAAAGTTGCGGCGATCGAGCAGACTCGGTGCGATAACGAGGAGAGAAGGGAGTCGGGTGGTACACCTCGCGGAGGTAAGACTGAGCCTGGGAATACTGGTGGTGGTGAGGGCGGCGGCGGCGGCGGCGGCGGCGGCGGCGTCGGTGTCGGTGCACACGGTCGGCGGTCTCGAAGTCAGATCGGTCCCGCTCTCGGACATACTCGAATCATCCTCGTCCTCATCCTCGTCCTCCTCCTCGGCGTTAACCTCGGAATCGTCGACGAGGGACGAGGGATCGGGCGCGAGGAGTTTCGCCTCGACGGGAAGCGGCGAAACGTCCGCGACGGGATAGCGGGCCTCGAGGGCCGCGTCCCACACCTGCTTCATCAGCTTGAAGGTCGAGTCTCTCGAGAGAAGAGAGCAAAATACGTGTCTCTCGTCGAGGGTCGCGATCGCAACCGCGTTCGGTATTATTCTCGCTGTCTTTTCCTTGCTTATCTTGAGGACCGAGGCGGTCGGTATGAGTAACTTTGTCACGTAGCCGAAAACGTTGCTGTAGAAGGCAAAGTAGTTCGGGGTGATGTACAGATGACCCTGCAGCAGTATGTCCCCGACAAGGGCGCAGCTGTAGTAGTTGAGCACCCTCTCGTCGGCGGTAACCTGGTCGGAAAATTTTGCGGACTACGATCAGGTCGATTCTGGCCTTGGGGCCACGGACATTGATCGCCCACTCTCCTCTCCCTTCCCCAACTTTCTACGAGACACGAACAAGGCCTCTAAGACGACCAATTTCGGCCTCGAAATCACAAGCTCCTTACAGATACCTGAGAAAAGTGACGATGAAACTTTTTCTGCCTCGCGCTGCTCGTCGAGGAGGGGGACGATCTCGTCGACGACCTGTTGACGCTTCCCGCCGTCATCGACGGTGTACTCCTGCTCAGTGGCTTCGACAGTTGGCTGCAACGGGAGAGGAATTTTTTTTTGTTTTTTTTTTTCAATCCATATTACCGAATCTCCCAAACACGAGCTAAACACGTTCCATTGCCGAGCTGAAAAATTCGAGTGTCGACGAAACAAGAAACACTGATCCTCAAAATCGAACACAGACAACCCAACCAGGCCTGCGACCATTAAATCACCCTTATTGCCTTATTTTTTAAAACCTTCCACCTTGACTGCCAGCGAAGACTCCACAAATCGTTGCTCCAGACGTCGAGATTCATTTTTTTTAATGAATTTTTTGTCGCACGATTCGAGCAAACGAGAGAAACGAGATCGTCGCGACGACTTTTCACGAATAAGTCACCGGAGGCTTCGCCGCTCTCCTTCGTATCTTTATCGGCTGTGTTTGCCCACCTGCGTTATCTCCCCGCGTGAATCGCTGATAAGTCGTCGGTGTTTGAAAACAAAAAAAAAACAAAAAAAAACGAGCAAACTAGCGAAAATCTTTTTGACGACGGTTTCTATGCGGAAGATTTTTAAAAATCTTCAAACGCCCTGGGTGTGTGTGTGCGTGTGTGTCGATGACTCCGATACCGCAATCTCTTAATCCGACGTTCGATTTGTTCACCTTCTTTTTTATCTCTTTTACCTGTCCTTGCATCTCAGGGCAGCGTGACTCGGGCTCCTGGGCGGCGGTGGATGAGCGGAACTGGCGCTCGCAACCGCCAGTTGCGATCCTCCGACCGGCTGAGAGGCTTGTTGCTGTTGATTTTGCTGCTGCTGCTGCTGCTGCTGGCTCGAGCCGACGACACCCTGAAGAGGCGTGCTCGGCGCTGAACGCGCCCCTATGGAGCCAGCCGATCTGAAAGGCAATTTTTTTTTTTGCGCCGTTCCACTAGACTTTTTAGAGCCATTTTTACCTCGTCCTCGTTATCGGACCAACCGACAGACAAAGCTCTATAAGAGCACGGGTTTCCAATTCCATCTCTTCTATTTAAAAAAAAAAAATATCCTACGATTTTCCTAATTTTATCGTAAATTTTGTTCTTCTTCCGGTGTAACGTTTCGAAACGGTGGAGAGGATTCAATTCGATGAATGAAAATCATATTTGGCTCATTCGAAATCGTTATAAATAGAATTCCGTCGAAATGGGGCTGCTCTCGTAAAAATGGAGTAAATAAAAAGATTAAGAGCGAGCAGTGTTCAGTAGAAACCACGTTGGTATCGATGCTTTTTGAATATCGCATTTTTCGAGTATCGCCACTTGGCACCGAGGGTTTTCAGAGCCAGCCTCGCCAGAAAGAGTATACTCATCGTCGAGGCTTCGAAATTCCCGGATAAACGAGAGAGAGAGAGAGAGAGAGAGAGAGAGAGAGAGAGAGAGAGAGAGAGAGAGAGAGAGAGTGTGAGGAACTCGAAATTTCCAGCCTGACTCACGCGGATATTGCCAATCGCGTGGGCGCACACAAATCCAAGAAATTTTCTAGAGTTCGTTGGGTTGGAAAAAAAAATGATAAACGTTTTTCTCTCAATGATTGAATCGTGAGAAATGGAGGTCGATCGTCGTCCAACTGACGGAGTATTACGAGCTTTTCTCGTTGCTCGCGACACTTTGACCGTATCGTCACGCGCACCACCTTTGCGTAAATCCTTAATGAACTTTATAGTCTCTTGGAAAAAAGCCGGCAAAACCGCTCGATGACTTTCCTCGTCAACTTGCGGACCTTGTGCTTTTCTTCCCCTCCCTCCCCTCTTATCGGGAAACAGCTCATCGACGTGAAACTTGAACGAATACAAGGATAAAGGTTCGCGCAAATATCGTCGGCACAAAAAACGACATGTAAATATTCGAATTCAAAACGTATCTCCTCTTATGGAAGAAATAAAACAAGGGCAAAGAATATCGAAGAAAAAATGTCCGTTTCGATGAATGAAGTATAATAATCGTATAGTTGCATCACTCGACGCAAACTCGAAAACAACGCGTGGGAAAACTTTATTCCGAAAAATAAGGTCAACGAGCTTTACTTTAAATTATTTTTAAGTATTTTTTTTCTCTATAGTTGTTGCGTAAAATGACTCAACCGGATGAATACCAGGAGGCGGGCGCGAACAAATTTCGTATTGTGGTATACGACTATTCCGAGTTACGCGCGGTCCAACTTTAATCGCATTTGGCAACTTTCCAGAGCACACCCGTTATTTCATTTTCCTAAGAAAAAATGAAAGCACAGCGTCCCGGCGAATTGTTGTTGGAAAATCAAAATAAGATAGCTGACTCTTGGTGCGAATTGGAAGAAAAAAAAGAATAATAACTAGTCGAGAAAAGAAAAAGAATATTCGAGAGGAAACGGGACGAGACGATTTTCACGGGCAAGCCGACATCGAACTGACAGGATTTTCACCTAGCCACCGGATATCGAGCGCAAAACTACCCCCCGCTTCGTTACACGCGTACACGTACAATGCTCGTAAATTACAGGGTAAATACGACCTTACGATCTCATGAATTTTTGAGGCCCTGGCCGTCGAGGCCAGGGCCGAGTACACTCAAAGGGTACACGCTAATCGAAAACCCATTGACATTGAGAAAAATAATTGCGTCGATCGAGGGGGCAAAACGTGTATCGTATGATAATATAATACGATTATATTAGCGTTAATATTTATCAACAGTGGTAAATTATGTTTTATTCGGGGTAGCAGTGTCTACAAATTTTTTTCGCCAGTGTACGTCATTGAATACGTTATTAACAGAAAACTCGACGACAGTTTGACGAAGAACGGCCACGTGTTCCGAGTCACGGACTACGAAAAATCGATACAGCAGAGAAATTATGTAGCAAAAGAAAGAAGATTTTACGAAGACAAACGATAATCGAGAGTGCTTTGGAGAACGAGACTTTCTTATGAAACTGCAAGACGACATTTTTCGATTATTCTATATACGGCCTCAACATTCGTGGTGGTTCACACACTTCTGGCTCTGTGCCGGTAAAAATAATCTTGTAAGAAAGGGCAAGAGAGCCAGCCGAGCTGAGTCAGCCGATTGATTCTAAACAAAAATTAATATAATTATTGAACACACGAGGGGAAAAAATCATAGAGAATCGGTTATTTCGGATTTTTATGCTCGTGCAGGAGTTCGATCCTCGTTGACGGTATAAATATATTACATTCGCGCAGTGGGGACATACGAAGAGTTCATGAAAGTTTAACGGAACACGGAAGCCGTGAAAACGTCAGCTGTGCGGAGATTCTCTCTCTCTCTCCCTCTTTGGTCTCGGCTTTAACACCGATAGTAGCTGATAACAGCGGCATCCTCTCTTATTTTGTTTATTAGCCACGAATGAGGTGTTTTTTTTTCGTGTCTCGCTGTCTGCACGGAATATAATATTTTTCTCCAACAACGCAAAAAAGCATGTAGCGTTGATCTTTGCGTAAAACGACAGAGAAAGGTCGTATATCGTATTTGTTTTGATCGAATGAATTTGGAGGCGTCGGTGCAACTGGCAGCCAACAGCCTCGCGTTCACAAAAATTACGTACTGGGTATGTCTTGATAGCCATACCCCGTCACGATCCAATTAAATCGGACCGACGCGCTATAAAAGTAGCGAGCACCCTTTTTGAATGAAAATGAGCGAGGCTCTGGGTTATGAGAAGCACGGTGGCGCGCTCCGCTGACGAGAATCGATCGCCACGTGCGCCATCTCTCCGGCCTCGTGCGAAGCAGCGGTTCAACAACGAAAATACCACCCATTGCGTTTCCGAACGACGAAGAAGAAGCAGCTCGCGTTCGCGATTAAAGAGAGTTCGTTGGACTGACTTGTGCGCTTTTTTTAAATCCTTCGCGTTCCCTCCCTTATAGCGGTGAAAAAGCCGCGAACCGCTCAACTGGCTATTGCAAAACTTTGGGCAACAAATGAAAAAAAATGTCATCTTCCTTCGAGTTAAACAAGTCTCGAGATAATCGTTGAATGTGCTGTGAGAAATTAAACCCAAACAAAAAAATTGATGAAACGTTGCGGTGAGAAGGAACATAAAGATTTTTACCCCTTTCCGGAGCGTCGTATTTTGGGATCGTCGCGAGGGTTGAAAGCCTGCACGAAGGTTAACATTGTCGGTTCTCTCGAGGGATACCGGCGATTATTCTCACTTTTCTTCGGCCACTCGTGTCACTTTTCCAACGGTTCAAATGTATAAAAGGACACTTGTATCGTGTATTCGTTGTCACTGTACGCGTACACTGGCGTGAATAGTCAATTTTCTATTTTTCCTTCAGTTTTCGTTCGCCTCATTGTACATGAATTTTTCCGTTCTCACGGGACTCCGTGTCGACCCGTGGAAGTAATTAAAAAAAGAAACATTTGTCGCAAACGTATCTACGTGTGCGCGTGTGTTTGCTTACGTGGCGCCACAAACGATAATTGAACAAAAAGCCCTCGAAACAACTCGTATTGTTCCGAGCTGTAATTAACGGCAATTTGTTGAAAATTTGAACGATCCCCCCCCCCCCTTGTCGTAACTCAATAGTCTCGTTAATTCAGCGTGTGTACGAGGTCGAAGAGTCGTTGCGTTACGAACGTGGTGCACCGCCAGACGCACTTTGTATATTCTTTCGTTTCCAAGCCGACGAAATTTCCCTTGGCGCGCTTCCAAAGAGTATCATAGGCGCGACTGACTCTCGAAAATTTTTCTTCACTCGCGTCCCTCCTTTTTTTAAATCTTCGCCCCTTTTACGAACAATTTCTGTTCGCGATCGAACAAAATTGACGCGACACTTGGATATTTTTTGCTTCGATCTGACAAGAAGCGAGAGCGTCTAGAATAGTGAATGCCAGAGTCACGAACGCGCGGGGTACGTGATTGCCCAGTTGGCTGTCACGTTATATTTCAGCGAGGACCGTTTATACTTGAAAGCAATGGCCCCGCGGCCGCAGACGAGCGTCAACCGCGGGAGGACCGGCCTCCTCGTATACCGAAAGAACGTGCGTGGCGGAAAAATAAAATGCCGATGATGATTATTATTATTACGCGTTCGAAGCCGGCATTCTTCCACTCGAATCATGTGCCTCGCGTTCTTAAATTTTTTACCGCTATACGAGACGTGCTCGCTACGATGTACGCATTGGGAACGGCTTATTTATTTCATTGATCCAAGTTGGTTCGATCGTTTGAAGAAGCGTCACCTCTTCCCGTATGCTCGACGAAAGAGTTATCTTTTCTTTTGTTTTTTTCCTTTCTGTTTTCAGATCGCACCGAACGGAGTGAAAAAAGGGCCGCGTTGAACGATAGAAATAGAAGGAGAAAAGATAGGGAGCGAGCGTCAAAGATAAATGAACACGCGGCGCCTGCTGTGGCGTGGGTCTGTCCCACACTGGCGCTCTCTGCTAGCCGGTCTCTCCTTTTCTCGCTACTCTCCGCGAGCACAGGCCGAATCTCCCCGCTGGTCGCTCGATAACACCGACCTCGCGCACATAGCCGCTTCGTCGTAACTTTTTATTCCACCTCCTTCGCGCCTCCTCGCCCCTTTTTCTCCGTTAGCTCCTCTTCTCTCGTCCTCCCTCGCTCATCGAACGGGCCTTCGAGTCAGTACTTTCTTACCAATGTTTTATTTCTAGCGTGATGAAATTTTAAAAAAAATCTCTAACGCGTTAAAAGGAACACGATACACCGAATGGTATTTTTTTCGCATCTGCATTTGGCAACTCGTCTCGAATAATCATAAATATATTTTATTTATCTAACGATGGAAAGGTTCTTTCGATTGACCAAGCGAGGCGAACTGTTTATTTCCCCTCGTCGAACGAAATATCAGTCGAAGACAAACGTGTAAATAAGCGGAGACGAAAAGAAGCGGGGTTATGAATTGAGGGGGGGGGGAGACCGTGTACTCGAAAGATTACACGACGTGAATTCTCCTTGGCTCGCGTAACGGGGCAGTGACAATGAGACGATGTGAAACGAACGAGATGGCGTATCCCTATTTTTATCGGAATCTATGAAAAGGCCCATCATCCTCTTCCGACCCCGTCTTTGCATCTCCGTATACGCAATTGGAAGTTTAGCGACGTCAACGTTTTGGCGAACGTCACCACGTCGTGCGTTCGGATTTCGAATCTCCGAGATCTCGTTGAGATTACGGATATTTCCGACATACTCGACACGGACACGAATGCTTCTGTGCGCAACGGCCAAAAAAATTGAATATCATTTCATTTTCTTTTGTTTTTCAAAGATTTGTATATTGGTGTAATCGAAGGGAAACATTATAGATATCGACGGGAAGCCCGGGGGACGATGGTCACCCCGCTGAATTTTATTTTCCACACGCGCGCCGTGCAAACGTGACATTTTCTTTGAAAAGAAAACAAATAAGCAAAGTATCGAGAGCGCATCGATAAGCCACGAGCGTGAAAAAAGAAAAAGGCACAAACGCAAAGAGAGAAGATTCATCGAATCTTGAAGCACAGGGCGGTGCAGCAAGGTCGGTGCTGTGTAACGGAGTGACGAGGCGAGAGTCCATTGGAAGGAGGAATAAAAAATGTCCGAGCACCGCGAGACAATTTCCATTCTCATTGAGATTCGTGAAACAGCGATAGCGCGAACGTCGAAAAAAAAAAGTACAAATATTGAAATAACAGCGAGGAAAAAAATTAACGAAAAACATTATCGTAAAATTGAAAGAAAAAAAAATCCGTCCCCATATTGAAAAGTTACTTGGTATTTCGAAGCGATGATAATAATAATAATAATAATAATTGGTTATTCCATTTCCCGCTGTGCCGGAAGTACAAAAATTACAGCCCGTGGACGAAAATGTTTTTTTCATTTTTCTTTCCACAAAGACGATAATACACGTCGATGTAAAAAAGTGCGACGTGGGAAAACGAGAGGAGTGAAAAAAAAAAAAAAAAAAAAAAGAAGGAGAATCGAGAACGAGAACACGTATACAATTAATCCGACGGTTAACGTGACCCGAGGAAGCCAGTCGCGGTAGGCGACAGCCGGAGAGAGGAGCACGTCGGGAAAGGATTTGCGTCACACGGAAAATTAGCTTCCTCGATCCTCTGATGTTGTATTGCCGGAACACGGGCCGCAAACGTGCAATTAACACTAAAGAGTAAAAACGTTTTGTCAATCTCGCGATAAAATAATGCTCGTAAATAAATGATAATTTCGTATATATTCGGAATTCTCGTTCGAGATGTAGGTTAGCGGGGAATTATAGGATTTTCGATGGCGCGTGTAATTCTAGAGTACAATCGTACCGCCCTCCCCGATCAATCCCGATCCAAGGGTGAATAGCGTGAGGAGAAGAAAAAAAAACGAAAAAAAAAACACGTTTTTTTTGTTCTTTTTCCAACAAATAGGGCAGGTCGAGGCGGCGACGGTGGGTCGATTCGGCGTGAAATGCTCTCTGCGTATACACGTGTACCATTATTGGTGGATACGTCGGGAGCGAGAGTGCAAACTCCACGAGATTAACCTCAATATCGGGAGGTGATTCGCAGTCTACTGGGAAAGAAACCTTAAAAAGCTTCGGCCACAGGCGGATACGAGTAAAGGAGGGTGAATACGAGCGATGAATTTTCGCGGTAGAAAAATGTCACGTACCTCGTACTCTAGAAAATCGGGCAAGTCGCTGCGACGACGAGGAGAGCGTCGACGGGTTTGTTCTATCGGGCTTTGCGAGCACCGATCTTATACGTATCTTTGCTATGATAATTCTGCAGAAGCGAGCATCCGTGAGCAACGAATAAATGAATCATTTATTATTTTCAAGCGGATGGAATTTATTTGAATATTATTTGGCGCGAGAAGCCCCTCGCTGTCTCGCAAGACTCACCGTTTTGGAGAAAGTCGAAGGGACGATTTTCGAAAGATACGCGAGGATACACCGGCAATCTGCAGGGACAATCGACGAAGAATCACTTCCGGATAAATATTATCAAGGCTATTCTCGTTTATTCTCGACCAATCCATCCTCGTTTCTCGCAAAAATCTTTTCGCTCGAACGAGAAATAAAATGGAGTGAAAAATAATAGCCGTGAAATATGCGGACGCGCGCGTGGACGAGGCAACGTCTGCGAAATAAAACTGACTAAACGGCATGTAACAGGCCCCTCCATCCGATACTCCGGAGTATACAAAAAAAAGATAGATAACAAAAAAGAAGAAAAAAAAAACAGTCGCGCACTCGTGCCGATTACACATACACCTATAGCCTCGCTCGCACGGATCACGCTGATTCGCGCGTCCGTTGGATGACGATCCGGAAGTCTCGAAAGGAGGAAAATGTGGCTACGCTCGAGAATGAGATGGTAATAAAAAAGGGGCAAGAAAAGTAAGAGCCGAGAGACTCGAGGAAGTACGCGCGAGTCTCTCGTCAATCTCGGCGACAACGCGACACGCGTTACCCCTCGAAATAATAGCTGCGAGTGTCGATAATCGTTGGGAAACTCGCGGAATTCGTACTCTCGGCACTTTGTTCCACCTCAACCGCCGAGAGTCGTTGAAATAATTCGGGCTCGCGCCAAAAGAATGTTCTCGCATCGATAATCGTTGTACGGACGGGAGATTAAAGAAATACGAGGAAAAAGCTGGATAGAAAAAAAATAGTGGTCGATTACACGGTATCGTCGCACCCATACCTGTGCGCACGCACACACGACAGAGTCAAGCTCACGTCGGAACACATCGTCGCTTCGGTGTGCGCCTTGAATTTTTTTAAAACTCGTCTATACGGTAAAACAAGCTCGAGAGGGGATCGAGGGGGGTCTCGGTTAAAAGTGCCTCGGCGCAGTTGCGTTATTCTGTATTTCAAATGACTATGCTCGTTGGAAATATTTGTTTGACGAGGACGCGGGGTACACGGTCGTCTCGGCCGCGATCATCGTATCCGAGACTCTTTGCGATCGATTCTCGATACGCCATACCGAGCTTCACCGAGAGCGCGCGTACACTCGTTTCGTTACTCGCGCGGCAGATGGAAAAGCACCTCGGCCTTTCGTGTTTTCATTTTTTTCAATCGTTCGAATCCGCGGATCGTTCCAGCCGCTTTTCACAGTCTACGCATCGCGCGCGCCTCTATCGCGTATCCGTCGCGTTGTTAATATTGCTACTGGATGCGAGTGATAGGCAGTTTTCGTTCGTTTCTCATCCGTCGCGTGTATTCTTTCGGAAATGATTGGGTGCGCGCACGAGCGACCTTCGTAACAACGAGAATAACAGCGTTTACCGACACGCGTGTCGATCCTTTGCCAGTTGCGGCAGTGTAACGCGGGTAGGCGTAGATATCGGAGAAACTCGATACGGGTCGATGAATGTTTGGCGGTTGTCCGATTGAGTGAAAGGCTCGAGAGCGTGCAATCGACTTACCCATTGTGGTAGGACTCGGCCGGTGTGTTGGGTGGACTCGAAACCTGGAGCTTGGGCAGTAGCCCGTATCCGTGAACGTTGTCTCGGTGGCCCGGAGAGTGGCCCTGAATCTGTCCTTGAGATTGGGCATCGTGGTGTTGCTGCGAGTTGGCACGATGACGATGCTGGCCGTGATGGGAGCTCGTCGAGTCATCGCTGTCGCTGCTCGGTTGAGGATTTTGCTCCGACCCGACTCCGCCACGGGGTCTGGAACATTTATCGTCAAGGTCACGGGCTTGGAGGCTCGGGTAGTCGGGCCGCTCGCTCGGCATTCGCGCGTCAAGCTCATCGGGCCCTTCGACGATCGTCCGGCCACGATTATTCGGGCACGTCCTTTCGGAATTACGCTCAAGTTCGGGGCTCGCGGTTCTTGCCGGTTCTTCGGACATGCCGCGATCGGCGGCCCGCCTTTCGGTACTCGTCTTTTTTTTCTAGCCTTCGCGAGGACCCGACGAAATTACGCGCGAACGAATCGCCTGCCGTGCGAGGACTGAGACGAGACCTGGCGGCCCCGACGGGGATC
The DNA here is from genome assembly GCA_963932345.1 of Ophion ventricosus. Lineage (NCBI taxonomy): Eukaryota > Metazoa > Arthropoda > Insecta > Hymenoptera > Ichneumonidae > Ophion > Ophion ventricosus. The sequence goes on along the minus strand of OZ010726.1, from coordinate 5,882,392 downwards.
CGGAGCCACGAGTGCAGGTGCTCGTACGTCGGGGGCATCAGAGAGAGAGAAATTGATGCAGAGAGGGAGTGAAGAGAGAGAGAGAGAGAGAGAGAGAGAGAGAGAGAGAGAGAGAGAAAGAGAAATAGTCTCTCGACCGTTAAAAAAATTGAAGAAAAAAAAACATCTTTCTCGAACACATCGCGCCAAGTCCGTTGGTTCGAACGTACGTTATCGTCACTTTATTTTCCCTGTAATCGAGCGAGTATCTTTCGAGGTGGGAGGTACACGGCTGAGCGTACAGCTGGCTGCCGATCAGCTGTGCGCGATAACGCGTTACTCTCTCTCTCTCTCTCGGCCATTATATACGTGTACGTACGGGGAGAAAGAGTCGGTGCAGCTTCTCATTGGGGAATGAGCCGGTGCGGGAGCGGGCAGCGCGCGCGCTCAACCGGTTCTCTCGGATTTTACCAGTCAACGCTGCCTCGCACCGTTTAACCGAATTAACAACGCGATAACGGATAGACAAATATCTTCCGTCTTTGTCTTTTCGTTGAATTTCGAAAGAATGGCGGCTCAAGTGGCAAACGTTTGGAGAAAAAAAAAACAAAAAAGAATGAAAAGTCTCGTTTTTGATAGTGGAAAATGATTTTGATACGGTCCGCTATCGCTCGAGCTACCGTAACGGAGATAAGGCTTATCTTAATTTCACCTGTGGTGAGCAGTGTCGTAGCTGGCCGTCCAGTACAGGGGCGCCACCGTCCCGAGTTGCCGTTCACAACGCGCACACAGCGGAGAAGGGATTCGTAACTCGATTATATATAGCTCTGTATATCGTATATCTATATATAAATGAGGAATCGCGAGTATTTCGATAAATTCTGTAGCGCGTCATATCGAGGACCGCTGGTGAAACTTTTGTCAAGAAGGCGCGAAGGACGAGGAAAGAGGATGACGGAGAAGAGGAGAACGAGCGCCGAAACTCGGTCAACCACGCGTGTACGTGGGCGCGCCGGTATATCCTCCAAGATAACTTTCAGGCACTCGGAACGAGCGTTCTCATCTCGCTGCTCGCGCAAAAATGACTTTCCGGCAGTAAACGCTGCCGCTCGCCTCTCTCCCTCTCCCCGTACTTGTACAGTAGCGTCCCTCGAAGCGAGCGCGCTCCGCACCGTTGCGCTCGACGACGTTCCGCGAATACCGACGCGACTGCGGTAGACCGGAGGAGTCGGATCGGGCCAGCAAGCGCGCCAGATCCGTAGACACTCGGCGAGGGCCAACTGTACGCTGTCTTTGTGACGATATCAACTTGTCGAGCCGCGGAAGAGCGCGTCGATCGGAGAGAGAGAGAGAGAGAGAGAGAGAGAGAGAGAGAGAGAGAGAGAGAGAGAGAGAGAGAGAGAGAACGAACGCTCGGTTCACTGGACCGGAGGACGCAGCGGGAGTGTCGGCTCGTTGGATTACGCGACAGGAAGGAAATAATAGTTGGCGGATGGCTCGGTGCGAATAAGATGACGGACGGACAAACGTTTTCTGACAATCTCTCGGTTCGTAGCGGAGCAATATGACTCGATTGGCCGAGTCGTGAATTATTACAGGGTAACGCGATAACTGAACCAAGAGCGCGATGAGAAGGAGAACGACTCGATTGAATAATGTACAGGGGCTCGGAACGTTTAATTGGCCGGGGCGCGGGGTGAGAGAGAGTGAGAGAGAGAGAGAGAAACAGCGTACAAGGACGATGACGAAGAAATACTTGACACTCGACGTATATTGCCCGAGAAACTTTAACAACTTTAACAATTTAAGATTCTCTCTTCGCTCTCGTTTTTGCAAGCAAGGACTCGCGGCTAAGCGCCACGACTGCGCGCACCTTCTTTCGCTTACTCACGAACCCAAACTAAAAGAAAATAAATTTTCAATCAAGAACGAACGCGAGGTGTTTTTTTTCTCCAGATATTTACAGAGAAACGATAGAGAGAGGGGTGGGTGAGAGAGAGAGAGAGAGAGAGAGAGAGAGAGAGAGAGAGAGAGAGAGAGAGAGAGAGAGAGAGAGAGAGAGAGAGAGAGAGAGAGAAAGAGAGGGAGAGAGAGAAAAAAGGGACGGAGGATGAATGCGGCAATGCGGTGTGTTAGTTCGTGAGCGCGATATCCTCTATGCGTCCGTCCGTGCACTGGATCGGCCCGATGCTGGAGTTGTCGCGGTGCCCGCGATGCTCCACTTGCAACGGCGTCGCGACGTTTCTCTCGCGCATATACAAACTATTCAACATCGATAGAGGTAGCGCGAGGAGGCACGGCGATTGCCGAGAGCAGCATCGGTCCACTCGCACACGCGCGAAGCGAAACAGCTTGAAAATCCACGAGCGGATTCAAGGAGCATTTTCAACGCACGCTCGTCCCGAGATTTGCGTCTGCGCTTCCCGCTTCACCTATTGACCGAATATCGCTCTCGGTTGTATCGATGCGATCGCCCGTGTCCTTCTCTCGTAACGCGGGGGACGCAAACTCGAGTCCGCACCACGGCCCGCACACGCGCACCGAGTCACCGACCAGCTGATCGCCTTTTCCATCTATTTCTTTTTCTCATCTCGTCTCTCTCTCTCTCTCTCTCTCTCTCTCTCTCTCTCTCTCTCTCTCTCTCCTCTCTCTCTCTCCCTCTCGATTGGCCGAAAAAGTGAGTTGGGCTTTGTTGGCTTTGATTAAGTATTTTAGCGATAAAGATCAAAGAAACATCGAATATATATGTGCGGAAATATCGAGAAATAAAAAAAGAAGATGGACGACAAAATAATTGTTTGGTTTGCAAAGTTTCGAAAAACAACAACAAAAAAACTAAAGGAAACGAAATGTTTTGTACTTTCGTCACTCAACGTTCAATTAAAAGTGAATTTTCGTGAGGAAATAAAAAAAAATCGGAACGAATAGACGTAAAATGAATATTGTCTTATTTGTCCGTATTGTTTTTCGCCAACGACTTACTTGGGCATCGATACGACGGGACATCCGAGCTGGAGGAGACTGCGCGCGAGATGTTCCGGTGCAGGTGCCGCAGGTGCGGAGTGTCTGTTCGGCCGGGCGGGAGAGGAGGCCTCGAGTGCGAGGTAGCCGAAAGCCGAGACTGTCGTGTCCTTCCGTTGCCGCCTCGAAGCAGCCTTATCGTCCGGCACGTCGAGCAGATTCCTGCTCTCGGCCTCGCGCTTCCCGCTGCCACGTTTGCCCGAGGAGTCGCGCTTTCCGTCCTCCTCGTCCGGACGACGATCGTCCCGACGATGCCGCGGTGCATCGGCGGAGTCGCCGCGCGACAGTCGAAGCGACCCGGCGCGTCGCAGCTCTCCACCCCCGCAATCCGCCTCTGTAATTTTTCGTTTCTCTCTCTTTACTCCTCGTAAGCCCGAATACTCGCATTAACGGTGAATAATCGATCCACGGAGATTCATCGAATACTTTGAATCTCGAATTTCCGCGCGCGTACCCTTTCGCCGCGTGTGCCCGTCCCAGGACGGTAATCTCGCGTGTTTGATTTTTCGCATTCCATCGGTCATTCGAAATAGGAGAAGAGTAAAGGAGAAAACTTGTTTCTTCTGTTTCTTCAAGGGACACACCGACGATAGCGCGATCGCATGAACTTCGGTGACTGCCAGTCGGACAATTCTGTTGCGCGAGAACGGTTTTTTTTTTGTTTACCTGCAAGACACGTACGTACGTCGCCTTATCTTCTCTCTCCCACACACTCCCTCAATGCCGTCCATTCTTAATGGGTTTAAAAAACTCGAACGTGTCACACAGCGCTCACGTGTATGCGTCTATCGGCAAACGAGGTATCGTAAGGGCCCCATTAACGAGTTTCGACGTACGGAATCGCGTTTGAGCGCGGCTCTCCCCGCAACCGCACGTCCGTCAACGCACGTGCGATAGGATTTCCGTATTATTAGGTATACACACGGACACACCGGAGTTCCGAGCTGGTGCGACGGTCAAACGCGATCGTTGCGCCAAACAACCATTAATTCGATTATAATTATGCAAGTACGATTGAGATAATAATAAGTGTGAGCCAAATCGACCAACTAATCCGTTGTTTTACCTCCGATCTGAAAGATTGGACGACTAGCCATCTGTCTTACGATAAAATACGAATGGCAAGTTTCACTGTGGGAATAGTCGATGGAAGCAGCCGAGAGAGGCGGTAGAATACATAGAAACGTTGATACGTGTGCTACGAGGTTCGTAGAGCAGCGGAAGAGACCAGTTCTCGTCGACCCGTCTCTTTCCTCGTTTTATTTTTTGGCAAACGTTCGCGCGCACTCGATTGAGGAAATGCGGCATTCGGAATAGAGCAAACAGAGACACGGAGATAAATAAACAAAGTTGCAACGTACATTATTTTTATCGCTATTTACGTATTTTCGGATCAACAAGCTAGCCGATAAAGCACCGTAGAAATTGACAATGAGAAAGTATCTTTCCGCTCGCACGTGGCTACGTCAATACAACAAGGAATAATTAATTGACCGATAAAACGGTAATTGGGCCCAACCGAGTCTGTCGATCGATTGAGCTCTCAAGCGCCATCTTTTACCATTTCGTGCGACTGATAAGAGACATTGGGGCATATTTGCAGTTGCGAAATAACTGCCTCGACACGGGAGGTCTGAACATTTTACGGACAGACGGTCCTTTGGAGGGGAAAAGACAATCGTCCTGCGGCGTGCTCTCGTCACCGCCAACTTCTTACGATGTATTTCGAGTAAAAAGTTGCCGCGGACGTTCGTCGCAGTGTTGCACATATATTTTCACCGATTCGCCCGACTGGTCTTGACCCTTCCAAGGTGACGTCTCTCGATTTAGCGCCGAGAGAAAGAGACAGACGGAGCGAATATGGCCAGTCGGAGATGGGAATGAAAGTCACGAGGGACTTTAATGAGCCGGACTACGGCCAGACGACGACGCAACGCAACGCAACGCGCGCGATCCTCGTCGATCGCTCGATATCCAATTTTACTCTCAGACGATGTACAAATAATAGAAATAATATTGGCAAGCTTAGCTTGGACGAACGATGGAAAAGTAGGGCCATTTTGTCAAACATATCTCACCCTCGCTCGATTTGGAGAAGAGTACGTTGAGGCTGCTGCCGCGCCGAAGGTTTCCAGCTCTCGTCGATAGGCACGGCAAATTTTCACTCGGGGTAGCCATGTTTTTTCGCGAATTAGATTCTCCTCTTCGAACGACTCGAAACGAGGACTCAACGTTCGTCGATGGCGAATTTGAACAATCGTCATGAGAATAAGAAGAGGAGAATCGGCGGGACGACGCGAATACTTGGCGCGCGAGTGTATCGCATGATTCGGAGGTAGTTTGATGAACGGTGCGTGTGGCAAAGGTGCCTCCGAACACTGCGTAATTTCCAATGAGAGAAGAGAACACGGCGGATCTTGGAGCGCGAGGCTCGTAGTGCAGTTACGAACCGATGGATGCCGCCAAGTGTCCGAATTTCGATCGGCAGACGCGATCTCAGCGCTCAACGCGTCGAAAGCCTCAACCGAATTGTCTCGTCGGCCCCCGATTAAGTATCGTATGATTTTTATTAATTCGACCACTGGATGTATCGGACCACCTGCGTATTTATTGATAGATCACTACGCGCGTACTACACACGCACACGCCGAATTATATTATTTTTCGACTAATTTTCGGATGTTGAGCGGTTTTCCCGCTGACCGAACAAAGAGCCCGCGAAGCAGTCACGATCTTCGACGATACTGAGCGGCGCGAAAACTGTCCCAGAGGTAAAACGTGACGACGACGCGCGCGCGCTCGCGCCTCATCGCGCACCACCCAAATTTTGGCGGCCTACTAAAGAGTATACATACGTCCGAAAAGCTTACTTATCGTTGTGTCTCGCAAGACTCGATATTTTCGGCAATCCTCGCATTCTAAAAATATATATATTTCTCGGAGAATACTTCTCTGACCCCTCCGTTCACGAGCGCACGCAAGCCCATTGTTATTGATTTTTAAAAGAAACACACGATACGACCCGAGCGATCGATCATCGAGAAAGAGTGGGCGCGGTCAACGGTATATCTCCCCTCCCAATTCCTAAAAACTGCTAAACTCGCAAATTCTCCCGTTTCTCTCATCGCGTAGGCAAAAAACTCGTGCGCGACCGGGCGAGCCGCCTCGCGATTCCGTTTCGTCAGCGGTAGCTATCTCGGATATCGGTGGACGACAGCTCCAACGTTTTTTTCTTTCTTTCTTAGTATCTGCGATACAGAAATGAACATAAATTGGCATTTAATCGACAGGATAATCGTTACGTACGTATGAAATATTTCGTCATCGTATGATCGTTCGTCACGACTGCTCGACGCTCCTTACTTTTTATTATGAAAAAAATACAATTTAAAAACGTAGACGCGTCCGCGCCTCATCTCTCCCGGGCGCACGTTCGATCGCGAAAAAATTCTCCGATATACTTGACGAATTTTTCGGCCAGTGCCATTTGCGAGGGATGTTTCGAGTCGCGCGAGACACGCACGATTCTCTCGTTGTCGGAACAAAAAGCGAGGCTGAGCAGTCCCGGTTCTCGGGGCGTCGAATCGCCGGACGGACGGACCTCGTCGTTCCGGTGGAAGCCGCCGTAGGCTCCCTCCCGAGCGTAACAAGCGTCGAGGCGAAGCAGAGCGTGGCCGAGGAAGCGCCGATGATACCAGAGTGCCTCGTGCCCCGGATACGACAGTATGTCCCTCTCGTTGCTCTTGCAGTCCTCTGCCCAGTACGAGAGGGCGACGAGTACGCGATCGTAGTCGAGTTCCGCTCGCCTCGGCACTTGGCTACCACCGTGCAGAATATTCAAATATCGCCAAGACTCGTCGTTGTCGTCGTCGTCGTTGTCGCCGCCGCCGCCGCCCGCCTTCTCGCTCGGATCTTTCGACGGGAGAGAAGCGACGAGGCGTTTTACGAATTCTCGACGTTCGACGAGTTGGCCGCGCGACGGCGTCTCGATCGTTCGCTCCTCGTGGAGCAAACGATTGAGCAAAAATTGCCGATAAGCGAGACCGCTGTGATCGGAAACGTGACGATTGCACCATTCGCCGGAACTCACCCATTCGTTTTTCATCAAACTCGGATAAAAATCGGCCAGAGTCTTTTGACAATGGGACAAGACGTATTCCCGATGACTCCAGGCGTGATAATTGTTTGCGTATCTGTCGGCCGATATAGCAGCGACGGCGATCTCGTTGAGCAGCAAATTCTCTATCCTCTCGCGTGGATCGTCGCTCGCGTCCGGAGCACCGCCGACCAGCGGCAAATGCCGAAGTAGCCACCTTCTGTAAGCGAACGCCTCCAAACACTTGGCCTTGTGGCAGAGGACTATAGCCGCGAAGCGCAATTCCCCGAGGGCCTCGAGACGACCCGTTCTCACGAGCTCCCGTCTCATGTTCCAGAAGCTCCGGACGTCAGGATTCAGGAGAAGCGCCCCCATCGTCCATCGCGAAATCGTCGTCGGCTCCTCTCGACGCGGCGGATGCTCGTTTCTCCGCAGATCGATCAGACGACCGTACGTGTAACAGTACAACGGCTGAACGCACCAGGACGCCAGACCCAGCGAATGCTCCTCGTGATAAACCGGGCACTTGTTTTCGTTGTCCTGTATCGGAATTATCTCGAAACTCGTCCTGCAATTGTACTCCCGATTATCTTACCGTCTTTTTTTTTTTCCACCACGTTAAATCAATACAAATCCCAATAGCGAGTACGCGACGCAGGGAGGGGGATTTTTACTTGGCGGTACCGGCGTCGCGATCTACTTTCTCCTCGTCGTCGTAATAACCTCCAAATTTGCCATCTCGCTCGCTCGCTCGCAAATGGATACGCGTGCATGACCTTTTTTTTTGTCAGTCGGAAGAGCCGTCTTTCTATTTTTCCAAACACGGCGAAAGGAGGCGACGTCGAAGAATACGCTAAAGAATCAACGACCCGTAGCTCGTTATTTATTTCTTTGCACTATTTTGTCGCACCGCGTCGACTATGGAGCTTTTTTTTTTTCTCCCGCACGGATCGTAATTGTGTAGAACGGGGCGAGTGTGGGGAAGCAGAGAGGGGAGATGTATTACATCCGCAATGCAATATAGTTTGACGCGGCAATGCATTCCCGCCCGTTGCGTCGAGCTTATGAATGAAATTTTCAAATCTCCGAGGATCAGTTGCAACGTTTACCGTACCTAACGAATTTACGAGCGAAAGGTGGGATTCTCTCAAGACCGACCGAACGGTGGGATTTAATTTTCCATCGAGGAGGCGGCGGCGCCGCCGCCCGTGCCGGTTTTTCGGAGAGTCGAGAAAATTACGAGAAAAAAAAAGGCTCCTTTCTCGGGTCGTATGAAAATCCGCAAGTTAAAACTTACAGCTCGGGATCCTTCTTTATGACGTTCTCGATGTCGGATAGAATCTTCTCCGCTGCCGGGAACGTCTCTTCTTGTATCGTTGTCTCGTCGCTCGGACGTTTCGTCGCGTTTCTCGCCTGATACATCGTCTCTGCAAACGTACGAAGATTTTCTTTACTCGATTCACAAGCGCATCGCGAAACTGCTGCACCACCCGATGCAGACGAGCCGTGCGAGTACAAACATTTCGTGTGTCTTGGGCGCGTTTGCGTGCGTCAAGAGACGGAACCCAGAGAGCCGATGAAAAAACGGTTGAGCACACACGTACAAACTTTTCTCTTTCGTAACGCTTGAAGTTGGCGGCGTACTCTTCGAGATGGAGAATCGATTTTTCTTACATCGCGCTATATCTCGATTAAGGTCGGAGAAAAAAAAATGCGTCGATAGCGAGTGGGCCGAGGAACAAGTTTCGCTCGCTCGCACCAACGTAACCCCGCAAAGTACATATTTGGGAAGCTCGCGAGCCTTTTGTGAAAATTTGTAGGTTCGTTTTTTTTTCCAGTCGTTTCGTCGAACCTTTTGAGGAGACTTTTTCTCGGTGTCCGGTCGGTCGCGCACGAGAGTCCGGAGAGTCCGCGAGGTACAAACTAGGGGTAAAGTTTTCGTCGACAATGTCAGATCCGCGTCTTCGTACGCTCAAAATAAAGACCGGTGTTGTCAAGCGTCTCGCCAAAGAGAAGCTCTCGTACGAGAAGGAGGCGTTTCTTCAACGCGAGAGAGTACAGAAGTACAAGGATCTCGGTGAGTAGTGGATTTTGAGCACGTGCCTGCCTCCTTATCGGATTAAATTCTACCTCACCCTACGTTTCGGCTGAAGAAAAACATTTTTAAATAACACCCGCACGAACGGCAGCGCGTAAGCTGAAATCTCGAGTAAATAGGTTAGGTTCGAACGAGTGTGTGTTTTCGAATAGATGCTACTAGTTGAGAAAAAGGATTAAAAAATAAAGATCGTATCGTAGGGAAGGACGCTCACGACGTACGAAAGCAGGAGGAAGTTCTTCAAGAGTGTTTGATGATGGTGCCGGATTGTCAGCGTCGTCTGGCCAAAGCGTTCGACGAGCTCAAGAATATTCTGCGGACGGAAGAGGATCTGAAGGAGACGGAGCCTTACGCGCAAGCGGAGAAAGTATTGAGCGAAGCGGAGGCGGAACTTCCCAGAGAGGCCGATTCTCTTCTCGGTTAAAGTCGGGCGATCTTTGCCCGACGAAGGAGAGCAAAATAGGAAGAAGGGGATCCTAATTTTGGCTCAACCTCGTACATTCGCGCTACTTTGTATTATTTGATCGACGCTCGGACGCGTCTTACCTCAAACATACATATATATATATATATATATATATATATATCGAGATAGAATACGTATTTTTTAATAATTAACACTTAATCTTGGGCAAAGATGTACGGGGGGCAAGGTCGGTACGGTCCTCGTTCGTACGAGGGAGTCGCCCGATACGTGCCACCCGCTCGTGCCGACGATCGTTACGAGAGCCCGACAGAAGCGGCGTTGAGAAGGAGAGAGGAGAGTCGCCGGACGATCGAGACGTTTGTTCGTCGTTTCGCCGATTCTCGGGAGGCGGTGGAAAAAGGCGCCGGGAGTGATGAAGTTTTGAAAATTGGCGAGGCCAAGGAATGGCTGGTAGAGGCGTTCGCGTCGATCGCGGAACTCGAGAGACTGAGGACAGAGTCGGGGGAGGAGGAAGACTGTCTCGTGCGTCGAGAGCGCGCAGCGGAGATTCGAGAAGGATTGGCTGGGACGCTCGGTGAGCTCGAACGCCGCTTGCCACGGCTGGAGAAACTTTTGGCCGATCGTGGAAGGAAGCGCGCTCGCGAGGCGAGAAAAAGAGCTCGGTGGCGCGCGGAAAAGGCACGAGCGTCGGAGCGAAGAGGCCGTCGCAACGACGAGATCGACGCGTGGATACGGGAGAAACGCGAGATCCTCGAGCGCGAGAGGCAAGTAGAAAATTTGCGCAAGGACGCGGACGTGGTTCTCGCTGACGTGCGCGGCAAGCGCAACGACGCGAAAAAGTTCCTTGGACTTTTGCACGAGTTGCGCAATCTTCGGAGAGTCAAGGTGAACGTGGCGCGAGGAAGGGGAGAAAATTTGCCGCTCGCCGCGGATCAAGCCTTTGACAATATTATCGGTAAATTTCTCATCCGTTGGATACTCGCGTTCGTTTTGTACGACCGATATTTAAAGGCGAGGGCAAATTTTTAGGTCAATTGGTGGAGGAATGGAGTTGCTTGGACCGCGAGTACTCGATCGAGGAACAAGGATTGAAGCTCATGCTCGAGGCCGACAACGAAGAGAAGATCGAGAAACGGAAGAGGAGCACCTTCGACGATTGGGAAGTCGTTCTGTTTGGCAAAAAGTTGACCTCCTCTTCCGGAATGAATCTCGACTGTTTCCTGATGACGCGCCACGCCTGGGACAAATACGCGAATTTCGAAGGGAGAGGATCGCGCGTACCCGTTGGCTGGATTATTCCGGTACCCCCTTCGTCCGCTGCCTGGCAAAAATGCCTCAAGAGACACTGATCACTGCGCACCGCTCCTCCTCGCCCCCCTCCTTCGATGCTATGTTTTTTTTTAAGCACAAAAAAGCGCACCACGGTCAATAAAATTCGTACGCGTTTGTGAATTTTTTTGGATCGTTTGTATAAGAAAAGGGGGCGGGTATTCGTTATGTACAAGATTCACGCGGGAAGGTGTCTACTAAGCTATGCTGAGGACGAGGCTCTTTTGGGCGGCGCTCGACGGCTCCAAGCCCGGTGGCTCCCGAATGGTGATCGGTTGGCTAGTTTCCGCCGCCGACAGCAACATGTGGAGGGAGCCTTGGAGCTCGAGGAGCGACAGCGCGAGTTCCTCCTCCTCGCGGAGCTTCTTTTCCAGGAGATTGAACATCGTGCGGGGCTCCGGGCTCAGTTCTTCAAGATTGTCCTCGTAGACGTCTGGGAAAGAAAGAGCGCTCGCACTCTCATTCGGTACACTCGATATCTCTCCTTACAATCGCGTACAACGCATCTCCGCGTTACTCTTACCCATGAGAACGTTGGCGACGTGTAAAAGAACTCTCCCGAATCGCGCGCTGCCCACGTGCCTGATGAGAAACTTGAGAAGATTGACGAGGGACTTGCCGTCCCTACCGGCGAGCGCTTGCCTCAGGCCCCGCCGACGCGTCAGCTCCTGCACGAGGGCGACGGTCACGTGGGGCGTCTTGTTGACCACGTAATTCATCATGACGCTGTCGAGGGCCTTGGAGTACTGAAATTTTCTAAGATAATTGTCGTGTTTGCCCATAAGCTGTTTGCTCTCCTCGGGGACGATCGAGTCGATCGTTGGCGCGTGGAGGTTCCGACCCGCGTTTCTGTACGAAACTTTTTTCCGCGTCCCCTCGGCCTCCCGGGGCTCGTCCTCTCGGCGTCTCACGGAGAGTAGGCCGTCCACCATGCCGGCCACTATAGTCTCGTCGTCGGCCTGCGATCGACAACAACGTTGAAGAGTCAACGACTCGGAGCGATCCGTCGGCTAGAACCCTATCTACTCACGCTTATACCGAGACTGAGCACGGAGTTGGGATAATCCAGGGTATGCACGGTCCTGTAAGTCCCGGCGTCGTAGATCTTTACGTGGCGATCCAACGAGCCGGACAATATTCTACGTCCGTCGGAGGCGATCCTCAGACAAGTTACGGTCTTGTGATGCTGGGACATCCTCGCGACGAGTCTACCGCCGGCGAGCGCGTCCCAAACCCTGATTTCCGTTCCGCCGGCCGACAGGAATACTCCGCCGGAAGGCAGAAACGCTACGCTCTCCACGGGCGCCTCGTGGTCCACGACGAAGAGATTCTTGTTGTTTCGCGCGTCGTACGCGCGCACCGTCCTGTCGTAACTACCGGAAATAAATACATCCGGCGATACGGGGCTGCAAGCGCCGCACCTCGCGTAATCCGTGTGCTCGGCGAAATTCGTTATCATCCTCTCGCTCGGCACGTCCCACAGAGCGACGCTCTTGTCGTCCGAGAAGGACGCGACGCGCAAACCGTCGGCGGTGAAACGCGCCGCGTGCACCGGCGCGCGGTGACCCGCCAACAGACGCAGGAGACTCCTGGTCGCGACGTCGAACAGTCTGACGACGCCCTCCTGGCCACCCGCGCACAATAGTTTGCCATCGGCGCGAAACGATCCGCCGTAAGCGGCCTCCTTGAATCTGCTGAGATTTTTCGTCACCAGCTTCGTTATGGGGTTGTAAATTTGTACTCTGACGGAACACGTGACCGCAAAGTGATGCGGCTCGGCGGGGGAGAAGTCTATGTAGTCGATCGGTCCGTATTCCTTCACCAGCACGGGCGGCTGTCGAATGATAGACGTTTTGAAATCGAGTCGACAAGTTTTAAGGTTGTGTCGATCGACACGTGCTACGTACGTTCGAAAAACAGAGGATACCGCTTGGTTCGAAATTGTATCCGGCAGACCCGGACGATTCGACTCACCGTGTATTTTTTCCAATAAATATTGTCGGGTGTCAATTCGGGGCCGGCCTTGGTAAATATTTTAGCGTTGGTTTTCTTGAAGGACGCCATGTCGGTCGCAGCGTCAGCTGGTCTCGGCTCGTACGAGCACGAACGAAGAGTACGGGGGAGATGCGAGTTGGGGTTCGCGCCACCACGAGGCACTGCTCCTCGCGGTGGTGCGCCATCGGACCGACGCGAGCGCAAACCTCCGCCCATTTACGTACGTACCACCACTCGATAATATCATCGCGGGCTTGATCTCTCAAACGTTTTCCTCATCTTTGCAGGCCTGCTGCCTTGGCAGCCTCCGCCGAGCTTTATCTTTGTGTCACAGAGTCCTTTGTTGTGTGTGCCTTCGAACATGGCGATCGTCCGAATTCTCCCTCGTCGTTGAACGTTTGTCTCTCGACAAGACTCGCTGCGATGTACACGAACGCGAGGGGATAGTAGCGCGTCGCGATCGACCAACGAATCACTTTTGTCCCTTCGCGAGGGGAACGTTCTTTCTTTCCCGGTTTTTCGCCTGTCTGGTCATACGCCTTGGATAAACGCTCGTACTTGGAAATAACGTATTCAGACTTGGCGTACCACGGACCCTTGTAGCGATTCTTATTCTCCGTCCTGCTTTCTCGGCGTCAACCCGACAATTTATCACTCAGCGACGTTTCCTTCTACCATGTGTCCATTTATATATACATATATATATATATATATAAATATATAGGCGTCCGTGCGTAGCGGAAAACGTCAAATCGCGGCCCGTGCGTGTTCCCTTTAATCGTAATTCCCCCCCCCCCCCCCGTTCTCTCGTTACGTACGAAATTTCGTTATCCGCGTGCAAAAATTTCCTCAACGTAATTCCTCCGCCTCCTCCCCTCCCCCCCGTCTCTCCAGGCGACAATTTGCGGTTTGTTTTGTTTTTTCGCAAAATCGGCACACGCTCTCGCGACAACGATTGAAAAAATAAATAAGAGAATGTCGTTCGAGATTCGATAAGATAGCGGCGGATGTGCGAAGAAGGAATGTCAATGGTACGAGCGGAGTACCATTGACGTAGCGAGCGGTCTAGAGTAGCGCGGAGGCTCGTCGGGAACTTTGAAGCGGAATTATCTGAAATATCGAGTCCCGCTCGGAAAGGTGGGAAAGACAATGGCGGAAACGCAGAGAATGACCGTGTTCGGGAGGCATCCGCCGTGCGCGAGCGCGCTGCGCTTGGAGGAGCGTAGAGCCAAGAGGTACGAGACGAGATACGAAAGGTGGATGTAGAAAAGTTGCAAGAAATATAGACGAGGCGTAAAATTTTTCAGAGTCGCCATGCGTCACGAGAGAAATCGCAAGCCGGACAAGCCGGAGGACTTTGTGTGTTACGATCTGAGCGACGAGGAGGAGGAGTCGGCGATGGAGGGTAGACAGTATCTACGGACGTCGTTCAACTTTGTGGACTACGTGAGGGCGCGCGAGACCAACACTCGCGAAGTTAGAAAAATCAATCAAGAGTACGGCTCTAGGCACATACTGACGCACGATCTCTTCAAAGAATACTCCGTCGGTCTGAACAACATGAACAAGGTGTTTTGTTCGCAATGGCTGAGCGACAGGCAAGTCGTTTTTGGCACAAAGTGCAATAAATTGATGGTGTACGACGTGGCGACTCAGAAACTCGATCAGATACCGTCGTTGCACGGTAGACAAACCAATCCGGCGGGTGGTCTCGTGGCGGAACAACAGTGCGGCATTCATTCGGTGCAAATAAATCCATCTAGGTGAGAAGAGTCGACTCGTCGATGATTTATTCCCTTCTGTTCCTCTTTATGGAAGAAAATGTGATTAATTTGCAGAACGTTGCTGTCGACGGGAGCGAGGAACAGCAACGAAATAGCGATATACAGACTGCCGACGTTGGATCCGGTATGCGTGGGCGAAACGGCGCACAGGGATTGGGTATTCGACATGTGTTGGCTGGACGACGAGTTTCTCGTGTCCGGCTCGAGAGACACGAAACTCGCCCTCTGGCACATCGACGGCAATCTCGCGGCTGCCCCCGACAAAGCCGAAGTACCCAATCACAGGTAGAGAGAGAGAGAGAGAGAGAGAGCGAAAGAAGCTTGCGTCGTAGCGACGATGCGTATATTTCGGCGGCCGGGCCGGAGTTTAGTATTTGCGGCTAATTGTCATTCGCTCGCAGATTGATTCAGCCGGTTTGCGTGAAGGAGTGTCGTTCGGCCCAAAAGGTCCGAGCGCTGGCGTTCAACAAGGCTTACAAGGAGATCGCGGCCTTGTCTCTCAACAGCTTTATACATATCTGGTCGGCCGAGACGTTCAAGCAGAAAATATCGAGGAAACTGCCGGCCTGCCAGGAGAACGTTTGCCTGGCGGTTCAAGAGGACGGCGTTTACGCGGTCGGTTGTCGATCCTACACTCTCCTCCTCGACGCTAGAACTTTGCAGCCGATCAAAAAAATTCCCTCAAGGTTCTTACTCCCGCTTGGTGAAACATTTATGCAATTTATATCCGATTTACTTTCATTCGTTCGATATTAGATTTTTATTCTTCAAACTGTAGCGATAGTGCGAATACATATAGTTTTATTTTCTCGGTTTGCAGATACAGCGGTTGCGGGATAAGATCGGCGAGTTTTCAAGGCTCGGTTCTGACGATCGGCACCGGCCTCGGTATGCTCATGTTTTACGACGTCAGGGCCCAAAAGTATCTCGAATCCTCGATAAATTCCAACCGGACGGTCGTTTTGAAGGCCTCCAAGGGATACGTCGTAAGTATTTTTTTTTTTTCTCCACTCTTGATACATCGACGCTACGAAAGAAACATTTTCTATTTCGTGCCATAAATTTGCAGTTCCCGGACGAGGAGTACATAGATGGTTTTCAGAACGTTAAATACACACCGGCCATTTACACGCACTGTTACGACGCATCGGGTACGCGCCTCTTCACAGCCGGTGGCCCTCTTCCGGTCAATCTCTACGGCAATTACGCCGGTCTTTGGCAGTGAGTTGTTTTTCTCCGCCCGAGGTCTCGTTTCCGCGTGTGGCTTCGCATTTTCTGTGTCTATACATATATACATATATATGCATAGCACATCGAAATATAACGATTGGAGAATATAGAAAAATTAATTAGGGGCTTGGAGGGGAAGAAGAGGAATGAGCAATCGAGTGAAAAATGAAAGCACCGTCCTAAGGTGAACCCGTAAGAATTATATTTCAGTAGCTAGGCAACTCGGCAAGGAGGACGAGCTTGAGAAATCAATACGTATTTGAGTACATAAAATAAAACATCACGAAACATCTTGTTCCTATACTTTGTTGCATGTCAGAATTCCGGGAGTCAGGATTTTATCCTTCCTGTACAATCGAGCGCGGAATTGGATCAAACAATAACGAAATTTTAACGATTCATTGATCGTAACTTTGCACGCGGAACTTTGAGCCTCGAACAATTTTCGCAATTTAAATTGGCCACATTTCATTTAGTTCAATCATTTTCGAATAATTCGAAAAGTGGAGCCGATTTAAAAAAAATGGACGCTTAATTGTAATTCGTGCGGGTCGGAACGATCGATTAAACCGGCTAAAATGACGAAAGAATCTTCCTGATTTTGTGACTGAGGATTCAACCCTTTTTCATTATTATTATTTCTTTAATTTGCAAATCCACGACTGATCGATCGGTTGATCCAAAAACAATGCGAATTATCCTAGAAGGGAGACGAGGAGAGAAACAAAGAGCGTATGCCCGAATTTAATCGCCGTTCAGGTATTATGTAAGCGTGTATAGTATGCGTGTGAGAGAGAGAGAGAGAGAGAGAGAGAGAGAGAGAAAGGGCGAAAATACGAACGTGCCAAGAGGGTCACTCGAATGGTTTTTTTAACTTTGCAATAAAATAACTACGATGGGAAACGTCAATGAAAAAAAATGTCTAAAACTATGGAATAAAAATGCGAGATAATTTATAAGAAAAAAAATATCGTCAGCGACCTGGATATGTTGATCGCGCAAGCTGCTCAAATTTTTTTTCAACGATAAGAAATGAGTTTTCTCAAGTCCATGATTATATGGCAACGATCTATTCGTATTGTCGTAAGACTGTTTTTAAAAAAATCGCTCGATTGTCACTCAGACGCTGGTTATGGATGAACGAGTCCGTAGAAATAAAAAGCGGTGAGCGCGAGTGTATAAATTAATAACTTGTTCAATTTTGTTTGTTTTTTTTTTTAACTTGAAGCTTCTTTAGGTTGAAAATATCGTCAGGTTTATTCGTATTCTTACGTTTCATTTCAGCGAAACTATAAATATCTTAATAACTGTAAAAAAAAAAAAAAAATGGGTGGTATTCGATAGGAGTTGTAAAAAGAAAGGTTTGTGATTGAGGCTGCTTGTACTTGACGATCACTTTTGCCTACAGCCGAAATAGAGTCTACCTTCGTGAGATTTTGCATCGGAACGACCTAAGTGAAAAGTACTATACTAGTGACTATTCGTTCATTATTTATCCACTAAATAGCAGTTTTCGTTTTGAAATTTCGAGTGAAATGGAAGCTTGGCACGACCAAGCCGGGTATGCTCGTGACAAACGTTGCACTTTGATTCGTATTTGTACCGCGATTATTATCGTTACTATGATTATCATTATTGTTATCATTATAGTGGAATAAAAAATAAATTAAGGATAATAAGAGTGATTTTAAATTTGAATATTAGAATTGAGTAATGATTTATCGTGTTGGAAAATCGGATTGTTGGAAGAGCCGCGTGAAATTTGGCGACGAAATGAAATTGCCAACTAGGGCCAACTTTGATAAATTTCATCGATCGATTCGATTATGAAAGAGAAAGGAAAAAAGCAATAATGTTCGACGCGTATTGTATAAGAAGTGTGTACATGGAACGTGTTTGTAGAAATAAAGTTCATGGAAATGGTTCGTCGCTCGGACGCTGGTAAGTTACCAACGCTATTAAATATATATTTTCAAACAAAACTTTTCCGCAAAAATGCCGTCAAGATGTCGAACGACGGCAAGTTACCAACATTTTTCGAGCCTCGTATTCAATAATGAATTTTCACCGGGTGAAAGATATAATTTTTCTCTATAAATAATTTATTAATGGTGTATATATATATATATATCGATACGATGGTGCATCACATGTAATTATTATTAATCCGTTATCTTCGCTTGTATTGTTTTTTTGCCCCTCGATGCGGTGTAAAGGTATTATTATTTGTACAGCGTGTATAAAAAGAGCGAGGATTTTCGCAGTGAGGGATTGAAATATCGAGTCTCACTTTGATACACCGGTGAAAATAATCCCTCCGTTCTTACAGTTAAGGCTTACGTCTATGTACATGCGTACAAAGGGTTTTTGGTTAATTGAACATTTCGAGCTGTTATCCACTCGATCGATTGGTCAGTTCGATAACCTCAATTTCCCTTATTTTTTTCTTACTTTTTCTTTTGTTTTTGGTTTGGATTATTATCACAGATCGTCCGCAAATAGCTCGGATCTCGAGTAATCGCACAGACGAAATCTGTCACGAATGTTTTGGTTTGCGTGATGATTTGTCAATAAATACACGATGCATTGCTAATAGGTTACACATATCGATATTGTTGGCCCACCTTGTGTCTCTCTTTCCGCGGCCGAGAACAATTCTTCCGCGTCTATCGTAGTGAAGAAATTTTCCATTTACATCCGCTTCTCCCTAACCGAATAACTTTTCAACCCCAAACAACCAAACTTCATTTTCCACCGTTTAAATAAAGTCATTCCTTCACATGGCACATACTTTTTGCTCAATAGGGGGCACGTAAAAAAGCGTTAAAAATAGACATACCTCCGCAACAAATAATACGATGAGAATTAAATCCCGCGGCCGCATTGATGCGACGCCGAAGTAAAAAACGTGAGCGAGCAGCGGGAAGAAAAATATAATCGGTGTGAGGGATGTTTTCTCTCGTTCCGCTGAGCCACCGTTACTCGTTATTCTCCTTAATTATTATTGTTATTGCCTCTCGACGGATTTGCGATCTTTCTTGTCGAATCTCGCTCGCGTTTCCTCATCGTTTCTAGAACGATCGGGCGACAACGAGCTGCTGCTGCTGCTGCTGCAGCAGCGCCGCCGCCGCTCTGCTCAAAGATGTCCCGCGTCGAGAGCTTTGTTTATGTCCGTGACTAGAAGTCCAAGATTCGCTCGGTGCTCGGAATCGTGTCCAAAGACGCAGTCCAAGAAGTCGGAATTGGTGATAAAATCAAAGACCTGGTCGCAACGATCCTGCGACTTGTCGGTAAGATGATGCTTTATAAGGGATATTATGGCGGTACGGCAACGCTCGAGGGATCTCGTGAGATAAATTTTGTCAAAGCTGAACTCGAGCTCGTAAAAGGACACTACCGCCATCGCGGCCGCGCGCAGTGACGCTTGTATCTCGATTATTCGGGGCTCGTCGGCCGCTAGCAGCTGTTGATTGCGTTGCAAAAGACCGATCTGCGAGTCGAAAAAGCGCGTGTTGTATTTAAAGATTTTTTTGTTGTTGTTGTCAGATTTTTCATCGATACACCGCGTATCGCTCGTTACCTTGATGGAAAGTTTCACGATATTCTTGAGAACCTTTTCGGGGTGTTTTTTCGCGAGCGAAGGATTGCTCTTGGCCGCCCGATCCATGAGCTTGAAGAGATTGTCGAGAAGCGAGGTCGTCGCGTCATCGATGAAGAGCGATCGTCCCGCTCCGGTTGCGACCACTCGGCCCAACAATTTCTTCTGCGCCCTAAGTCCCAAATCCCGAGCGCGACTTCCGGTACTTCCGGTCGCCGGATACATTCCACCCCCTGTAGCGGCCGACTGCATCACTGTTTATTCGTAAGAATAAAATCAAATCGATGTAGAAAAATTATAGAATAAACGTTTGCTCTGTCCCTAAGAATCTCGGATGAATGACGAATCAATGAGAAACGGACGAGTCGAGGATGCGCTGTGAAACTTACCGTCGAACATCTGTGTAGAACGTGCGCTTTCCGCTCAGGGTAAGTGATAACGAAATCGGAAATCAAACAAAGGCTTGGGGTCCAATGGTACGCAATGAAAATCAGTCAAGCTAAAAACACACAATGGGATAAAATAAAATGCCATAGAGATAAGAGAGAAAGGATTATGGGGGAAACGTGATAAGAGGAAAAGTTGTATACGAAATGTCTGGAGGTAACGAACGTGTTACGGTGTACCTTGACTGCAGTCGGTCACAGCTACAAGGTGATAGAGTAGCCAGCTTTGTAGCTCCATCACAGCCGTTCCCCACGCCACCTGAAACCACACACCTTTGACTTTTAAATCAATCTCGGAAAAACGGGAAATTTTTTAAAAAGTTACTTCAACATGGGTACACGCGTCCGACTGTGGTTAAAAAAAAAATAGCCACGTTACCGCGCCAGCGAACGTTTCTCTCGCAACATAAACGTTGCGCCTTCGATAGACTATAAAGAACCGCAACGAGTTTTGCGTCGTAAATCTTTTCGTCAAACGGTCGAGTTTGTTTCCACAGGAGAATAAGTATCGGTAAAAAAAATATTCTTTCGCAGATTATTCCGAACGTGCGTCTCGTGTGCTCCCCAATGAAATAATAATACGAGAGAGGCGCGAGGGAGTCGTATCGAAGCAACGAAGCAGCAGCGGAGCCCGGAGAGCAAGAGAGAGCGGAGCAAAGCCGTTGCTCGTTGTGTCGGGACTCGATCGATTTGTAAGGAGCGTCAAGGCGAGCCAGAGCCATTCCCGAATAGCAGCCGGACAGGGAGCTAAATACCGAGAGAGGCAACTCCGCGTGTACGCCAATATCTGGTATGTTTTGCATACATCCCCCCATCGAGAACCGGTATCTCGAAAAGGCATACTAGAAAATCATTTGGCTCGAAGATATTGCATTCCAGCGAGCATTGGCCTAGGCTTTGGGACGGCGCGGCGGAGTGGGAATGTACATCGGACGTTCTTTCGAGATGAGAGTGGCTGGCGCGCAGCCGTCCAATGGCTCAATCGCCCTTCGTACGAAGAATAACGAACCGAGAGAGAGAGAGACTCTTTGGAGCGTGTGCGCCGCCGGATGTCGCGCGCGTTAACCCCGGCCAAAACAACCCTCAAGATGCAGCTGTTCCTTCGAGCGGCAGATGGTCGCGACCGTTTCTCCACTTTTTTCCCGTTTTCGAAGGCGCACCAGGACTAACCACCTGCTCCGAGCGTACGCAGAGACGGCTCTCCGGCCTCGAATCTATCGAGAGCTTTTGTCGCGCCTTTTTACGACCGGTCCAACTAGTCGCTCTCTTCCATCTTCGATTTAGCCAACGGCGAGGAAAAAACGCGTTACGCGCCACGGTGATTGGCAGTTTGGTAGAAATTTGCGAGTGTAGGTCGTGCGCAATTGATGGCAATTAGGGTGCTTTGGCGTCACGCGCGCGGCGTACCAGATTCAACGCGAGCAGGCACGCGAGAATCGTTTTTCTCGAGCCATAGACTGCTCGCAGCTCGGAAATAAATCGTAGTCGTGTTACTCTCTCGTATGTTTTCGAGAAAATGCCTCGAGATCGAAGGGATTAAACGCGGGGAATCTGCGGAGAGGCCGCGAGCCTACGTTTACGGTGTAATTGGTATCAAGTGTAGCGAGAATATCGAGGGGAGCGGGGATCGCCCCAACAAGAAACTCATTCATCAAGGATGCGATGCATGTTGCGGCGGTACGAGGCGTTTCGACTCAAATCGCTTTTCGTCGCAAGATTTTCTTTTCATGCACGGGTGCGAGCCTCGAAAATTCGTGTCGGCGTGACGAAACGAGATAAAATTTGTAGATAAAATACTCGTGCGTCGAGCTATTCCGGGAAAGACGGTAACAAAATTAACACCGGAATTTTACGAGTTGGCACGGAAGAGCCCGTATACGTTCCGTATCGGTTGGCGCGAGCGGGCTTTCCCCCGGAACGTTAGAGAACGCGACTACCAGTAGCAGCACCACCGCCGGACTACTCGGCAGCCGATGTTTTCAAATCCTTTCTTTTTTTTTCTTCTCGCATTGCGAGAGAAATCGTCGGAGAAATCGTCATCAGGGACTGTCTACGAGTTGAATCGGGATGCGCGCAAGACATTTTGTTGTTGCGAAATTAAAATTTTTACACACGAGCGCATCTATGGGAGTAGATTGGCGGACGAGGCGCTCTCCGCTTCGTGCGGTGCCTAAAATCGATTTATCGATGCGACGAGTACGCGAGCGTGTTAAACGCTGCCTTTTTTTCGGCGTCTCTCTCTCTGTACGGCTCCGATATGACGTGACTAGTTTATAAATATGCGCTATGAAAGCGACTCCGATCTCGAGAGGTCGCGTCGGCAAGCTAGCACGTGGGGCAAAACTTGATTAATTCGCTCGCTCGCTCGTTTCACCGTTTAAAGAGAAGCCTCTCTTTTCAAGTACGCAATTACATCGTTGCGCGTCCTTGCGAGCCGTCGCAACGGTCACGCGTGTGCGCGTCCGTCATGCACTTCCGTTCGCAACGATGACTAAATCTCCTTTAATACCGGGAAAATTATCACCGCAAGAAAGAACAAGTATAAAACATCAACGTATTTCCGAGCTGTTTTCAAAGTTTGTTCACGACGAGTTTGAGAAAAAAAAAAAAGTGACTTGTCGTTCTTGCGGCTGTTCAAGTCACAAGCGGAAATTGCGGATTATCTTATCGAATGTCGAGTGGCCATTCGTCATTGTTGTACAATTGAGACAAGCTTGCTACTATCACAGGCTTTTCTAGTGATCCAACTGAACGAATTTATATATTACCTTGGCTGTTTTTGTGTAGTCGCGAGTGCGACTCTCTTCGACGATAAAACGTTCGCTCTGCCTGTCGTAGCAAAGTCTACCAACTGCTCGAGACGCCACAATCACTTGTCACCGGCACGTCGGCTCTCGCCGCACAAAATCCCACTGGAATTTAAAAAGTACATACTCGACACGCGCGCCTGAATATTTGAGAAAACTACGCAAAATTGACTCGGCCTCCCGATGTTTGTCCCTTCTGCAAGTCGCTCGTGGGCAATCCGCCGACAAGACACGATCGTTTCGCGCAAACGGGCGAACGGCGTCTGAGTGTTGTGACCCGCGAATCCACCCCGGTTACCATGGAACCGTTTTTCCCCACTCCGTCGATGGGTCGCGAGAGGGGGAGAACCGGAGGACACGAGCGCGTAGCGTTTCAATTTCAGGCTTCAGTCGGACCGTTATGCTCCGTCGGGAGAGAGATGGGTGACGCGGTGGATTCTCTGCCAAGATGAATCGATGCTCGAGATACGAGACGAGAAATAAAAACCAAACGTATCGTTCGAACCTTTGCGAAGAGCGAATTTGATCCTGAAAATTGCATTTTTGTTGATGTTGTCATCGCGATAAAATATTTTGCATCAAAAGAATGCCCGTAAAAAGCGTAACATTTATTTTCATATAGATTCGTTGAGGGTTTGTTCGTTCAACTCGGGTTTGTCTTCCTTCCTATCCATTCCCGTGTGGCACGATATCGTCTCGATTCATCGATACAAAATTCATTATCCGTCGAGGCGAGTAGTGGACGAGTCACGTGAGAAAAAAAAAATCAAGGCGCAGCGAAGCGCGCCTGGACTAGCCGTTTTTCAAGTAGACGTTCGATTTCTCGGATAAACCGACTCTACCACCTAGTCCGCGAATCTTTGCGAACACTATACATGTTACGTATATATATATATATATATATATATATACGGGTATGTGCGCTTGATACGAATTGAACTCCGAGGACACGTAACGATCGGACGTGTAGCGGAAGAGCGGTCATTCGTTCCGCCACCTCTCGTGAATCTGCTTCAAGCGCGCGTAGGCACGTTCGGATATATTGAGAGCGGCGTTGATACCTCCGAGACCCGGTTCGCCCAGCAGACTGAGGCCTCCGAGACCTTGAAAAGCAAACGATAGACAAGTATTTATCGGATCAGAAGCGAGCGTTGCTCGTTGCGCGTCGGTAGACGTCGAATCTTCAACACTGAGTTTTACCGAGATACGTGTGAACCGGATCGGACGGCGCGTCCGCGAACTTTGCGAAACCACCCGACGCGAGATCCTGCGTGCTCAATATGAATTCTCGATTTTTCTGAGGATCGGAGAATCGCGAGACGTCCAGAAGGCGAAGAGTCGCGCCTATCCAAAAGCTGTAGCACGTGTCGCTCGGCTTTCCGGGCCTGCCGTTGAAGCCGTCGTTCTGTCGCATCAGGCACCATCGCCCGAGCCTTTCCAACTGGTCGGCGGAGAGAGCCTCCTCGAGCCGATTCATCAGTACGAGACTCGCGACGGCGCAGAACGTCGAGCCGCCGTGGGACTCGAGATCGGGGCCTTGGCCCATAGCTCCGTCGTAAGACTGAAAAATTCGAAAAAGCGCTTATTCGCCGGCGAGCCTGGACGGTGTCGAGCGCGATCGACGCTTGTACTGACGACGGCTCGAGTTACGTAGCGGGTGGCGGCCTCTCGGTCGACGCCGCTCCAGTCGTCGAGTATGGCGGAGATGCAGCAAGCGCAGTACAAAAATCGCATGTCGCTCTCGCCGTCGCCCGTAACGGCGGAGAAGCACCCTTCCGGGCGTTGGCAAGACGCGACGGCGCGCGCGAGTTCTCTCCGATAGGGTTCGACGCGTCGCAAGTCATCGCCGAGCGCCAGAAGAGTCGCCAGACTCGTATACGTCATTGCCAAGTGACCGCGTCTGTAGGAGCGCGCGCAATCGGGTACCATCCTCGACGGCTCGAAACCGTCCCTCGTCCCGCTGTTCTTAACCTGCAGCCCGTAAATCCAATCGATCGCGTGCTCCCTGTCTTCGGGGCTCATCGCGTCGAGTGAGTCGAGCAGGTCCAAGCCGGAAATGGCGAAGAACGCCATTGACATTCTGCTCGAGTCGTACTCGGCGTAAGCGCTCGGCATTATTTCTATCATCCACTTGAAGAATTTCGCGTGCTTCTCCTTCGCCACTTCCGTTCGCGCCTTCTTATCCATTCCCGAACGCGCGGACGATCCCCGTCGTCCTTCTCCTCTCGTTTTTGAGGTTAGCTCTCGCGAGCCTCGTACGAGAGACTACCGGCGTTCGAACGATAATCTCGAGAATCGTCGCAACAGCCGACGGATCGAAACTAGCTCGCACGGAAAAAAAAACCAATCGATCGTATAAAAGTCTGGAAATGTATCAGCTAACGCAACACGTCGAGGAACGTTTCATTTTACTCGTCGCACCGGAACGCGAGTTGCAATTGCGAAAACAATCGTGATGCTACGCCCCGCCTCTCGCGGCTGAGCGGAGATTACGGGAACTTGGTCGCGCAGCCTCGTGCCCTCGGTCGGTAAGGTAGACCGCTCTCTTACCGTTGTCCGAAAAAAAAGGTATTGTGATCGACCGGTGCGCCACGAACCGATAGTTTTCCTCGTTATCTCGGGCTACTCGCAAAGAACACGACACATCAAAGGGGATTCTTTCCATGAAACGATTGAGAAGAGAGGGCGCATCGGGCGGAGTTTTAATTTGAAATGGAAAAGAATCGAGCGGCGATAGAGCGAAGAAAGATTTTTTTTGGCCGTAATGGGGGGAAAAAAAACGATGTCAAAGAGCATTCAAATGTTTCGAACTCTCAGTCTCGAAATCGTTCTCGAGCCTTTGGAAGCTTTGACCTTTCAACCGAGATTTCATCGCAGGGCTAGCCTCGATAAGACGGACCGATTCGTCATTCGCGGTTGAGCCAAGCTTTGAGATCTCTTCGGTTCCTTGGCAATATCCAATCAACGCGGCTGCCGCCGCCACGATCGAGCTCGGCTTAGCTTTGAAATCCGCTCGCCTCTTTGACGATGCGTTCGATTAATTAATACGCCACAGTTCGAAAAGCCAAGCTCGTCGCTTGGCTCGTTGCGAGACTCAACGGATCTTGCGGCTGATCGTCGTGCGGGGTATGTCCACGGAGGTGCTCAGCTCCTTTCAGCCGTGGTCTACCTTCGGGGCTGGAATTTTAACCGGTGTAAAAGAGGCGGTCGTGGGGAATGAGGGTCAACGAAGTTACGACGCACACACGAAGGGTCGGCTGTGAGCGCATCGTCAATTTTTCCCGAAGCCTCGCGCGGCTCCAGCGGTGAGTATCGATGCATATCTGGGTGAAGTTTTCGTCTATATATAGAAGTATACGGTGATTGGTACACGGTGCGGTGACGGCGGGGCTCTTTTTCACGTCCCGTGTGTATATCTCCCTGTGTCGAGGTGCGCGCTCGTACAGGAGTAAGGGCTTTCGCCCGATGGGTGGGCTGACTGCGAGAGAGGGAGACATGCGCATTGACAGTGCAAGTGGTCAGATGGTTGCTAAAGTCCCGCTCTCTCTCTCTCTCGCTCTCTCCATCTCTCTCTGCGCGTCGAAAGAGGGAAAACGTTTCGGGACGTACGCATGGATGGTACATATCCGAAGATATAGCTTCAGAGGCCACGGTGCCGCGATACGTTTCGCAGCCTCGTCGCGACTGCTCTCTCACCGTCCCCCTCTCCCCGCTACGTCGTCCATCCACCGAATGTCGAGACCGAAAGATTTTCAACATGCGAATAGCACCGTGCTTCCCGAGCGAAACCTTCCTCCCTCGCTCGATTGCCGATCGAGACGAGTTTCCATTCGAGCGCGATTTATACGAGACTTTGTCGTTTAAAAAAGCTTCGAAAAATCTCCCACCTGTGTGAGCCGCCACGCGTTTCAATATTTTTTCCACCGCTCGGAAAATTCACCGGAACATCCCGCGGAAACATGCATTTCGTTGGCCGAACGATCGCGAAAGCTTTGATTTTAGACACCGCACGATCAAGCTTTGAGCCACGCCAACTCGGGAGGTAGATACGTAAATACGTTGCCGCGAATCGGCGATTCGGTAAGACGATCGGAGCAAAAAAAAGCAGGAAAATTACGCTGAATATATATCTATATACCTGTATGAAATTTTCCTTTTCTTCGGTATACGTTTGTTCGTATATGTGTTATAATATTGACATCGAGCCAGGGAAGAAATGAGAGTGTTTTGTATAAAAATTTCAATGGTTCAACATCGTTCCGGCATTTTTACAAAATTGAGAAAACGCGCGGTCGACTAAAGAGTCTTTCGATATCTCGTTGGATTTTTTTTTCTCCCTCGCGTTTATCGTTACCTCGACGTGATTTTTTTTTGCCCCAAACCGTGGAGTTTCGTTACACTCCATACGATTCCAGTTGTCACACGCTTCGTGCGGACGTGGTATTGTCTTTTCAAGTGTTGCCCGTATCCCAGTCCCGTATCCACGATTGATCAACCGGTGTTGTATATACGCGTGTGTATCGTGTACACATATATGTGCAATTTTCTTACATATTGCAAAATTATTTTTCCAAACCATCGCGTCAATGTTCATTGTCCATCAACGTTTCCGAGCCCGTGAAAAAAAAAAAAAAAAAAACAAAACAGCGATCGTGAATAAACGTGAGGAAGTTTGAGTTTTCTTCGTTTCTCCCCCCGGTACGAGGAGCCAATAAAAATAGCGAGGGGCCCAGTGGGATCTACCGGAATGGCTCGTGTGTAGTAAGAAAAATATAAGCTTTTATCCGTGCAAATACACGAGTGAGCGATTGAATCCTTAAGTCCACTCGATCCCCTGTCGCGCAAAAGAGATTAAAGCCTAATCGCGTCCTTCCGTTACTCTCTACTTCTTCTTCTTCTTCTTCTCATTGTTATTCAAGGTTCCCTTTTTTTCCCTCTTCTTTAAACAAAATCGTTTATAGCCATTGTCCAGTGGAGGATTTTTTAGAGCCTGATATCGTAAAAAAATGTTTGACTAATTTCACTGTACCGCGTACGCAGTTCCAATGTACACGATTATACAAGGTATCTGTGACAATCAATTGACTATCACTCTGTATCGCGTGCTGTGATAAATATTGGGACGATCAACAATCCGGGGACATGCTCAGCCCGAAGATGCAAAGGACCGGTGAGTATGAAGCAGAAAAAACAATACTTCTCCATAGAAACAATTGTTCTATTGTCTTCAATGTGCTAAATGAAAAATAATATTCGAAGGGGTGAGGGATAGAAATGTGGGTATCGGGGGTTGATAGAGCTTGCGCGCTGCCAAAGTACACGAGACCGGAAGGCAATTTATCCGGCTTCTCTGTACGGAATTATCGTGAATATATCAAAGATTCTAAATCACGAGCTCCATTCACGGGAGTGAAGCTTTGAACCTGCGCTCGTGTAGAATTGAGAAGGAGAAGGAAACGACAATGTTACAGCCCTTTCAATGCTCTGCCATCCACGCGCCGTCAAACATTATATTTTTTTTCCACACCGGAGAAACAATTTTAACCGATTGAATAAGGGAAAGTATTTTTTTTCTTTACTTTGTTGCTTATTATTTCAACATGCAGCTGTGACATCGAGTGAACAATATTCTTTATCATTTATTTCGTTTATTTTCGTGTCTGTATGGAAAAGTGTGTATTGTCATTAATGAAGAGTGGATCAAAGAAAATTAAGTATATAAAAAAATGATTTTTGCAGTGCGGGTCAACGATTCGCAAATAATCATGCTCTCCGAGAGAGCGCATTACGACCATTCGCTGGCTGGATATTTGCACAAGCGAACCTCGGACTCGGCCAAGTGGCAACTCCGCTGGTTCGTTCTCTATCAGGTGAGCCCGGAGGAGAGAGATAGATCGATCATTGTGCATAACATTTTTCAGCCGAGAACACAGGAAAAAAAACGCTTGTTTTATTTTTCTTCGCAAGCACGTAAGCGCGAAGATTATACACTCGACTAGCTCGTACCTTGGGGCAAGAATTTTTTCCAGGCTCCAGCTTGTGAGAGTTTTCTTTTTCTCTCTCCCTCTTATCGCAGATTTTGCACAAATTGTCGCACGAAAAAGTATTTAAATGCATAAATTTTTCATGGCCTACGGGCGATACGAGGGATAGTCTTTTGCAGTACTTGTCACGATTTCTCGCATTTAGAAGCGCCCTATTTGTGGCTAAGAATAATTCCGTCAAATTCGCACAGCCACGAGCATTTTTTCCTCTCAACAAATAAATATAAATATTTTCAAGGGAATAATATAAATGTAAGATACGTGAACGTGTTTTCTTTTCATGGGACTTTGCAGAATTTGCTCTTCTATTACGAAAATGAGACGTACACACGACCCAGCGGGATCGTATTACTGGAGGGTTGTTACTGCGATCGCCTTATAACGGCTCGAGGCAAAGAGCCTGACAAGCAGGTACCGTTATCGATGCGAAATACTCTGCACGAACTATAATTATCCAGGCGCTCGAATAACCAAAACTTTTACGATTATTTTAACTATCCTCGTAGTGAGAAAAAAAAATAACATTCATACAAAATCTTTATATTTTCATACGATTTTCGGTGGTGATTCAGGAATTGAAATGAGGAGGCAGTTGCATTCCCGAACAAGTCCGAATTGATATTTCAATCACATTAAGCGCTACCCGGCTACCTCTGTGCGCCTACTTTAATTTATTTTTATAATAAATACGGCGGCCGAAGCTCCGCTATCCAAAATCCTATTGAAAATGGAAGAGATCGTTTCCTCACGGATTACCGGCCTTTTTTTTCTTCTTCCGAACCATCCATCCGGTACGTCTTGATGCAATTTTTCAATAAAGCGAGACGCGTTTTCCGCAATCGAATCTCCGACTCGACTATCCACGAGCGGGGAGCCCCAACGCGTAGCTCGTTCGTGCACTTTTAAACCGTATGATCGCGATGTGTCGAGCGAGCGATATACGCCTATGTCCACGGATAATGGTACGACTACGATGAATAGCATGAAAATCATTATTGCCTCTTGCCTTCGAAGTATTCTCGTTTGATAACCCAAGGCTGATACCTGCATTGTTCTCCACCCTTTTATTCCGCGGCTAGAAAGAGCGAGAGAGAGAGAGAGAGCGCTAGTTCGAGTGTAGCCCCGAGGCTCGAATCTTTGCTCAGCGAGAAATCTCGGTGAAACGAGTGGGAAAAGATTCTCGCGAGGTCATCGTGTATCCTCGAGGCTTCTTGGGCGCGCAAAAAAAATAATCTCCTTTGAATTTTCCTGCCCTCTCATTCTCCTCCCACGATACTTCCTACCACGATAGACGAGACACCGCTGGCGGCTAAACGTCGTTGCTCAAATTCCTCATGCCGCCAGCCACCCAAGATAATTCATAATATTGACACGTCTTTTGATTTTGAGGGTGAACAAAGAGTTGAGACTGTCCGTCTCAACTCTATCGTATCGGACCTACTTTTTCATGACAAAGAATTCATGTTAAATTTGCCCTTGGTAAAGTGGTCGAATTATTATTTTTCTTCATTCTCGTTCATCGATAAAACGAGTGGCATATCAGAGAATGGATGAAAAAGTTTTACAGAAGCATCGAACGATGCGAATCCGTCTTGCACGGCACGCGAACTAGCCGATAGAGCACTCGTGCGTATAATTGGATGCGACCGACGACGAAATGTTTCCCTGCCAAGTATACACGCGCTACACTTTTTCTTTCGTTTCGTTTTTTTCTCCTTTAATTACAACGCGAGTCTTTCTACGAGCGTGTGTGGATCTGAAAAATGCGAGAAAGGGAGGGTCGAGGAGGAAAAAAAAACAAAGAGAAAGGGAGGAGAACGGAGGTGAGGCGATACGCAGGACGAATGCGTTGTGACTACGTGTCACTCCAAACTCTTCCCCGAAAGAAGAAGAGAAAAGCTATTTGCCCACCGGTTATAACGTTGGGTTGTCATTTTTTTTTTTTCATCCATACTGCCAAAGGATAGCCATGCTTTTACGAGATTAAATTCTTAAGAGACCCGGGATGCAAAAAAGACAAAGAAAATGAAACACAAAAATGTCTCCCGACGCACGGAATTTCAACACTACCATTTTTAAACAAAGCGAAGCGCGACACGTTTTTCTTTGATTAAATCATTATTTAATTAATGAAAAATGTATCGTTGTTTTTTTTGGTTGTAATAAAAAAGGTTCGTTTATACAATTGATACAACAGTAATGAAACATATTTGACAGTCGTACATTGCGTTCATTAATTCGATTTTTTCTTTCTTTTCGTTGGTAATAAATCTTGTCGGCAGTTTGGCCCCTGAAAATTTAATCATTGACATTTCAGCCCCCGCACGAGTAGTCCTCGGTCTATTTTACGGGTTCGTTCGTTCAGTAGGTCGAATGACGCTTGTATTTTAAACGATCTCTCATTTCCACTATATACACGGATGCACGCACATATATGCAGTAGTATATTTTTAGCCCCCCCAAAGGAAAACCTGTGTAACGAGAGATGAAGGAGCCTCCTGTATTTTAAATGAAAACACATGCTCCGGTTTTGCCATCGAGGGCAGTTGCAAAAAAAAATGTATATAAAGGAAGGGAAAAACAGCCAACCCTCTCCCCCCGCTACTGACGTACGAGTACCCAAAGTATTATTTTTCGTGGGTTGATTCGCCCAGTGAGACCGTGCGCAGTATTTCGCATTGCGACAATTTTTTTTTCTGCTTTCTTTTTTTTTTTCTCATTTGGGATGCAATCAAAATTCAAGTTGAGTGAAACTTATGCTCTCGTCATCGACATGACGAAAACAAAAAACAAAAAAAAAGGTATCTCTAGCGAGGTGTCTGACCGGACCCAGGTTAGATCACTAGTCACGCGCTGGTCTGACAAGACCAAGGTTCGACCACTAGCCTAACGCTAGTCCGACCGGACCAAGGTTTGATCACTAGGCGCACGCTAGTCCGACCGGACCAAGGCTTCACCACTAGACGCACGCTAGTCTGATCGGATCAAGGTTTCACCACTAGATCAACACTCGTCCCCGACGCTCTTGGTCAGTATTGACCGTATCTACTCCGAGCAGGCTTTTTTTTTTATTCCGCTCGGGTCAGACAGCGATTATCAGACGAGTGAAAGTTACGCTTTGTTCGCTGCGCTGTATTATATATGGCTCAAACGGAAACACCACACGTGCCTTAATTGCAATTAGCTCGAGTCTCGACATTCCTCGTACATTAACTCGATTTATTCTCTCAAGCTGGCTAAACAAAAATTTCATTAAAAAAAGCTCCAATAATATTTCAAAAGTTAACTATAATTTGCCCGAATTACACTCAAGATATTACAAAATTAAACATTTCTTTTGTTTGTACATTGACATGCAACACGATTAGTTTGAGAGGCACTCGGCATGATGAATGGTAAATACTCGGTTAGCCGTGTACTCGAATTATTCCGCAGTGAAACTCAGGAGCATTTTACTTATACAGAGGAATTAATCGTAATCCAATTCTCTATCAGTTAATGGAGTTACCCACATATAAATATATTTACACACAAGCACACGCACACGTACCGATAAATATTAGAATACCATAGCCGAGGAAACGTAGAGTCGTGGCTAATAGCAACGGCTATTAGTCGTTGTGCTCGGGTGAAATTTTTCTTTTTCCTACACGGATGTGTGCCTTTTTTTTCTCTACCCGAGGTAAAAGCCTTGTCAACGTGTTTTTTTTTTTTTTTTTTTTTTTTCTCGGGGATATTCAGCGAGATTTGTCGTGCCTGTAATATCGAGGACGTATCCGATGAGTAATATCATCAGGATCTATACACGGCAAGGCCGATTTTCCAACCTTCGAGCCTCAACCTCCCATCACCGTATTTCGAGCTTCGACACCCCGAAGCTTCGAGGCCCAATTGCCAACCGGTAATCCTTGATTTCCAACTCCACACACCCCCGAACTATTTGAATTTTGCATCATTTTCTCGGAACACAACTTCTGACGATATTTGATCATAGAGAAGATCGCCTACCATCGCAATTTCCTCTCTACCTACAAATCTCTTTTCCCACCCTTCGAGCACCGACATTTTCTTCTTGTCCCGTGTACTTGGCTCACGAAGATTACACGGAAGAATTTAAACGTCAATGGGACTCGAGTATTCTCGGCCTCGTAATCAATCGTCGCGCTGACGATGCCTCGGGACGAGAGATTTTCAGCGTACCGCAGCGATCTTTCCAAGAAGTAAACAACTCCTATTGTGTTCCTTCAGCTATCTCTCCAGTCCCTTCGGCCCTTGGTTTTTTTTTTTCTACTATTCGTTCTCGAGAAGATGCAACAAGTTGTGAAATCTCCTATCTTTGTACACCTCGCACCTCACCTCCTCCCTCTCTCTCTCTTCGTCTATCCGACATATTTGAAACAGAAAGTATATCCTATCCTCGATTCGAAGCACCGTGGATAAACGTATGCGGAATTAATGATGAGCGCAATCTTACTGAGAGCGAGGACGGATAAAGAATTTACGACGTGTCAAGCATGGTCGTTGCAACGGTGATCGACTCTTGGAAGTCTACCGCGGCTCTGTAAAACTCCCGTTAAACCATTTATGTCTCATCCGACTCCCGTTATCCAACGTTGCTCGCGAGAATAGCCGTTTTATTCCCCGCAGTATCCACCGCACTGCATTTTTCGCAACTTTGTGTACGTTTTTCTTTGCTCTTTCGTTCGTAGGGGATTGAAGAAGGTCCAAAAATCACCGAACCATGACCACATCGCGTCAATCGATAGGAACGAAACGATATTCTCATTGAGGTTGTCGACACGATTCTATTTATGCGTATAACAATAATATGGAACTCGCGTGGGCGTAGGATTCAGTAGTAGAAAGAACACAGCGTTGATAACTCGGTCGGTATAGGGCTGGCAGGGCTTGGGATAAAAATCCGGAAACGAGGGTCGGGACAAGTTCCCCATGCTGTTTTACGGTGGAAGGCTCAACAGTGGAACGTCGAGGGGTTAAAGGGCCAAGGCCACACTCTCGGATATACCACAACCCCCTGGCTGTGTTTGCCCTCGTGCTTTCGCGCACGAAATACCGTGGCACAGGTGGTTCCTTATTGGCCGGATACCATACGCGAAATATTAAGTGGATAGCTGCCACAGCAACCTGCTGCTTCTTTTCCTCCCATCGCTTTTTCTCCCCAATATCGAAAAAGGATGAGAACGAAACGATTAATATAAATAACGAGCTTCGAAGGATTTTCCTTCGAGGCGTTTTTTTTTTTTGCGTTTTTCACCGAAGCTGCGATTCCCCCGTACTGCTCAACCACCGCGATCGTTTACCTCCGTTGAGCTACTCAGGCGAGGTGAGTTTCGCAAGGGTGCAGAGATAAGAAAACTTCATCCGAGTCGCAAAAGTAACGTTGAACTTGAGACTACAACAATAAGTCAAATTTTCACTACAAAAAAAATCAACTTTTATGATCAAATGAACGAACAATTTTATCACTATATAACTTTATTCATTTTAATAATTACTCAATATCAATATTGATAACAATAAGGTGAAAAATCATATCCCTTTTGACCTCGTAACCCCCCTCGGCCCTTGGTGAGAGTTCATCCGCAAGACGTATCCTCCACTGTAAAGCAAAGCCCGGGACACACCCAAAGAACA
Organism: Ophion ventricosus; assembly: GCA_963932345.1. Lineage (NCBI taxonomy): Eukaryota > Metazoa > Arthropoda > Insecta > Hymenoptera > Ichneumonidae > Ophion > Ophion ventricosus. The sequence goes on along the minus strand of OZ010726.1, from coordinate 5,847,883 downwards.
TTTAACGCGTCCCGCACCAGACCGACGAGCTCTCTCTCTCTCTCTCTCTCGCCGCCTCTCGCAACTTCTCCCTCAGTCTTACGACACATCCGCTTTAATCTCGAAACGAGGGAGCTTTTCGCGCCCGAGCCCCTAGTGAGAAAGTTTTCAGCGCGGATCCGTGACTAGACTCATCCCCGCGCCAACTGAGCTCACAGTGCGCCGGATAAGCCCCCAGCCTCGTGCCAACTCATCCTCCGCGTCCATGCTTCACCATTTTTTCCAGTTGGCCTTTTCCCTCCCGATCCTTTTCTTGCCTCTTTTGTCTTCGACATTCATACGTTAATGGACGAGAATTATTTTTTTCACCCCCACAGGCGTGAAACGATAAAATTACAAGGAAGGCTGATGAAGCTTTTTTTTTATTAAAAAATCACGTCACGTTCCGAGGACGTTTTCGAAAGTTACAGAAAAAAATAAAATAAATATTTCCACGTCGAACGAATACAACGTTTTTTCAACATGAATGTCTGAACTTGTATACGCGTTTGTGTTAAAAAGTTCCTGTTGCGAAAAGAGCGGCGCTATATTTCTCGGAATACACGTATTTTCAGATTCTCACGAAGAAACTTTTATTCCGGATGATGTATCGTCCTTTTGCCGTTCTCCTCTTTCACTACTCAAACCCCGCGCCCTCTCGTACACGGCGACTTTTAAATTATACCGGAAGGAACAACTTCCTTCCTTTATTTTCGCTTTATCTTCTACTTTACCGTGACAATTCCCTTTCTTTTTCCCGACAACTATTGCACAGATGCGTTCTTCACTGTTTAGAGTCGAGTGAATAAGAACATTTTTTGTTTCTCGCAGGAATTCCCGATTAATTATATCTCTCGATTAGCTATCGATGAGAGAATATCTCCTCGGTGTGTTTTTTATTGAAGCTTTGAAACGCCTGGAATATTTCGAACGCAAGGAAAATTCAAATGAATCCCGTCGAGACGTCCGGAGTTGTACGTTTTTTTTTTCGATTCGCGTATGATTTTTTCTCCATCGGCTTTGTTTTTTTTTTCTCAGCATTGTTTCGCGATCTCGTACAGGCGAGAGAATCAGCGTCAGTACGAGCTCAAAGCAGCCACGGAATCGGACTGCAAGACATGGATCGAGGCCATTCGAGAAGCAAGGTAACAAAATAATACTTATCGACTCGTCTCAGCATCCGTAATTACATTTAACAACACACTCGCAAAACAATCCATGGTATACTTTAAGCTGTAGTAAAAAATGGTGTAGGCTTTTTTGACAAACTAACAAATAAATTGATGCGGCAAAAAAGAAAATAGTCAAATTAGATCAATAACGCTAACGAATAATTTACGGTAGATAAATGTACGAACGATCAAAGAAAATGGAAACGCTTCGTCACCGATATGTTTGTTAGGTCAATTTCTGTTTGGACACCGGGTAGATATTTTTCTGCGAGTGTACAAGTTAGTATCCCCGTAGGAAAAGCTCAGCGACAGTACGGAATTTTCGCAGAATGATCGACTTGCCGAGAAAGCGTAGAAACGCGAATGAATATCGGAAGAATTCAAATATATTAGAGACGAATGTGCAAGACGATACTTCACTCGGCTCTTTGTGCTTTTTCCAATATTTTCCATACGTCTCTATCCGAACGTAAACTCGTGGGAGAATTTTTTCTTTCGTTCTGGAAAACGCTCGATGTTTCTTGGTAAGAGGCAAACATTTCAGTGTTACGCTTCACGTCACGAGCCGTCTGTTTTTTTTATTTTTTTTCGTCAACAAAAAATTCTTGTTCAGAGTAACGATAAAAACGCTCTGAATTGCACTGTAACAACTTGCGCTGAATTTTCGAGAAATCCTTATGTTCTCTTGACATTATTCGTAACGATGAAAGAGCTGAAAATGACATTTTTCATTATTAATTAAGGTATGCCAGAATACTCGAGGAATCGCGCGGGGACGTGTCGAATTCGATACTATTCGATTTTTTTTATCGGAACGTATGTGCTCCTCGAGTGTCCGATCGCGAGGAGGAAATATCTCCCGAGGGAGGGAGGGAGGGAGGGAGGGGCGGGGGAGAAAGAAGTGACGTATCCTGTTCGGAAAAAATTCCCGAGTGGAGGCGAAAAAGGCGGAAAGAGAAGGAAAAGGAAGAAAGATGGGTAGAAGAAAAAACACGATTCGAATTAAATGATGGTTCGGAATAGCGCAGGGCCCTAAGCTCGTGTTGAACTCGCATAAAATTTCGAGGGTCATGGAAGGGATGCGCGAGAGGGTAGAAAAGCCACCAATCGCCAGGCTCCCTTTCAGCCGTTTTCCTCGTAACATCTTAACGGAAGAGCATTCACGGGAGGGTGGGAAAAGTCGAAGGTACGCAAGGGATATTTCGGGACGATCACGTGTTGGGAGTTTTTGCGCGAAACCCTTGATACGTGCTTGGAGTGACGTACGGACGGTTTGGACTAAAATTGTCTACGGCTGACGTGCTGAAAGGTCCAGATCCAATATTCGGTACGACAAGTACAAAGGATCGCTTCCTTACGTTCCGGCCACAAATTTTCTGCGCACCGAGATATGGCTGTATAGAATTTTCGCTCTTGGGGATGATACAGGAGAGGTGAGAAATTCCCGGGAGCTACCGTAACGATGCTGCAAGTCGCCGAAGATGAGAACCTACGGAGACGAGCAGAGAGAGAGAGAGAGAGAGAGAGTCACCTGAAACTTTGCACTCTATATCCGGCGAGTCTAATCCTTACTTAACAGGGCTCGGAGAGCTGGCGCAAGTTGCCACGCGTGACACGGGCGAAAAAAGCCACGAGACGGGAGAATTTTTACGTCTTTTTATTTTTTATTTTTTTTTTACCGACACGAATGGCAACTCATCCTTTCGTCTTTGATTCCAATGAACGCGGAACGAGTCCGAATCCCTGGTACACGTACAAATATATTTCATTCGACCATTTTGAAAGCATCGTGTCGTCCGTGAATATTGTAGTTAGGGGTCGTGGGATTTTTTTTTCACCCTCCAGGGGTGTTAACCTCCACTACAAAGGGTACCAAGCCTCCAGGAGAGTCCTGCTTTGTGTGTTTGATAAACGCGAGATATTAGATGCCAACTCTACCAACCTTTTCGATTTTCGGGGCATTTTCATTCCTCACTGCCCGCGAGGCAATTTTCATTATTCGTCATCCTTTTCTTTATCTTTGTTTCTTTTTTTCATTATGATAATTGTTTTTTTTTGCTATCGCCATGGATTAACGTTGATGTGGAAAGAAGCGATAGGCGGCAAACGACAAGTTTCGGGTTTAGGGCTTGCTCCAGTTGTCACAGACTACCCTATGTATACACGTGTATTAAATATGCTGGGGGTCGGAAGGAAAGTTCACGGGCGAGCAAACGAAAGCCCCTGTGACCCGGAGTGTCTCCTCGCTCTTCCTATGCCTATTTAATGACCTGTACAAATTGCCTCGCGTTACAGCCGTGCAGAATAAAGCGGATCATCAGCGGTCAAAACCCACGTGTGTTTTTTTTCTCTTCTATCCTCAATGTCTCGTCGGTACGTGTAGCTTGAAAGAAAAAAAGACTCGTTTCTCTCAGAGGGGAAAGGCTGCGATGAAAAAAATCAAATTGCACGAAGATCGCGAGTACGTATGTGAAAAAAAGTTATAAAATGATTACCACGGGAATTTGGTAAAAGCATTTGATATATCGCACGCGATAACGTGACACGCGGAGCATGGGGCCACGGTACAACGGAGCCGAATATTTAATGCAACGTACACGCACGATTTGCTCGTTGCCTCCCGTCGTTAAAAAGTACGGGTGAAAGAAGAAGAAGGAAAAAAAAACGCCACCTCGCTTCATATTCCATTTAACGACGGACAAGGCGCATGTTAATACCGTACCATGGAACGTACAACAATGGCCACGAGAATGAACAAGCTTCGAAAATTGGCGAGAATCGAATGCAATTGCGGTCCTGCCTGCGAGGCGTATCGACTCACGTGTGACCTCTCTCTCTCTTTCTCTCTCTCTCTCTTGCGTTCGCAATCGAATCAGGCAAGGATTCGAGAAACCCGGGACAGGAAGTCCTGGGACCCGTGCACTCGAGCTTTGATGCCTCAGTCATGAAATAGCCGTAAAAAAATAAAGCACCATCTTTCTCGCTATTTCTTATTATTTTTTTTATTGAAAATATTTTTCTTAATTTAAACTTCCATCGGGTCTGCCAGGATTTTTTATTCTGACGACGGTGATTCGGTACTTTCCCCCTTAATTTTCCCCTAACCGGGTTTTAACACGTGTCATGGCGAGGTCATCTCGCGTCACGAAAACACGCGAACGAATGAAGTAATTGAACGATACGACAGGACGTATATACGTAGGGTGAACATTTTTGTGCTTTTTCACGTTTTTTTTTCCTTCTTCCGTCTCAATTTGTTTCCTTCTAACGTTCGTTTACGTTTGATAGCTTCAACAAACTGATGCTGCAAAAGGAGGAACTGGAGCAGAAGCACCTACACCTGTTGCAAATAGTCGAGAGCGAGAAGACCGCCAAGTGGCAGTACACGCAACAGTGCGAGGAGCTCGCTTCTGAAATAAAGAAGCTGCGCGCCGAGGTTTGTATCTACGTCGTTTTGTGCACTCATTACTTTGTGTATTACTATTTATTCACGGTGCAATTAAAGTCGAATTACGCTTTGTAGAGTTTGCGCTATCTTATTGATTAAAAAAAATGTTATAAAAAATTATGAAAAGTTTAACAATCGAGTCTCTCTCTCTCTCTCTCTCTCTCTCTCAGAGAGAGAGTGTCGATTCTTGAAGTTGTCACCGCGATACGGTGGTGCTGGACTAGAGGGAGGATCACCCATTTCCTCCGACCTGTTGCTACCGCACTCTATATACAGTCTCAAACATATACCCTATAATTTGTGGTCATCTATATATTCAATATATGTATATGTATAGAATAGATGTAGATGCGCTTTGCACGAGAACGAGAACGACGACGTACCGTTTAATACAATTTTGTCATTTTCGAAATACGATTACATGTTTTGCGCCAGTTGTGCGCAATGAAGAGGGATCTACGCCCGAGTACGGTCGCATTTCCGGCTCACACGAGCGAGAGGGGCTTCCTTCAGAGAACGATGTCGCAGACGGTGCCGGGATCGATGGGAATTTCGTGCCACTATGGGATGCCGGGGATCGGTGGGGCCTTGAGTATTCAGGGTCATGGAACAACGAGCGGCTGCTTTCGTGGAATCGCCGAGGGTTCCAACGACATGGAAAAAATTAAAAAGGTTCAAAGCTTCTTTCGTGGCTGGCTCTGTCGACGCAGATGGAAACAGATCGTTGAGCAATATATCAAGAGCCCGCACGCCGAGAGCATGAGAAAAAGGAACAGGTGACTTTTTCTTCTTCGATATTTCATTTTCGACTTTTCTTTGAGACCAATAAATTAGCAAATTGAAAATTAATTATTGTTAAACCGTGCACAATATTTGACGTAAAAAAGGAAATAAGGATTGAAAATTTGCATTTTATAAAAAAAAAAGCCAACTGTGTTTCTCTCTCTCGTGATTTTCGAGCTCCAATGCTCCGTGTACTCGGAATAGTTTCAACGAGTTCGCTTCTTCATACTCAAGTACATCTTGTCGAGTTTCTTGTGCAGAACTATTAATGCATTCCTGCATATATATATATATATGCAGACGCTGTTAACCAAGTCGTCACGACGAGACCGTGCTCGAAGTCGCCACGAAGTTGTTGGCAATTAGAGTCTGCTCGTTGATGCGTGACGTACGAAGCAACGAGACGAATAAAATCCTTCATTTTTTGTAACAAACTTATTTTTTTTATCATAACGAAAGAATTAATTGTTGCCGTTAGTATTCGTTATTATCGATTCTTTCCACTAGAAGCTCAGAAAATTAGGTAACAATGTTAGAATACGGATCCTCAATAGATTATTATTGAAATATATTTGCAGCTTTTCGTCGTCTCTTTTACTCTCGGCGATAACAAAAAAAAAAGCTATAATGTCGTGGTTGTGCTTCGCAGTTTGGTGTTTCAAATGGTCGAGGCCGAGGAGGAATACACCGAGCAAATGGAGGTACTCGTAAGCTGTTTCCTGAGACCATTCAAAATGGCCGCGAGCTCGAAAAAGCCACCGTGCAATCACGAGGACGTGAATAGCATTTTTTTGAATAGCGAGACCGTGCTATTTCTCCATCAGATATTCCTCAAGGGTCTTACCTCGCGTATGGAAAGTTGGCCGACTCTCGTCCTAGGTAAATATCACGTATAGCCATTAGCCCCAACTTTTTTAAACGAATAATTTTCTATCCTTTTTTACAAACGGATATTGAGTTTCACGGTCACGTGTATCTATTAGAGTTCGAGGTTACACCGTGTTAATGCAACCTCGAAAGGACGAAAGAAGATGCAATTGTACGCGGGGAATATAACGAACGCTATAGAAATTGCGTACGAGCGTGTATGTGGATGCGCTATATTTGAATTTCCGTTCTTGCGGCCGGTGTTATTGATAACTCGTTCTCACATTATCAAAAGAGAGAAGCTTCCCGAAGTCGTGGGGAACTGGGACGCGAACGTTTCTGCGTCTCATCGGATATCGCTTTTATTCGTCGCGTTATACATGTCTCCGTACTCTCTTTCTCTATCTGTCTCGCTCACAATGAGTTTGAGTGCCTCTCAAGGACGTTTCGATGATTGTAAAAGCAAGGACGATAGTTGAGGCTTCTTTCGCGTTGAATTTTCCAAATATATTCGTTTTATTATTAATGCATTTGATAATTAATTAGAAAAACAAAATCACGAATTTATTGTAATTACATATGGAGTATGTTCGTCATGTATTTATAAAATAATGATTGTTGTTAAAATTATGGACAAATAGGAATAAAGGTAAATTGTTCTTTGATTTTATCGACAGGTGATCTTTTCGACATGCTACTACCGATGCTCTCGATTTATCAGGAATACGTGAGGAATCATCATTACAGTTTGCAAGTTTTGACCGAGTGTAAGCAATCGTCTCAGTCGTTTTGCGCCCTCTTGAGCCGATTGGAAAACAAACCCGCCTGTCACGGTCGATCGCTCGAGGACTTTCTCACCTATCCAATGCACCAGGTAAATCATTTCTTTTCCAGTCTTACTAGAGGCTCCTCATTCTCTCGCTCTCTCTCCATCCTTTGGTTTCGTCGAGCCCCTGGTACTTGTGATATAATTATTTAATCCACGAAATGCTGCTCGTTCAATTTTCCGTATTCAAAGTGCCTTTTAAATATTTGCCGAGTGTACTGAAAAATGAATGAGACGCGCTCTTTTGTGCTTCTCCGAATATGCGTTTATTCTATCGAGAATATAAATTGATAAAATATTGTTTTCAATGTTAATTTGCATTTAAAAAAAGTGTGTAATTAATGAAATTTCGACGTATGAATTCAGGTACCGAGGTACATAATTACTTTGCACGAGGTGCTCGCTCACACGCCTCACGACCATGTGGAGCGAAAGAGCTTACAAAACGCGAGACAACAGTTGGAGGATTTGTCGCGACAGATGCACGACGAGGTGAACGATTAAAAAGCTTCTTTCATTCAATCGGTGGAATTTTTTTTTGTCACGTTCGATTGAGAACTCGGGGAAAGAGGTTCGAGCTTACGCTTCTCGTTTCAGGTGAGCGAGACCGAAAATTTGCGAAAAAATTTGGCCGTCGAACGAATGATCGTCGAAGGCTGCGACATAATCTTGGACGTTAATCAAGTCTTCGTTAGACAGGGTGAGTATACCGAAGTATGATCATTAACGAACAATCAAGTGGACGCTTTTTACCCACGATCGTTTCTTCAAAGAAAAAGGAACATAGTTTACCCTTAGAAAAAAAAAATCTGGCGATTTGTCCGATCGACCGATGTCGAGCCTTGAAAATTCATGGAAGATATATTTTATGTGGGTGACGGTAGTCGATAACGGCAATGTTCGGTTTACCAATTGCCACGAATATTCAGTGTTGACGACAGTAGGTAAATAATTTTGCGCCACTGGGCGACGTTTCATTCCCCCAAGAAATTTCAACCCCCTTAGTCATTCGATAAACGCGCAGGCGCCCTGCCACTCTTTGCCCTCAATCGATGCTATCCTACCCTACAGTTTTAACGTCAGCCTATAGATTTGGTCGAATCGTTGGGATTCTGCGCAGCACTCGACAGTAACGGATCTACCAATTCTCAAATTCGCTCCCGAACTGTTTCTATTTTTTTTTTTTACTAAAAATTAAAAACAAATTTTCCTTTACTTTGAGCCACTCTCATTGTTCGTATCCTCGAATTAAAACGTCATTGAAAATGACCATAATTATGAGAAATTTTGTAAGAGGCTTTTGGAATTATCAGAAGGGCTTTTTCGCACAACCCTTATTACGAAATTTATGCAAGCAAGTTTCAGGTATCAATAAATTAACGAAAATCCGCTACAAATACGAGTAGGTCGATAGAAATATTTTCACGAGCTTCCGACAAACGAGGTCTTATTGTTGAAGTTTTCGAGCAAAAGCTTCTTGGAGTAAAAAAAACACTATAAATCCTCGAGCTTGCTAAAAAAAAATTGCAACAGTGATGGAAGTTTTAATTTGCACTCAAGCAAATTGAAATACCACTGCGTTTATTTCTCCCTTCGTGGGGCGTTAAGGGAGCCCGCGCGTACTCGCCCTTCAGACTTTACTGGTCCGCGTGTTTCGCCACATGGTTGACGTGACTTTTTTTCCTTTTCATCACACCGAACTGTATCGCTAGTCAGTCAGCAACGCCTTTTGCTGCAACTCGTATATTCACCCTGTTGCCTTTCAAATAAAAAGTAAAAAAAAACCAAGTATCCCGATCTGGTTTTTCGAAAGTTTTAAAAATACCGCCTTTGCCGGGTAGTTTATTTTTGATGATTTTTTTTTGTTCCCCAACCGAAACGAGATGAGGACAAGTCGGTGCGAACGGTGTGACGTTTATAATGATTTCTCGTCGAGATAATATTCGAGATCTCGCGAGGGTTCGTATTCGGAAACACCGAGCAGTTGCCATTTTGGCGTAAGTTCGTGTTGTGTGTTAGTTGTGACGTGTTTTCTCTTCGGATATAATGAACGAGAAAAGAGGGTCTTGAGAAAAAAAAACATATATACGCATATATGGAGAGCGATACCGACAGAGGACAAGGACGGGGGTGGAAAACAAAATTGCGTCCTTTTATTCTTAACCGGAAGGAATTGTGCCGAGTACTGTTTTGAGGGGCCACGCATTGAGGACGTCAGAGGAGAATTAAAATACGATTGCTTCGAGAAAAAATTTGTCACACCAGGAAGGGATTCTTTTAAAGTGTATCGTATCACGTTTCGTCATTGAAGAGATTTTATCATCCCGGAGGAAAAATATATCGACTTCGTAAGCCTAGAACACTATTTGTTTTTGCCTGAAGAAAATTAAAAAAAAAAAACTCAAAGGATGACACAATTGCATATTTTATTTTTCACATGAACCCTGTAGAAATTGGCAAAGTATCGTAAAAATATCGTGAAAGCTTTGGACACGACGATATATGAAACGTCTGACTAAACACACTCCTCCACTACTGTCTGCTTCGTAATGATAAAATTGTATTTTTTTTCCTGTCTAAGGATATGCTAAAAATACAACTCTTTACAAAGATTCAACGATAGTAATTAGCGATCGGACAATGGAAAAAAAAATCTACTTTTGCCACAGGTACACTGATACAAATATTGGACAAACCTCGGGGGGTGCGAAGCAGGCTGAGCGCCACGTTCGGTGGGAAAGGAGCCGGCGACAAGGAGGCTCTGAGACAGTGTTTTTTATTCTCCAATCATCTGATACTTTGCACGCGACAATCGGACGACGACGGCCGTTTGAATCTCGTAGCGAATATTGGCAAAATTCCTCTGTGCGATGCCGTGCTCATAGAGGATCCGAGTGAGCAGAGTGTCACGGACGATGACGGTAATTCGTATTATACATATATCTTTTCAAGTTACTCAAGATTTATCTTTAAACGATCAATTAAAGTTAAATAAAGAATAAATAATATTTCGAGGAATGTCAAAGAATAGCTTTGAATGGAATTATTCGAAATTAATGACTTTTGTTTTTACAGAATTATCAGTCTGCTCGATGTCGAGCGGGATCAGTGAGAGCAGCGGCAGCGGAAGCGGAAGTGGAAGTGTTCCACTGCAAAATCGTGACTTCAAGATCGCTTTCGACATGAAATCCGGTGGTCCTCCGGTCTCCCTTCATCTCGTGGCTCCCACGATGCAGGCTAGTTAATCTCTGTTTTTCTTGTATGAAAAAAAAAGTCGACGTAAATTCTTCGCGTGTACCGAAAAGGAAAATAAAAAAAATGCTACAATTTAGGAAAAAGCCGCTTGGATAAGTGACATTAGTCAGTGCATGGACAATGTGCACTTCAACGATCTCTTGCACGATCCATTGTCGGACACGAGCTCGGTAACGATGCCCCAGTCAGTGAGGAACGATCCGAAACTCTTCAAGGACGACGTCGACATAAGGTTCAGTCGTACATTGAATTCGTGCAAATTGCCACAGATACGATACGCGACACCTGAACGTTTGCTCCAGAGGCTCACCGATCTGCGATTCTTGAGTATCGACTTTCTCAACACGTTTTTACTTACTTATCGCGTATTTACGGACGGTGTCACGGTACTCGAGGCGCTGAAAAAAGTTTTTTACGACGCCGAGCCGCCCGACTCGCAAATGCCGAGTGGCTCCCTCGTGTGAGTGAAGCGTCCACGTTTTAAAACAAAATACAAATAAATAAACAAAGATGGAAGATTTTTTTTTAATAGACTACTCCAAAGAATTCAAGGAACAGAACATTTCTTCTTTTTTTTTTTAGTATTTTTTGAAGCGTCCACGGGCTCAGGAATTTTTTTTCTTCAGTTGAACCAATGCATTTTAGCATTATAAAATTCTCTACTGTTCCTTTAATTCTTTGGAGTTTTGTATATTTTTATTTGAAATAAATGATTTTTTTTATCGTCTATAAAAAATTGTAGATCGTTGGACGTTCTCGGAGGTACGAGTGGCGAGTCTCACCATCATATCGACGAGAGAAGACGGAGTTCTTCGACGCCAAGAAGAACCAGCGGGGCGAGCTCCGTCTCCGGTAATGAGACAAAAACGGACATTCGTTCCAATGAATTTCTCGGTGCGATAAATTCTTCTTGATTCAATTCGTTTCGGGATTATCAGGTTACGGCTCGGAGGTGAGCGAACGAGAGCCACGGGGTCACAGTTATTACGAGACCAACAGCTCGAATCAAACGGCAAATTCGAAGGGCCACTGGCGTTCCGGCTATCGAAAGCGTGAGCTGAAAACAATGTTCACCAATTTCTTTTTCCAGCCAACTTGTCTCGTTGTTTATATTAATATAATTTGGGGGGGGAAAAAAAATTATATTGACTGTGGGAACAGTGGAGGAGGAACAACCGCTCGGCCTCATATCCGAAGTTCCACCGATAATAAAGCGCAGCCCGACGTTGCAATTGCCCGGCTCGTCAGTGGGCAAACAATCGCCGAAGAGCCCGCGAAAAGTTAGTATACGGGACGATAGCTCGGAGGAGGATGGCTGCCATCTCACGATACCCAAGGTCATCGCGGGCTCCTCCAGCTCGGAAACTCTCACGGGTAAAATCGCACGAATTTTCTTTTTCTTTTTTCCGATACGATAATTGTCGTTCTTTGTATCGATGATAATAATGATTGGAAACAAAAACAATGGAATCATACGGGCAGATATGGCGCCTGCGAGCGCGCCGTCTTCGCCGAGTAACTTGAGCTCTGTGACGCTGGTAGGATCGACGGGATCCGGTTCGGGTTCGGATCCCAGTCCGCAGGATGTAGCCGGAAGTTATTCCCGCACGGTATCGGAGGACACGGATACTCCCTTGGCGAGCGAGGCTCAATCGAAGGACGGTTCGTCACACTGCCTCGCGATAATTTTACATTAGGCCGGTGGTAAAAAAAAAAAAAAAAAACGTTTCGCGTGCGCAGATGTTCAGTTCACGTATGACGATCCAGCGCCACCGGCGTCCCCGAGATCGTCCAAGTCGAGTCCGCGGTCGCGATCGAACGCACGATCATCCCGTACGGGCCGCTTGGATTCGGACCGCGACGAGCAAGCCTGGACAGACGAGGAGAACGCGGTATCCGGTGACATTTACGTCGACCATTGTCACCACCATCATCACCATCATTACCATCAGCACGGGCAGCAGCATCACTCGGAGCACAGAGCCTCGACAGCTTCGGCTCCGGCCACATCAATGAGAAGCGGCTCCATTCCAACCTCCACGGTCGTAAGTTGTTCCTCGCCTTATTTTATCCACGTACAAATGTATTAGAAAAGATCATCCGTCATTTCCTAGTCGTCAAAATAATGGCAAAATTTTTTAACCCATTACGAGAGCGCTTTTCACGGATTTAACAATGTCTGACCATTCACGCTACTTTACTACTGTCACACTTGCGAAAATCGTGGACTTTTTCGGGCCTAAGCAAAATAGTGAAAAGTAATACTTCGGTATACGTTGAAGGGTTACTGGATGAGCAGACGATCCATTCAGGAGGGCGAAATGGGCTCGGGCAGGCAGCCGTCTTGTTGTTACCAGTACGACATTGCCCAGGTATCGAGCAAAGCAGGAGTCGTCATCACCAGTTCGCGACAGAGTCATCGAAGGTTCGTTACTAAAAATCTCCGCCCCTTATTATATCTTTCAACACTATATATACACACACACACACACTCACACTATTACTTGAGTACTATATATTTATAGATATATATCTATACAAGTGCATAAATAAGTATGTATAAATATAAATATTGTTTTTTTTTCTTTATTACTATCTTATCTTTGCCCCGACGTTTCTCTTTTCGCCATTTCTATCTTACTCGTTACTTGTGTTCATAAAAAAGCCACAGGTATGAGCTTCAAAAATAGCCGAGGAAAAAAAATTGAGGATCGCTTGAAAGTAAAATCAATTCAGTTCTATCTATTCCGACAATGATTTCGTCTTAATTGAGAAAACAACTAGAACGGAAAGTCGAACTCTTTTTTCAACTCGGTTATATTTCCCGAAGCATCATTCAACTTTATCTAGCCTTTCCGTTAATGTATCTGTTTTGTAGACTTTTTTCGAGCTCTTCGAATTGTCGAATTGCCCGACGAGAAAAAGAGCTGTTATCCTCTCCTTCCTAACAATTCATACATATTTTAATTTTAATTTTCTTTAAAATCTGTAAATAGAAGGAAAAAAATACTATGGGAATTAAAAAAAAAGGAACTTTTTTTTTGGCACAACACCGAAGGGGCAGATAGAAAGAAAAAAAATTCTCGAACGTTCTCCTTTCGATTCAATTGTCTTTTATGTGTTGCTTTGCGTCGTACGATAGCACCGGACCCGAACAGATCTGGTAAGTGCTGTAACCACGAGCTAGAATCGAATCTGATAACGACAAGCTCCTCCTTTGTCCTTTTCCACTAGTTCCTCTGTGAGCTAAAAAAAAAAAATGTTCGCATTGATATTTGGCACGTAAATCTAGGCGGATCATCTGGACGTTTCTGCTTTGCACGAAACTCTTGGTATTATTGCACTGTCCTTTCCCTGATTCTTTCCTGCTTTTCACGTAAATCCGTTGAGGGAGAAAAAAAATGAATCCTTCGTACAAGCATCCTACAATCGTCGAGCCTACCGACAATAAGAAAAAATTAACAACGTACGGATACGTAAGGAGCCTCGAGTTGATGAAAGATTCAGCTTGCTCTCGATAGATAAAAATAAAAAAATAAATAAACGAAAGTGCACTTTTTAAAAGACATCGTGTATAGAATAGGCACCCTTTAGTAGTAGACTCGCGACCGCGTCACCCTTTGACTCTTCGACGATTAATTTCTTCTCGAATTTGAAAATACTCGAGGGGGCAATTGAAAAATATTGTTTTCGTTTAATTTCATTGTTTCTCGTGTCCACGTGCAGGAGCAGCACGTCGACCGCGGCCGCGGCATTCGCGATTGCAACGTCGGGTTCGAGCAATCCACCGGACAAGGCACCGGCACGTCAAGCCGAGGGTAACAATCGCAGTGGCTCGTGTCGCGATCGCAACAGGCGCAAAGAGTCGGTTATGTCGACCGCGGCGACAATGAGGGTCCTCAACGTCCTCAGGCACTGGGTCTCGAAGCACGCCCAAGACTTTGAGCTTAATCATCAATTGAGAAACCTGACGTTCGAGTTTCTCGACGATATCGTCGGCAGTCCGAATTTAATATCAGCAGAGCACAAAGCGGCGAGCCAATTGTTGAGATTGATAAGCAAAGAGGAACCAGAGGGCAGCAAGGTTGATCTGCAAAAACTTCTCGCTCCGCCAATCGTTAGTACACTTTGCTTAGCCTCGCTTCAATCGACTATAGTCCACGGATATTCATTTCAATTGAATTTGGCGAATTCTTTAGGTGCAGAGCAAAGAGAGCATCGAGACACTGTCGGCTCTCGAGATTGCGGAGCAAATGACTTACTTGGACCACAAGATCTTCGTCACGATAACCAGCGAGTGAGTACACGACGTATTTTAAAACAAATTGCGAGATCCACGCGGGCGAAGTGACGGGTAGAAGCTAGTAAATAATAATTTCGCAGAGAATTTCTTGGCCAAGCTTGGATGAAGACCGACAAGGCATCTCGCGCGCCTCACATAATTCTCATGACCAAGCGATTCAACCAAGTCTCTCAGCTGGTCGTTTCGGAAATAGTACGAAGATCGAACGTATCCGCTCGCGTCGCAGCGATCGAAAAGTGGGCCGCGGTAGCTGACATTTGCCGAGTCCTTCACAATTACAACGGGGTCTTGCAAATTTGTGCCGCGTTCACGAACAGCAGCGTTTATCGACTGAAAAAGACGTGGGAAAAAGTTTCGAAAACGGTACGTATCGAATCAAATTCGCTGCTGACGAATTAAAAATAAATAAAATTAACTGAAAATTCTTCGAGCAGAATAAGCAAACGATCGAGAGACTTCAAAACGTCGTCTCGTCGGACGGTCGCTTCCGAAATCTAAGGGACGCCCTTCACCGTTGCGATCCACCCTGCATTCCTTATCTCGGTCTCTATCTTACCGATTTGTCCTTCATAGAGGAGGGCACGCCGAACTTTACCGAGGACGGTCTTTTGAATTTTTCAAAAATGCGCATGGTGAGAGATGAAAAAAGTCGTGAGAAGTAGCGAAGCAAAAAAAAAAATGATAAAAGACTTTCAAATATGCCAATGTATAGACAACAGCTACCGGAAGCGCAGTGGATCAATTTAAAAAGAAACAATAACCTTGAATTTTCTTTTTTTCCTTCGGATCGCACACGTGATCCGGGAGATACGTCACTTCCAGCAAACTCCCTACAAGATCGACCTCATCCCGAAAGTCTCGAATTATCTCTTGGACTCGAGCCTGCTACTCGAGGAGGACGATCTCTATCGTATGTCCTTGGAGATCGAGCCCAGGACGTCGCGGCTCAGCAGCTCGGCGCTCATAGGTCTTCCTCCTTCTATTGGCCAGGCATCGCTCAATAAGAGAGACAATTGAGAAAATCTCTCTGGCGAGGAGGGACGCTGGATTGACTCGGCAGATCGCAAACATTCGTACGTCGATTCGAACATATATATATATATATCTTTCCTTTTATTTTCTCGATCTAGTGATAATAGCGGTGAAGTTTAATTTACGAAAAATCCATTTGCGTTGAATTGCCAAAAAAATGTAAATTTCTCGTAAAATACGAAGAAAAAAAAGCACAGAATCTTGGCTTCAAAGTTAAAAAAAAAAAATAACGGCAGGGACGAGAGACGATAATCGATAAAAGTTTGAGTCGATTACAGTTGCAGATAATATATGAATATTGTCGTTCAAACCCCCGTCCATTTCTGTCAAATGTTGAAAATATATTCACACACACACACACACACATACACACACACAGACACATGTGTGTGCGCGTGTCTATATACATATCTATATATCTATTGATATATACATGCATATAATACCTGTCGTTCAACACAGAAAAAGAAAAAAAAATCTTTCATGTCTGGATACTATTGTCTGTGATTCTATATATTTGTATTACCGATAAGGATTATTTACGATACGCGTGTGAATCCGTTGATCGATGGAATATTCTCGTACAAAGTGATGAAAAAAAGCACAAAGCGTTCAAATTAGTTATTTTTAATATTGTTGATTAAATTTATTGATTGCTTGTTTCGCCTGTCGACGAATATATTGGCGGAAATATTAAAAATCAATGTTCCCTCTGTTTTTTTTTCTCCAAAATAATTATGCGCTGATTTTTTTAATTATAAAAAAATCAGCGCAGAATCAGAAAAACATAATGCCCTGAAAAGATCTCGTAGTTTAAGTTCGAAGAACATAACAAGGGCCTAAAAAAAAAAATTCGAGGCGTCAACAACATTCATCGATCAACGCGCGTTTTTTTTTTTTTTATTGGCGAGGGTGCTGTGGTGTCCGAAATTCGTAAAGTGCGTATCGATGACTAGGCTAGAACAACGAGAAGGTTAGGTACGCCGAGACTAGACTTTTCGAAAGTCGACAAAAAAAAAGGAAAGAAATAAAATACTGTCTTTTAGTTTGCGTGGCTCAACCGGTAGCAGTATTACTAAAAAGAAATGAGAAAGAAAAAAAATATATTAAAAGAACAAAGACAAAAAAACAAATCAATGCTACGATATACTGTGGAAGTATTAATTTTACGTCTACTGACCAGAATATACGACAACAAAAAAAACCGCTAATACTACGTAAGGAAATTATTTTTGTTTTCGAAAGAAGAAAAAAAAAAAAAAAAATCGCGGTGAGATTGTACCCTGACAATCAGTAGCGTACTTGGAGAAAGATTTATCATTGCGAAACACTGCTCTGCTTAAGTTACTCAAAGTTATCTCTTTTAACGTATCTTCACGTATCAAAAGAAAATTAATTCCCGTATATTTTCATTTCTCAATTACACTCTCGAAGTACCTTAAGAATTTCACGGAGAGAAAGAAAGTGAGAGATACGGCGTCGAGTTTTTAACGTTTACTAACTTTGGAAGAAATCATTCTTTTAGTCGTCAGTTTTCTTACGCAATTGTATATAAAAAAACAAGGAGAAGGAAAAAGAGTTACTTACGATGCTAATCAAAGAGAGACATATCACGAAAATGTGCCAATTTCAGTTCACGACAGGTGTCCTGTGATGCATTTTCATTCTGTTAGGATTTTCATTTTTTAAATATCATTCTTTTTGTTGTCTTCGTTTTCCATTTATTACGAGTACTCGATGCTCAATGGACACACACAAACACACACACGTACACAGAGTGACCAAATATTGTAAATGAATACGTTTTACAAGGAGAATGGATATGTAGATACGTAAAATGCATGTACAGACAAAGAAACCTCATATGTATTATTTTTATCTTTGTTGAGTCTTTTGATTCACCAGTCGCTCCCTGATAGCGAAACAAATTTTTGATTGGGTGTTTGGGAGCGTCACGTCTCGAACGTGATAATTCTCCTTCGAAAAAACTTCCTAATGTATGTAATAGCCTGATGTGTGCGTTCTTATCCTAAAAGTAAAGAACACGACGTGGATTCCATATGTATACCTTTATTTGAGAGGAAAAAAGGGAGAGAAAGCAACAAGAACAAAAAAATACCTAAATTAGTATCACAAATCATCAGCTGGTTGTGAATAAGTGTTAAATCTGACAGTGGATCATGGACTTCCGGTGATCATTGGACGGGATGATTTCACATTCAAAATATTCCACCATTTATTCATAACGATTATTCTCGTGAAAAAATTATTTGTAACAATTATTCACATTAATATAAATATATATATATATACATTTAAAAAATAAAGACAAAAGAATGCAATATATATCCAAGTTTCTCCGTAAAATGTTAACCTCGGAAAAAGAAGAGAAGAAAATTGTACACTTGAATCCATGACTCGGAGAATCGTCTCGCGCGATGTTTCAGGCTCGAGCCTCTGGGCCCCGATATTTTTTTTTCTTCTCCTCGCATGCAATATGTGTGTATTGAAATATGAAGAATTATCACATTGTTATATTGTACTATCGTCGACCTCGTCTGGATCAAATTTACCGATAGTCGTCAAACAAAAGAATAAAAAGAAGAAATTATATAAATTGTCACATAGAGGTGGAAAAGCGAGAACTGTATAAGAAAAAGGCTTGAGGAATTGAAAAAAAAAAAACGGAGAGAAAAAAGAACAATCGTATATAGTGAGAAATGTCGAGGTTCGCCTCTGTTATATTGAATGTTACTATTGCTTTCTGGAAATTTCAATGTTACCTAAAATTATTATTATTATTATTATATGTAACGAGTAATATATGAATATACCGACGGATATCGTGCGCGAATAATTGAATAGTGAAATAGGGCAAAAGCTCCTCGTCACTCTTCATTTTCATCCTCACGTTCGCAAGAATCTTGCGAATTATTCTGTACCTTTGACGAAGTGAAGCAGAGGCAAACAAAAGATACATATGAAAAAATAAAATAAAAATGATAAAGCCAAAAAGAATAGAGTCGTGGAAAAGAAGAAAATCTGTACACCAAACTGTACACTGAACGTTAAACACTGTCTATTGTCTATCAAACAATTTTATAACTCTCGTCTGTATAAATAAATAGAAAATATTCTTCTGTAATTTGTTGCAAAGCTTTTTTTTTTCACGTATCCCAAAAAGTATCCCTGCCAATAAAATAAGTATCGAATCGTGTATTCTGCGTCGATTCTGTTTAAAAAAATTAATTAAGTCATTCGCCGTTAGACAAATCTTGGGTACACTTTGAAAGAGTCAATACAATGTTGCGAATACAAATAGATATTTATTGGATAGTTATTAAATTACAATTAATTAGTATTTATAGTATTAATTAATACTAAATTAATAATAATTATCCAGCTCGCGGTGGTTATTTTCGCGTCGAAATATCGATTGAAAGGAGGAGTGAAGAATATATTGAAAATGAATTTTCACCGGTGCAACGTTAAATGTTGAGCTGGACCAG
Organism: Ophion ventricosus; assembly: GCA_963932345.1. Taxonomy (NCBI): domain Eukaryota; kingdom Metazoa; phylum Arthropoda; class Insecta; order Hymenoptera; family Ichneumonidae; genus Ophion; species Ophion ventricosus. Next base: position 5,828,670 of record OZ010726.1, on the reverse strand, counting down.
CGAGCTCGAGGCGTAATTAGAGTAACCAAGTGGGAAACGAACCAACGAGCGTAACATATTTGATCATCGTTGTTGCCTAAGCTCCCTCGTGACGCTCCATGGCTCTTCAGGTAAATTGAGTATGTCGACGTTGTACCTCGTCTATTTGTCGCGTAATCACTTTACGCGACGTGTAAACGTTTCGAGCATCCTTTCGTCCCGGCTTCTTCTCAAAGTCTTCTCGCTCGGCCCTTCTTTTTACTCCCAAAACAAATTACCATTTTTTTTTCAACTCTCTCACGAACGTCGAGGTTAGATTTTTTTCCTTTTCATTTAAAAATTGAGGGTGAGTCACGATAGTTGGAGGGATGCGAAAAAAAATGAGGGGTGAGCGAATGAGGAGCTCCGAGGGCGGTTTGTGATATCAATTGGGAGGAGGGTATTGGGAAAGGGTTGGCTGGAACGACACATCGAAATTGCGAAGCGTTCGCTAATCAGTGTTGGCGTGCTCGGAAAATCGTCAATATCCGGACGATCGAGCAAGGGAGGATCGAAATCGAGGTACTTCCGGTTTCAGCGCGTCTCCGCCCCCACACCCTTCTCACCCTGGAACAATTTCCCGCTAGGCAATTTCCCTTCTGTGCGACAAGTGTGAGGTCAATCACGATCCCCATCCGTGTAATGAGAAAGAAGGTGGATAAAAAAAAAATCCGAAGAAATATGTAATTCATTGATTTTGGTAAATGGTTACTAGGAACTTTAGCAGGCTAGTCTCTCGTTTCTCGAACCGACAACGAGATACGTTGGTGCGTTTGGCGGTGATTAGGATTTCGAAGGATTTAAGTGATTTGCGAAATGGCGTCTATTCATTCGTACGGAGGCGGAGAGTGACAGTGAGATTGGTTGGGGCAGAGTATTCTGTGGCATTGGCCACAGGGAGGAAGGGAGTTCGAGGGATGCCACGCCAAGTACATTCGTCAAGTCAGCGCCTGCACTAATTGATCCCTGGGTAAATCGGAGCGTCTCTCTCTCTCTCTCTCGCTCGCGTCAATGCATTCACGTGTATATTCGATCAATAGTCACAGCCTGCTGCTTCGTTGCCTCGACTCTGTTTGTTCATGTATCCCACATGTGCGATAAAACAGCCCGGTCTCGTGGCGGGCCAACGACAGGTTCAAAAGTATCGTGGTATTTCTAAACTAGGATTTTTACGAGAATCCAGGTGCCCTCGGACTTTTTGAGAGATCCGAAGTTAGCGGAAAGGGACATTGGCGTGTATCGATTTCGGTGCACGGAGCAGGGTGATGTTCTGTCCTCTGCGTTCTTAACGCGACCGCGTACGAGCTCGATAAATGGTATTTGCCTTAGAATACTGATTACATCGAACGGAAAAGGATCAACGGATTTCCCTTAGCCGCGTTTATATGTACTACCGTTCAATTACCAGATCCGTCGTAACGATATTGCTGACTGAGACCGAGGACTTTTCTCTCTCTCTCTCTCGCTCTCTCGCTTCCTTTTCTCTTTCCTGTGGATGGGGCAATTCCTCTGGAATAGAGCACAAAGTACTCGATGAAAAGGCCGGAAAGAGAAAGAGGAGAGAGAGAGGCAGAGGCTAGAAACTATCAGCTAATACACGCACGGGCTTCATCAGTCATTTCTCGTTCCAACTGTTTCACGCAGAGGGTAATACGTGTTTTGGAATCAGCGAACATGTTGAACGACTTTTGCGCACAAGTAATTTCGCAACGGAGCTCTCGAGCGCATTGGCTTTCTCACGAGTTTCTTAATTCTAAGCGGGACCCGCCGAGTGGTAGTCTTTTAAACGCTCCGCAAACTTTGCTCAAGTACACGGGGTAACGGTCGTTGGTACGGAATTGTTTTTTTCCTCGGAGGATACCCCGGTGCTTCGGTATGAACAAAGAGAGGGAAACAAACGTAGGGACAATCGGTAGTGCTCGTTAAATTTTCCTGCTAATGACGTGTCGTAGAAGAATCAAGCTGGTGTGGAGTTAGAGTTTCGGTGAGGGTGGATGGAGGATTGCTGAAGAAGCAGGCAAAAGCAAACTGCCTCTACGGGACTGTGAAACACCTGCGTAATTATTATTTCAAATTAAAAGCTCGTTACAGATTTAGCTTTCCGACGGCAACACGGGCACCGACGTACATTACTGAAAACACACGCGTGGGAGTGGCTCTGTGTGCTCCGCTCGAAGCACGAGTGTACCACTTGTGCAACAAAACTATGCTTTTCATAGGATGCACGAGTGCAGGCTCTCCTAATGACCCGCTCCTTGGATGCATCGCGGCACACGTAGACACGTGGTGAGTGTGTTTGCAACAGCCTCGAGCTTACGAGCCTGGAAATCAGGCGTACGTATCTTTAACCAAGTACTTCTCGTGTGGCGAGATATCCTCGAGATGAAAGTACTCGAGCTTGTTTTTTTTTCCTCCTTTTTCCTGTTTGTCTTTCATCCGTCGAAGCCTCAAAGTACCTATTCAATTATTTCCTCCAAAGCTGTACATACATTATTCGAGTATTACTTTAACATTCTGATCGGCAAAAGAAAGTCCATAGTGCACTTGGGCTTATAAGAGAAGAGGAAAATCAATTCTCAACAACTCGAGGGAGAGCTTCGTTGCGTTAATATCGACGGGACAAGCTTCAAGCTCGCGTTGGATTTAAACCAGCTTGAACTCACTGTGGCCTGATGCATACGGCGAGCTTCGAATAAATCACTGGAACGGTGGCGAGACAGCGAGGGTGTGCGAACGACTGCGAGAGCGAGAGAGAGAGAGAGAGAGAGAGAGAGAGAGAGAGAGAGAGAGAGACGGGGAGTTGGTTTGGTAAAACTAGTACACGCTCCTCTATCTCGATCTGTCAAATTTGCAAATAGAGCTCGGTGAAAGGAAGAAAAAAAATGAAGCGAAGCGTGGCACGGACAGAGCTCCGGTTGGAGTGAAAAACAGAGGTGCTACATGACAGGATAAAAATTGAATAAAAATGTTGGCGCGAACGCAGAAACGTTCGGTACACGAGGTGACTTTGAGAGAATAAAGTTTCTTAAAATCCATTTCGGATAGTCTATTAAAATCCATTTTGGGAAGGGGGCGGATTATGAATTCCAAATGGTTAATTAGCTGCTGAATATGGCAAATTTTGGTGTTTTTGGGAAACCGGCCGGATGATGGGCAACATTTGAATTGTTCGATTTTTGTATTTTAGAAGGCTCTGTCCGATGTGAACTTGAACGCTGATTTTTTGAAACTCCGGCCCAGCCTGCCGGAGAATTGATTGAGACATATAACGTCGTCCTCCATGGAAAGTACTTGTTTGACGCGACAAATGAGTGAGGAAGAACGAAGTCAGGAAGGCTATGACGCCAAGATAAATTCTAAACGAATTAAAGAAACGACCGATAAAAGGAAGTTTGCCCATACGTTCAGGGGCCATGGGCAAAACGACCTGGAACGGCTGAGTGCTCAAAATACAGTTTTAATCTACGCCAAGCGTACGTACACACACACACACATACACAAGCGTGGGTAGAAATGCTGCGAGCAGAAAATTACCACACTTGGTTCGAGTCTGTTAACGCGCTCTATACATATTCTATATACTATACTCACCGTGAACACGATCTCCACAATTGTTCTCTCGAGCAAAACATGTTTCGCTGGGTACCAACTTCATCCCTTTCATCCTGGCTCCCCTCTCTCTCTCTCTCTCTCTCTCTCTCTCTCTTCTACTCTCGTAGAGTCTTTTCTACCTTATCAGGTGTCCTGATTCGCGAATTTACCTTGTAACACAATATTCGTCTCGTGTAATTTTTCATTTCGAACCGTCGAGTGATTTTTTCTTTGTTTGTTTTTTTTTCCAACCGGAGGAGGTTGTAGTCTTCTCGCGGGGTCACAACGACTTTACGATCATACTCGAGGGTGCATTGGCGAGAGGAAGGAGACAGGCAAAGTTTAGTGAAAACTCGAGCTTTTCTTAGCTCTGTTTTCACAGAGGACACCCGTAACATTCGAGGGAAAATCCCGAAATGAGAAACGCCAGTGAATATTCATTCACGATGAAAGGGAGGTACATGTACCAGTACCGTATACATCTATAAAGGTGGATAAAAGTTAAAAGGGTGGAGGATGAATGATCATGACGAAAGTTTCCTTAGGGTCTCTGTAAAGTAAGTTGAAACTTCATCTCGGTACTTTCTTTCGACTTTGGGAGAATAAATTCACAGCCTCTTGCCACTCTCTTTTCTTGATTTTGTCAAACCGAGATTTCAACGATGAGATCCCAAGAGTGTTTGGAACTCCTCGCGTGTTTGCACAACCGAACTTGTCGCTTTGGATAATTTCGATATTTTTCACCGCTACAAATGTATGCACGAGGTTGGGCGGAAGTGATATTGTTATTTTTTTATTTTTATTTGCGGAGTAATAAAGGGCGAATACCATGATGCCGTAATTACAGCGGGAGGCAGTCAACAAGGTCTATAAAGGAGAAGAAGTCGTCGAGACGTGGAGAGCTACTCGACGGCCCCGATGGGGCAACGGTCCAAGTGCAGCTTCCAAAATGGCTACGACTTTAATCTCGGCTACCTGGGGGTGCACCGTTAAAATTATGCGACCGCTCGATGTCGGTGGCATGGCCTCTCTTCCACGCCGTTCGCGGGACTCAAATTTTACCTCGTCGTATATCCGGAAAGTGGATTTACGGGCGTGATACACCCGGCCAGTCGTACAAAAAGAAGAGCAAAACTTTGAGCACTCCGCTGCCGTTGCTAGTTTTACGCTCCGTAATAACGCTACCAGCCGAAAGGACTCGGGTTTACCACGTTCCCGTATCAGCGTCTGCTTTTTATATCCCTTCGTTGCCTTCGTTGTTGTTCTGTCAGCGATACATTTTATTTATTTATTTTTTAAATTCATACTTGCCGATAGTCAAACCATCAGACAAGAAAAATTCAATTTATCATATTCTGCATTTAACATTTATTTGCAATAAATTGTTTATACTCGATTTATCATCGAGTATGATAAAAATCTAGTGAAAATAATTTCATAAATTCAGAGCATCTTGAGTACTCTTCCAAGTAGAAAAAAAAAAACCCCGGCATCGTTTTCTTCCAAAACCATTCAATTTTCATTGTGCAGCTTGCGGAAGTCGGACGATTGTTTATCGATGAATCTCGTATGCTCAGTTTCAATCAGTCCGGAGTTTCGTACTCGCGATTAGGAGGGGGAAAGGGAGGAAATGCAAATTGCTAATTGCTCGGTGAAGCCCCAAGGCATAAGAGAGACACAGGGATAGTCCTCGGAAGTGCATATCGGGGCAGCCATTCGCTGGGGGAAATACTCGTGAAGGAGCTTTCTCATTTGCCGAATTCGAAATCTCTTCCTTCCTAGCGCAAAGTCAGAATTCACTCGTTAAGTAAAGCAAAACAGGCTGGTAATCCGCTGTAGTTTGTCGAGTCGCTCGAACGTAACGTACTTCATAGTTTTCGCACATATTAGAGACATATATATGTATGCTCGTGGCTGTATGAACTTTGAATAAGGTACGAATGCACTTACCTCTCGTACAACCTTGATAAAAGTATTCTGGGCTCAATAATTGTCAAAAATACTTAAATTCTTCTTCTCTCACTCCCTCGATCGTTTGATCTTTCTTTTTGTCCACTAGGCGGGGTTTTCGTGCAGGGACAAAATATAAAAAACGTGTACGAACGTGAGATCCCCACAAATAGTGAATATTCTTTTACTTACGAATTCTGGTACATTTGGGATTTAACATAATCTCGATGAGTCAGTACGGTCATTATATACATTGATAATAGTATTTTGCGAATCAACACTCGTGAATAATGATCCTGTATGTGTCTGCGTATGCTTCTATTTCCTTTTTTCACGCAATTGTCTAAGTTTTTTTTTGTTTTTGTTTTTTAATCGCCCGCTAACAAATTGATCTTCGTACATTTATCGAATACTTACGTCCTACCAGTCAATCGTCGTTCTCAATTGTAAATTTTCACGCGTACGCGTGCCGCTTGCACAGGCTTACTTATATGATACAAGTAATCGTATTTTACAGGTGCGCAAATGATACATACGAGTGAACAATTTTAGACTTTGTAATTTACAGATTTGTCGAAAATAGGATCGTAATGGAGGGAGAGGACGAGGGGGCAATGAGCGGTGAGGAGCGGGAGGAGGTCTCGGGGATCAGAAATTGAATAATAAATTTTATCCCGAGAATCTTTAGGGTTGATTCAGTGATTTCTCCTTTTTTCTTTTTATTATCGTTATATTTTTTTTTATCGCTTGTTTATCGTTATTATTTTTATTGTTATTATTTATTATTATTTCTTGTCCTTTTTATTCTCCCTTTCAGATTCTTTAGTCTTTGACACAAGACCCTTGTGATCCTTCTTTTTATTCACAGTGAGGCGATGATGAAAAAAAAAATAGCAACGACAAAAGAAAAACCAAACAATTATTTCGATTTTTCTTTTACGAGAGAAAGAATACGTTTTTTTTTCGTCCAAAATATGCATTTTCTTTTGAACCACTATACTCTTGATTTTTTGCTTTATTTTTTTATATTTTTATTTCTCTCCCTCTCTCCATTCTTTTCCGTCTTTGTCTCTCCCTCTTTCTTTACATTCGAAGGAATCTTGAGATGCCGGTGGTCCATTAGCGTGATTACGAGCAAGTCCCTCGAGATTTATGCTCATGTAATGCAGGAGAGTAACGGGAATCTCGTAGCAAGAAAACGGGAGGAAAGATGTCACGAGCCCTGTTGATATTATTCGTTCTCTTCCCCGCTCTCTCTCTCTCTCTCTCTCTCTCTCTCTCTCTCTCTCTCTTTGACACACACACACAGATACACACACACTCGTGGCCTCCCTTCGACCAATTTCAATTTTCTACGAATAGTCGATACCACTGTGTCACCCCGTGAAATCGGTGTCCACATAAAAAATAAAGATACTTGTATATGCGTGAATTTATGTACATGTTTAGTTGTTTTTTTGGGGGTTGACAGATACCACCCACGCACCGGAATTTTTATGTATGGCGAGCAAACAGAGGGGAGAAAGTCAAAAGAACCGAGAGTTTTGACATTTCTTTTATTAATTGGAAGGCAATAATTCTCGTGGCAAAATATGAACCATATTCCTTCTTCGTTCCACACTATGTTTTAAAAAATGTTCGATTGTAGCCAATAATTTTTTAACAGATTGGTAATTAATTTGAATTTTTAATGACGATTTTTTTTCTTTCATTCGCCATAAAAATGTTGTGTGTATTTAAATGTTTGTATATACGAGGCATTCGATGCGGAAAGTCTGTTTTCATTTTATCGTCTGACGAATATTCAATCGGATCGCAGGCTGTTTTTCGCCTTTGGAAGTGTCTCCATGCTAAATTCGACTGTAATATTGCGACTCGGCAACAGGATTGCCTGGCTGAGAGAGAGAGAGAGAGAGAGAGAGAGAGAGAGAGAGAGAGTGAAGCTCCGCTGATATCAGCTTTCTCTCTTTATAATTAAAAATTTGATATCGGTACGAGGGATCGTGAGCTTGCTAATAATAACAGTAATTATTATTCAGGCTGTCAGGAAAATACGTGACAGGTGAAATGACGGTTGAGGAAAATGAGAAACAAAGCTTCGCGGGTTGTAACAAATTAATTGAGAGGAGCATAATTTTATAAAGTTCAGATTGCAATAGACATCAAGCTGTAACGAAAGAACATTTTTATTCGGGATAATATGTAAAATTCCAATAATAGCATTCACCCTCCGACACACTTTGCGCGCGTACTCTCTCACTTTCGAGTTCTTGCCAGCGGCTATTATCCTTCGCGTAAGCTCCCGACTTTCAAACTCGTTCATTACACTCGAGGAATATTATCGCGTGTCCTCATTGGCTCGCGGACGCTCCATTAGTGCGGGACTATTAAAGAACGCTGAATTACTCCGAGGATTATCTTTTTTTTTTAGCGATTATAGGAGGCTCGTATTTTTTTGTTCACTTTCATGGATAACGAACAAAAAAAAAATCTGACGCCGAATATTTGTTACTTCCGGAATAAACAAAGTCCCCTCTCCCGTTTGTAATCGAAAGCACGTTTTTAGCAATTTTTTTTTTTTTTCATCCGTCGATTCGAAGGTCGTGGAATTGACTGGCATTTTGCACGAGTCGAGGAGTACGAGCCGCGTTGAAATCGCATGAAAATTCGTGGAGCATCGTTGGTTACCGATACCGAGGGCAAGGCATCGGAAACCATTAATTCTCGTGCTTCGCCAATGTCGAAGGTACGAGGCTGGGGGTAGGGGGGAAGGGGGATAGCTGCAGTACCGAATGTCGTTTGTTAACGTCTCTCGGTGGGGCACAATTAAGCGTCGTTCGCACAGGACGCTGGCGATCACCGGGGATAAATTATTACATCGCGAAACACGGCTCGGCTATGCGCAACCTCCGCCCCCCTCCCGTGTTTATTGCCATTATTCCGCGATTCGTTTTCCACGTCAGTTATAGCCAGAATTTCACGATATTCGAACCTACCGATACGTGTCGGCAGCGTTTGAGACTATTCGCAAGTCAGAATCTAAACTTTTTTTTTTTTCCTATCGAAGGGTGCGTGTAATTTGACAAGTTCCACCGGAACCACGCAATACAATGGTAGTTTTTTAAATTTATTTCTTTTCGAAATATCTGCGACATGATTTTTCAACGGACCAGGAACAAAAATGATGAGAAGTAAAAATATATATTCTTACTGATCCTCGGGGGGGACAAAGTAAGAGAGAGAGAGAGAGAGAGAAAGAGCGGGAGACGAGAGTGCTTTTGAAATAGGAAACTTCCGGAATATCCGTGTCACGAGGTATTATATCTTAAGCTTTCTCTCTTCTTTACCTCGCACTTCTTTACTCTTTTTTTTTTTCTTCAAACCGTGCAGCATTTGCTCTGGCGCTGCTACGCATCTATCGTATTTTATCCTGATATGCTTGAGGTATGAAAAAAAAAGAATGGAAAGAGATTGAAGCAGAGAAGAGAGAGAGAGAGAAAAAAAAGAATCGTGGTGTGGAGAAATCCAAGGGGCTAGAGAGAAGAGGGATCGTGGAAATGGAAGAGAGCGAACCGCATCACTGGTAACCGTATAAGTGAGTTTTTCTTGCTGCAAGACTCTCCCCGTTTTTTCCTCCTCCTTCTTCTTCTCCTCTCTTTGCACTTCTTTTTATTCCGATTTACCCTCCCCCCTTTGTCGATCCTCGCAAGCTCATCACGATCTCGATATCCCGTGAAGCCCGATACCTTTGTAATATTTGTCCTGTCGAGAATGAACTTTTTTATCCACAGATCGGGCTTTCTTTTGCCGTTCTACAAAAAAAAATATATCCGTGCCTCTAGACGTAAAACGTTTTATTCCTTCTTTTGGATATCATTTTCTTATATCGATTAAACTATAAAATTAAAGGAATTATTTTTTTTTGAGCTCTTGAAGTAACCAGAAGTAGAGATACTAGAAACAACAACAAAGAAAAAAAAAAATAGGATCAACGATAAGTTGGAGGGGTGGTTGGTTATAACAAGATATATCGTTGGGCAAAGTTCATTCGCAGAATCGAGGATGATCCAAGCGATTTGGATGATTCGACGATTTTTTATTACACGTTGATATCAGACACCGTACTATTAACCTTTAACGTATTTCGACTGGCACGATCTCTCACGAGATTCTCAATTGTTATTATCGCGTAAACACGTACGAAGACTTCGAGGAGAAATAACACACGTCGATCGGACACACTCACTTGACAAATGACTTCATCAATTGTTTCTCACGCGATTAGGGCAGTCCTGCTGCTGGTGATGCTGCTGCTGCTGCTGAGGCCAAAGTGAACACGCCGATTCTACCTTATTTCTCTTCAACATTGCCGATTGAAATATATTCTCAAACATATCCGTCTAATTTATGAAAATTAACAACAAAAAAATCCCTCACAACGGCTCATTTGGTAAAAATATTTACAAACATCCCTTTTTTTTTCCTCCCAATTGTCGTACTCACCGATGCCAATGACCTTAACGGTCCAAGAGTAACTACCCTAACTCGTATTTTTACTGTACACAGGAAATTCACACATCGCTAGTGCGTTGATAAATAATAATAATAATAATAATAATAATACGAGAGAAAGCATAATAATAACAGTAACAACGAAAGAAAGAACAAATACGCTGCATACGTCAATCACAGTCTTATTATTACACACTACCAGTGCATCAGCACTTTGTTGAATTATCAACGACGACGAATAACTGTCTCCGTCGGAGTACCAAACGAGACGCACCGTGGAATTCTCCTTGAGGCATTCCATTGGTGTTTTCGTGCCCTTCGGGGGGTGCTCCATCGTTTGGGGGCGAGCACGCGAGACAGGAGGAAGAAAGGGCTTGCGGCCATATGTAGTCGTTCACCATCGTTCGATGGCCTCGCGACGGTCGCCCGATCGTCGATCCAAATCCTGCATCGGCTCGGTCACTCAAAGCACACCGGAAACATCCAAATGCCAACATTCGACAGATTGAGAGCTCAGTGCAAAGGTCAATGGGTCACGACGATGGGACTTTCGAGCTGTGGATCGATACGTGGACGAGTTACGAGGATGACTGGGGAGACAGCGTAGCACCCTATCGCGGTGGTTTAGGCAGCTCGAAAGTTCCTGCACGACGGGAACCCGTGAATCCGTGGAAGGTCAAGCTGCGAAGGATAGGCTAGGTTGACGGTAGGATTGGTCGGGAAAACGATTCAGGGACAGGGCGCGCGCTCAATCGCTGTTGCTCTTAAGCTGAGACGATCGTCGGGGGTCGTCGGCAATGCTGTTACTGCCTGTCGTCGATCAGTCACCTCGCGAACGAACCGGCGTGTATGAGCAGTAAGAGAAGAGCGAGCGTGCGGGTGGCTGCGCCGCTCTTGCTCGAATTTCCATGCTGCATCGCTGCCGGGTGCTCACCTGAAACACATTTCGAAAATAAATTCATTTTCGATGATCGTCGCAACCGAATCGGAAGGTGGACTCTTTTCGACGTTCGTGTTGGACACACGGTTGGATCGCGCGACGTCGTTCACCCCTTACTCGGAAACGTAACACTCGGCAAGAAAAAGCTCATTTTTTTTGTTCCCCCGGAAACTTTCAACTTTCCGAACCGCGGGAACGCAATAAGAGATGGAAAATAAAATAGAGAGAAGCTCGCGACGCGGTAGGTGGCTTTACGTGCCTGCGGCTCTTGGGTATGTGCCGGAAAGAAAGAAAAGTGGCAAGCCTCTCATCGTTGCTGAAGCGTTCTTCTTCGTGGATACGGAACCACGGCTTGCCTAGGGGCAAGATTTTGCGGTGAACCGACCGGGTTTATCCTTACGAATTTTCGCCCTGAGCTGAGTTAATTCCAGCCGGAGCATCCTTTGGCCTCCTTCACTGACATTCTCATCCGAATCTCCGGCGAATGGGAGACAAAGAACTGGTCGATCGACCACTAAAAGCTAACTTGAAATCCCTGAAAACAAAATAAAAGTGAGACGGGAACATCTCCTATCGGAAAGTCCGTTGCGATAATCCGTAACGTGTCTGAGGATTTGGCGAATGTTTCGTCGCGCGTCAGAGGCTTCGATTTACAGGGGAGATGATTATTGCCATTAGCGATTATTGCCTCGTCGAGGTGTTTCACGAACGCGATAAATCGATGATGACATCAGCGGCGAAAGCCGTCACATCGCGGCTTTTGCCTACGACCCTTTCGCTGTCTCCGGTTGGTTTCCACAGCTCACGGATCAATCTCGGTTGTTCAACCAGATTTACCAAATGCCACTGTACGATGCACGAGAGCTATTAGCAAATGAGCTGTCTATTTCCCGGCTATCCGTACAGACAGAGGGCTCCTCATAGGGTGAGGATACCGTGGGATGACTGATGAAGGCTGCCGAGTTTCGACGTACGTTTTGTGATCCCTCACCCCCCGCCCTCCCCCGTCCGCCCTTCGATTCGCCCTACGCCTCGTATTGCACCGATACTAGGTTAGGAATCGCTGATACTCGGGTGAATAATAACAAAATTCGCTTGCACGAAACAGTATCGTTGCTAACCGAGGGAGAGGGACTTTGAATGGCGACTCGATGAGTTTCTCTCTCTCTCTCTCTCTCGCCTTATCCTTCGGCCTCCATCATCCGGAAGCCCTCCCCCCTCGTACACGGCTTCCGTGCACTTCTACCTCGCGGAAGTGCAACACGTGATCGCCCCGTCATGCAGAGCGGAATAATGAAGCGCGGAAACGTATCGGCGAGAGAGGACTTTATTACCACTGCGTCAAATATACTCGTGACTTTTCGTTATCGTTTTCTCGCACGTCTCGAGGCAACTTTGCCCCGTGACTACGAAACTCTCGAGTCAATATGAATCTTCGTCTTTCTCGTATAACGCGATTATTATAAGCCGCGAATGGATAAATTAACGAACTAACGAAAAGATAAATGGGCTTGGCGAGAAAAGTTCAACGCGTTAAAAATTCATGCGAGCAACGTGCCAATAAATAAGCAAATATACGCGCCCGTAAACATTTTCTTTGTTAACGCTCGTATATCCAGGGGATTGAATATCTTGCCGGGTAAAAACGGATTTCCAGCGATATAAATAGACGCGTATGTATGAGGCTATCACTGAAAGCCTGTACCTACGCTTGAGAACATTACGGAGCATTGTCGTATCTTCTTACGAGACATCGAGACCGGGGAGCGTTGTGAAAGAGGGTGAACTGGTATAAAAGTACAGGAGCGGGATTGCAAGGGGCGAGGAAGAGAGAGAGAGAGAGAGAGAAAGACGAGCACGTTAAGGGGCTGGGGCCGAGGAGGGTGGGTTTTTGCACGGCGGATGTGTGCTGGGACACAATAGTAGCGAGCGAACTTGCTGAATGGCGAGGTATTCATCTCGAAAGAGGAAGCACGAGGGCGGAAAGGGAGAAAAGAGAAAGAAGGAGAGAGCACCACCATTGCTACCGCGGCAATTCTGTGCCATGAACGGGGTGCCGAGTTGGGCCAAGGGGACGGCCAGGGGGAGGTTCGAGAACCAGAGGAAAACCTTAGGCCGCGGTATGTAGTTAAGTTCATCCATGAGAATGAAAAGAGTGAGAGAGCAAAATGTAACGCGGTCTGGTAGTATCGAGCAAGAAGTGCTATAAGTGTACAACGTATCTTGAAGAATAATTCATTCTCATGCGTGATACGTAGGATTTATAACGCGCTCGTGCTCGCGGAAAGTCTTTTTTTTTCCAATTATTCTTTATCTCCTTTTAATATTTGTATAATAAAGAATATTATTTTTTATTATTTATTGATGTATTTATACCAGAGAGACAGAATGAAAATAAATTGTCACAAAGTGGTTTATTGTGACAATCTTTCGAGCCTGTAGTACAATCTATATACGTTTAAATACGTGTGTGTGAAATAGTGTAGCTGTCCGCAGTAGAAAAAGTCCGAGTTGGGTCGGACCATCGAGGTTTTACGTACGGCTTATCCGATACTTCACGGCAGTCACGGCGCTCCCGGGCTTTTTTTTTTATGTTCTGACGAATCCACTCCTCGCGTATCCTCTGCGTGAGGCTCGGCGTGACGAGATTATCTTGGTTTAACGAAATTACTGTATACCGATTTCATCGCGTAGGCGAAGCTGTCTCGTTGCTTTTTTTTCACTCTGTTCTCTCCACTCCCATTCGTGGGCCAGTATCATTACCATGTGGGACACCAGCTGTACAAATGAATTTATTTTGCCGATTTTTATTTTTTTTCTAACTCACCAACTTTTTCGGAGGGTTTTTTGTTTTCGTCTCAGTTGTCACGCGCTCGTACGAGATTTCGGAATTTTCATAAGGTCGTAAAGTATGGAAAATGGAGAGTAAACGACTTATATACGAGCTCAAATATTTGCTCAACGAAAAAGGTGAGATAAAGAGGAAGGAATATATATATACATATATATCTAGAAAAGGGTGTAGGAATATTGTGCGAGAAGGCATTGAAAAGCCATTTCGTACGCCTGGAATGATTTACGATACGATGATTTTGCTGTGTACAGTTGCCAAGCAACGAGTACCAAGGTACGGGGGATTAGGAAATGTGGGTTAGGCGAGCGGGGGTGAGATGTTTGTGGATTAATAACCTCGGCTATGGGGCCGGTGGGAGGGCTGGGTATATTTCGCAGTGTTTACGAATAAATGTATACATATGTTTGCTGTACAAAAGCGTTGATGTTAACGGAACGTATATTGCAGTAGGCATTGTGTACCGAGGGCGTTTATTGCCACTGGTAATTTCCGTGTTCTCGTTGTGACGAAATACTCGCTACTCTCTTCGAATATAATTAATGCATGAATATATACGCGTATAGGTAGGAGTTGCGGTGCTAATTATCAGATTCGCGCTTTTATCAGGGTGTTAGATATCTCACTGCGATAGACACGATAAACCGATCGCTCTCCAGACATTGACGCGAAGAAGAAAGATAAACGTTCTTCCATCGTGGTATGGTTGATTAAAGATGACGCGACGTCACACTCGACGACAGAATTGAGATAAGGTACCCGCTATTCGAAGTAAATGTATCCAAGTACGAATGAGAAAGTGGCAATAGAAGAGTGCGGAGAGCCAACGAATGTGACGAGTGTAGCGAGAGAACGAGAAACGACGACATCGATCCTCTCGCGTTGCCATATAATCCCAACGGAGAGCAAGCTATAGGTATAAATTCACGTGTAAATTCATGTTATATATTCACGGGAACAACGCTAGTGCCTGAAGACTGAGGGGGAACGTAGAGAGAGAGAGAGAGAGAGACAGAGAGGAAAAAGGTGCCGAGCGTGCCAGTAAGTAATACGACACACTGGTATCAAGAGTACAGCTACGAAGTACCTTGTTGAATACAGCACTTTATATTCCCATGGCGAAAAGCATGGGCCCGATAGGATATCGCATGCACGTTTAAACGACTATGAGGAAGTGACCATTTTCCAGCTATACAAGTTACACTTATTTATCGGATATTTTGCAGCCCTTCCTACCCCCCCATGACAGCTAATAACAATCCCTGCAGAGAACTCTTCGGAGAGTTTTCCGGGCCACCCAAAAGATTCGGTTATTCAACGTTATCCAGACAAGACTATTCTTCACAATCTCACTATCAACTTCCAGCATCCGGTGAAATAATTAACCCTTAGTGGTAATGCGAAAAAAAAGTCGTGCTCCTCGGTGAGTCGTTGCTTTTTTTTCTTTTTCTTATCAACGACCGACGTTGAAAGATCGAAGGGACAGGCGTTCCATCCTGTTTTGCTGTTTCATCGAGTTTTTTTTTTTTTTCACGTTCGCGAAATAGGTACTCGTGAGTAATACTGATGCCGCGGGTGTGTTGGTGTTAACGGAAAATCTCGAGCCCGGGCGACGAGTACGTCGACGGGAGCCCATTTCTCGTTGGCAAAATACGAGCACTGATTTCGCATTATCGCGCCGTGTCGCCGTCACTCCTCGCTTCCTGTTTAATTATTCGCCCTCCCGGTTGGTTCGCCCTCTTCTTCCACTAGCAACCCGATAAACGAGGTGGCGTCTTTCCATCCCGCGACTACTTGCCCGTATTTTCTGGCTTTCGACCTCCTCGTCGCCGCCCGCAGCTTGGCCAGGTAAAATTTCTCCACTTTGACGGTATCTCTTGTACCGTGAACACTGACTCTAGAAACTCGGGCTCAATTGCATTCACGTTTGTCCCGAGCTTTTACTTCATCACCGCAAGAATCCATTCAACGCGGTTGATTGGCTCGCCCGCTCGTTACTTTGCGACTTTGTATCGTACAACTGGGGGTGTAAGGGAGGTTCCTACAACCTCGAGTCTCGAGCTGTAACTTTGATAATCTCGTTGAGAATACCCAACAACATTGACGCTATTGGCGTTAAAAGTTGAATCCCTCGAGATGACCCCTTTCGTTCGGCCTTGATATCCTCGGTCAGGATCAACTTGATTCTATTTTGAAGAACAATAATTATCCGGCTGATCGATATTCGTGAATAATTTCGATCTGATTCTGTCGATTCAGTCTTGATGCATCGTTGCTCGAGAAAGTTCCCCTCAATAGTCTCCATTCTCAAAGGAATCTTTGAGATTCGTCGTGGCCTAGGAGACTCGCCAGTTTCAATAGAATTTTCTGCTCGGAGGGAGATCGCAAACGGGTGATAAAGTTCGGTAGTGTCGGAAGCGTATATTTATCGAGGACGTCTGTCCTACGAGAGTAAAGTTAAATACCGATGCGCGGGATAGTTGAACGTCGGCAATTAGCCACAAATCAGCACCTCAGAAAGTGTCTCCACACCCACGTCTACTCTTCGTTCCGTGTCTACCTCGCGTAATTGCGATACTCCCACGACGTTTTGCCAACTTAGTTTCAGCCCTTTGTGTCTGGAGAGTGAGAGAGAGAGAGAGAGTGAAGCGAAGAGATACGAGAAACAAAGTCACTTGTGTCTCGTTCCATAGCTGAGCCATTGTTGCAGAGCGAGCAAGACAAAGAAAAATAGTAGTGGGTGCCTGGAATTTTCTAGAATTAAGATATCGGAGCTTGTCATCTTTAGGACAGATTCAGGATATTCCGTGGCGGTATTAACCAAAAGGCGGATCAAGTTTCATCGGCCTAACCGCCGGCTCGGTATCGTCGAAGACGCACTTGGGGAACGTCGGATCAGTTGATTGCGGTAATCACGAGATTACTAATTAGCAAATTGAGATCTTTCGTCACTGTCCTCCCCACTCTTCTTCAAGAGAAATTTTACTCCCTTGGAGATTTCATCGAGGGGATGAAACGCCGAAAGACAGGGTTCAAGGCTATTGGTCCCAATTACCTTCCGTCATCACCAATAAAACCACCATTCGCCGATCCGACGAATGGTTGGGCTTGACAAAAGTTGTATCAGCTTTCACAATCTTCCCGTCGTATCGATTAGACAAAATTGCCCGTTAATAAATTTACCAACGAAAACGAACGACGCCCTCATTCCTTCGTTTACCGAAATATCCTCAGAGTCTCGGGCTGACGGAGATCGAGGTTATTCGAGGTCAACTTTCGTCCCCTGCCAGTTATTGCGAAGACAAAGACGAGAGGTCGGATGAAAATCGTCGTACGCCATTCGAGTCAATGTAGGCGGGTGTTACCAGCCCTCAGTCGTAAGAGTAATACCTCAGCCACGAAGGATGCGTGTCCTTCCATTCTCCAGACCGTCGAGTCTGCCGAGGTCGTATATTTTTCAGTTGTACCTTTTCCGCAGGGGGGGTTGGACTGATCGCGAGGAGAACCGCGACGATATGCATGTATGCGAGGGTGCATAATGCAGAAGTGCGCGTCAAGGCGCGAAGGGTGATAGTGGTCGGTGCCTGCGACGACGACGACGACGACGACGGTCGGCTCGATATATTCGTGTGTATACGTTTAGTCTGAATCTATGTTTACGTAGCATGAGCGAGCGCCGTGTTGTCGTGAACGGACGGGCATCCAGGGGAGAGCACCTGGTAAGGATTTGCATGGGACAATATCTCGTCTGATTTATCCCTCGGGCTCGACGCGTCCAGCAACCCGGATAGAGCGCAAGCTGGTTTAACCGAGCATGGCAGTAGCCAGGCTATCCCGCTTCCTTTTCTTCTTCTTCTTCGGCTCTTTCTTCTCCTCGGCAACGCGAACACAGAGGAAAGGGCCAAGACATATCCAAAGGATTTATTTCTCCGTCCCGTTTCTCTCCACGGAGATGGAGAATAGGGGTTGCTTAATGGCGTCGGGACAATGGAGATTCGCACTGGCCAATCCGACGCAAGATGTTTCAAGAACAAGATGGAATCTCTAGCCCACCCCCGTTGCCACTCTTTATCTAACGAGCCCTCCCTACCCCAAAAAAAGAGTACGAGACCTTCCCTGCAGCCCTTTGTGGATTTTCGCGAATCTAAGGATCTCGCGTCAAGTGCCATAAACGATGTAGCTTCGAGAGAACAGCCGCACCTGCAGCCCTAAGGTTACGACTCACCCCCTTCAACATCCAGGGCCAATGTCTTACCTCAATTTTCATGCTTGGCCCGTTTGCGTCCTTAACCAGCTGTTTTATATCGGCGTTTCTCGGATTTATGATGTTCGCGAGCTGGCGGTATCTCGTCGGTTCACTCAGGGAGGCAAACACCAGGAGAGATCTCACAGGTCCCATGTGTATACATTTATTTCGCACTGAACCCCTTGGCCACCTCCTCCTCCCCCCCTGCCGTATCTATCAGATGTTGAAGACTCACCGCGAAGCTAATCTGATTGCGAAGAGCCCAAGGCTGTGAGTGACAGAAGCTTACTCCGGGTGTCGTTTTACTTCAGGGGGCTAGGGGGTTGAAGGGGTTTGGTGAGCACTTCTCAACGCGTATCTGGGTCAAACTGAGCGTTTCCATTTCAGCTATGGAGAAAACTGCCTTAGCCCGGCTACGTATCAAATTACTCGAAATGTACTTCTTCTCCGTCGTCTCCTCCCCCATACGTTTCGTTATCCAATTCTCCGATAACTCTCTACGACCCCTTCAAATATGGGATACCGTCTTTCCGTACTTTTTCTTTTTTTTTTAAACTGGTTCCGGTGACTCGAAATATCTCTATCTCTCTATAGGTGTAATATCTTCTCGTCCAATTGGATAGCTTCGAGAGTACTTTCCACTAATTCGAGGTTCGACCGGTGCTACCCAGAATCCAATATCGTGGATGTTATTTCTTCTCACGGTATAATGTTCATCGTTGGAAGCGAATGGGAAGAAAAAGAGCGAGGTAAGGTGCCCCCCCCCCGTCGGAAAGTAAGATCAGCAGAAGGGAAATTTCGTGAGAAAAGGAAACCTACCGTTCAGTACGTGGACGAGGACGCTGGCCGACTCTGCGGTCGATGGGGCGCAGGTGTAATTGCCAGAATCAGCTGGTAATGCTCGTGAAATCAACAAGCGCGATGTTCTCGTTTGTTTCTCCGTGACTACGCTTATACCGCCCCGTTGGCTGTAGTTTATAACGTGCTCGCCCCTGTACCTGAGACGATGACGACGAAGAAGAAAAAAAATAATAATTGGCCCCTGTTTTTTTTTTTGAGAACCGATGCATATTTTCGGTACTCGTTTCAACTGACCAGTAGATAAAGGACGGTGGTTCCGGAGTCTGAAGCACGATGCACGTCAGGTTAATGTCACTACCACTCTTGATATGAAGCTCGGTGTTCCCGACTATCTTAGCTTTTGAAACTGGTGACAAAAAAAAAACACAAAAATTGAATTAATCGTTCCGATTAATAGGGTGATAGGCAAATAAGGAAGAAGTCGGACGCACCGACAACACTGAGATTATAGGCCTGGCTGATTTTCGGTTCCGTCGAGACCTGGCACTCGTACGTGCCGCTGTCCCGCACCTGGGGCGAGCTTATTTTTAGCGTCCACTCGTCGCTACCGTCGCTGTGCAACGACTGAAATCTCTGGTCGTTCGTGTACGTCAGTATGCCCACGGTGAGAATGTGCAAATCCCGCTTTCTTATCCAGGACACCTGAAAACCGAAAGACATTGCAAGCTAGCGCCTTCCCGATGCGAATAAAACACACACACACACACAAACTAATAAATACACTGGGCACAAAAATTAGAGGATACGAAAAAATCATTTTTGACCAAAATGTTACCATTGGCCGTTTCTGGGACAACGAGGGACTGCCAGCTTACGAGAGACAAAAAAAAGCTCGTAGAATGGGATGGAAGCTCCGCGGGCGGTGTTTGCGTCACTGCGGCACGTTTTATTATTCAAAATGATATTTTCGGGCCAGAAACAATAATATCGGCCACGACAAAAAATTTACTCGTTATATTTTTTATTTTGATGTATTCGAAAAGAGTTCTGGCTCCTAACTGTTGTCAAATAATTGGAAACCCAACCAAACGAACCCAACTTATCGTAGCGATGTTTGGGTTATTTTTCGGCTACCACAACCCAAACAAACCCAAACATCGCCATCGTCATAGACGTCGATCCTCTAGTAAGACGGTCAACCAAATCGCCCGACAAATTTCTCGATAGTAAATTCATTTCGCGCTCTCGTCTTTCCTTCTTCTCGAGAAATTTCAACAATTTGCCGCTATATCGCGCGAAGTTTAATCATTACGGACGATATTTATCTCTCAGTCTCTCCCTCTCTCTGTTGTTTCGACTCATGATATCGTATGCGTGGGCACAACAAAGCGTGGAGACATTGATTCAACGAGGAAAATAAAAGTGCCTGCATCGTGCGTATTCGCGTGTAGGTGGGATTGAAGCGGTGAACGATAGGTGGGGGATAAGCGTGGAGGGAGGGGGGGCGCTCGAAGGGTATTTGATTTATCGCGCGATTACGATCGGTGATTAGAATGGTGCGGGTTCTCCGGGGTGCTTGTGTCACACGAGAGTACACACAGGACGGATAGCTTTACCGGCATTCAACTGGCGGTAGAGCTGCTACCATCAGGAGCATCGGGAGGCAACCACCTCGTGTTTGATGCATGACCCTCGCCAGATAACGCGCGTATAATGTTATTATTCAGTGCGCTGCCACGCACCTCTGTATCCGCAAGCGGTCGTACTTACTCCAAAGCTTGGCACACACACACACAAACATGGGGAAATTCACGTATGAGGATAAAACGGGAAAAGAAATATAACGAAATTCGCACGCACGAATTGCGAGGTATCGATTATTCATAACGATTGGACATCGATGCGAGCACTCGGGGAGGTGCATCCCCGGGCCTTTCGACCTCTACCTCTTCTCTTTCCAATTTTTCAATATTTTTCCCGAAGCTGGAAATTTTTTTTCTTTCGTAGCTGACTCCTCTGAGCGTTGGAGGCGTCGAAGCTTTCGCGAGAGAGGACTGAGGCGCTCGCCGCCTGTTGGCAGCGCAGGCAACCACAGCCGACCTCCACGCAACGCCTCAGGGATCTCAATTGATAATTAACGAAGGGATCAACGGGTTAGCGAGGGAGAAGTGCTCTCGACGAAAGGTGACACGATACACGGATTCGAATGGATACGAATGGATGCGGGGACGTGTGGATAATTCGTTGCCACGGTGAAGCTTCGGATACTAAATTTACCGAGAAATATGAAAATTGATTGGATCAACGCGCGAGTTTCGCATACGCTTCCTCGTATACGAAGAGACAAAGGTGAAACGCAGGAGGAAAAAAAATAAAATAAAATAAAACGGTGACGCGAGGATGAGGGATGAAAATATATCCGTATCGGTAATTTCTTTTCCAAACGGATTACGCGAAGGGACACAAAAGGCGGTAATTCATTTCTGATTACGAGGGAAAAAAAAAATCGTTGTGCGAACCCGGGTGGTTAATGCATACGCGACAAAGACATATCCCTGTAAACGCGCGTCATAACGAGAATATTTATTTGCATCTCTCGTCCCCGGAATACAAGCCGCGAGCCTATTGGGAACGAACTTGAGTGCTGCATGATTGATGAATCGGCTTCGAGCAACCGCGCTTCGTTTATCCGTCCGTGCTGTTCCCGAGGCAAACGAACAAATGTTTTGTTTTTTTTTTCGTCACTCGGGAGGAGTTGCACGGTGCTCGCGGATAATACGGTGAAAAAAAAGTAGAGCGAATAAAGTGCTCATCGAGTAGAGCGAAGATGCAGAGAGTCTATTTCTTTTTTTTTCTTTTTTTTTTAATTGTAATTCAACGATCGGGGGTAAATTTAGTCAACAGCGTGATTTCACTGGGTTGGATCGAGAGCGTTTGCAAGCTCGAAGCAGCACTGACCGCCTCGTCCAGGTGGACCGTACTTTCCATCCGAGCAATGTACACAAGAGGCCAATGGCGTTTGTAAAGTCTCGAGTTACCATTTGCACGAGGAGAGGATAAAATTTCGACCAAATTGCTGGTTGCACGCGGCTTGTGGATCCACGGACATACACACTGACAAAAATTATACACGCCGAGCATGTTGAGTACGCGCAGGTACATAGAGCTGCGAGGGCCGGGGATGGAGGTTTTTTTTTTCCTTCAAATTACTAATGCATACGAAACGAAGGTAAAATCGGTGGGTAAAAGAAACAAGTGAGGAAGGAAAGAGGACAGAGAAAGTTATTACCGAGTGCAACGATCACGTGCACCGATAACAATAAGACTAGAATAATAGCAGCTCGCCCGAAGTGAAAAGAAAATATAAGAAAACTTACGGCACGGTCGCCAAGATTTCGAACTCTGCAGTGAAGATAAGCAGATTGACCGACCGTTGTCGTGGTTTCCCGCTTCGTCGTGTTGTCGAAGTAGGGCTGGCTGAATGGTTGTTCCCAGTACGAAGATTGATGATGCTCCACAACCGAGCCGCCCCCGCCGCTCTTTGCAGCGCACTCTGCAACGACAGACACAAATACAGATGACATTTTTAAAGAATTGTCTATGCCCGTTGGACGTACACTCTTGTACGTGACTGTTTATACATATATTGGGACAGAGATGGATTCACTTCTGTGGTCTGAATCGATCGTCACTCCGTCCCTTCTCGGTCTTTGACCATCCACCTGCCCATTTTCTATTCCATACCCATACCGTTAGGCTCCCCTTGATTCATTCACTTCCCGATATTACCCAGGAAGCTACAGGTGGACATTCGTCTTCGGTAAAACTACAGTGATTATGCTTCGCTAGATATTTTTTCTTCTTTTTTCTTTCTTTATTCTTCGGTATTTTTAATAATTAATTCGAAGGATTCTGCGGTACGCTCGATAGTTCGCTGGCCGGCCGCTAGGTGGCGAGCACGCCGCGACGTTCTCGCGAGCGAGTCCACCCGCCTAATGTACGCGAGAACCGACGACCGCGCTTTCTTACCGTTGCTGCCTCGTGAATTTTTTTTTCACGCGTGTGCAACTTTGAAAACGACGTTTATACTTGGTTAAAACGTTTTTAAGCCTTACCCGAATATCGAAGGTTCGAGGATCACGAAGATTACGAGCGCTATATGAGATCGAATGGCAGGTATGGCTGTCTTTCAGAGTTCGGCTTACAATTGGATCTCGCCAACTTAGTCGGGATTGAAACTCAAGAGTGTCTCTCCCTCTCGGTCTCATGAATGGGCTGTGAAGGTTTAGGGCGAACGAGTATCGATTATTCGCGGCCTGAATGGCTCGTCGAGCTACCTCTCCGAATCCTTTGTGATCTCGTCCAAGAGCCGAGCGCACATTCGTGTTTTTTTTTTGGATAAAACACCGTTCAAGACTCGTATCGTTTGAGCCAACCTCTCGGTTTGACTCGGTGATGATTCGGTACGAAGATATACTTTTGGCTATGCGGACGAGGTGCCGCGAACTAAAAGCTTTTTACGTTCTCTCGCGTGGGCGAGATTGGCTCCGTTATCGGACCTGGATGATCGACGAGGGAGAAAAGTTGATACACGGAGAGTAAAGGCTGAAACGTTGACGGATCTTTTTTGGCCTGCGATTTTTTGTGGGGTCGTAAAAAGTACCGATGCACTGTGGCCTCGAAACACGGGTACGTGACCTCTCACTCTCTCTCTGTCTCGCTGGCTCTTGCACCAAATAAGGCAACGAAGAACGAGACGTTGACGCGATAACGATAATTCGCGTGAGCCTCTTTTCACGTCCAACAAAACGCTGTACAAACCGGATGGCAATCTGACACACATACACCTGAATTAAAAAAAAAAAGAAAGAGGCACAGTCGTACGCGAGGAATGCCGGTGGAATTTTCCTTTTTAGATAAAAATGTAAGCGCCTCGCTTGCCCTGGGTGTTTAATGACCTGCCAACTTTTTGCGATAATAAATCGAGCAAGCTCTCGAAGCTCCCCGTTCCCATCCACGTGCAATAACATACCTGTTTTATTTTTTAAAAAAATTTTCCCCCCGTAAGCATCGAGTTGGAAACGAGCAAAAAGTGCATCGTGAACGTCAAGCTGTCCCAAGGATATAACACAAGTGGTAAATGAACAAACAACAAAAACACGAGCAAACAAACTCAAAGTGACCTCGCACGTGTGCTCGATACACGGACATGCGTTATTAGTCCGATGATGGTGGAATTTATGCGGAAGAGAGAGAGAGAGAGAGAGAGAGAGAGAGAGAGAGAGTGTGTGTCGGATCAATCCGAGAGACGAAGAGAGACGGCAATACTCAGAGCTTTGGAGGTCATATTCAGCCAACGTTGAGTCACGTTCGTCTGACATTGACAAATGCTTTAAGTTTGATCGATGCCCGAATATGGAAGGGAAAAACTTGAACACACGGCTCGAGGAGAAGGTGGAAAGGTTTCGCGAGAAGCCATCGGCGAAGAGAACACGCCAAGGAGAAAAGAGTGTATCAGGGCTACCGAGGTCATTTCACGGTTGCTCGACGTCGTGATTCAAACCCAAACATACTCGTCCTATCGTACAATTGTATAATATATATGAATATATATATATATATGGCATGCTTGCTCGTTCCAATGTATGACTTTCTCATTCGATTCGCTCAGCTCCCGCGACACTTTTATACATATATACATTTTTGCTCTTCAGAAAAATCCATTTTTAACGCCACAGCCGACAGTGAAAACAATTATTTCAGTATCAGCGTTGACATATTTTATAAATAATTGTTTGTATATATATTTGTATGGAGCCATTGACGATGTTGTATACGGGTATTAAAATTATTATTATTAATATTACTATCTCTGCGCGGTTAGATCCGTAATCCGGCGAGAAACGTATCATTTAGTTCACCCTCAAATAAAAAACAAAGACTTGGGACGGGAGTGCGCGTCACTAAAAAGAAAATAATAATCAAACGAACGAAAGCACATACGTTCCTTTTTCCCCACTTTTCTTCCCTCGCATTCTCGGATTATAAACCGCGGAGCGAAATGACTTCGGGGTCTGGGGGTGCAAAAACGCCGAAAACGCATTAAAAAGACAAATTCCACCGCGTCGAGTATTCGAGGACGGGGGGCGGGGGCGAGCAAGGTGAGACGGGGCAACCGCAAAACGAGAGGAGACGAGAGTCCTGCGTTTTTCAACACCCGGAGCGAAAGACCAACTAGTTCGTCGACCTTTTTTTTTTATCTCGAAGGCTTCGACCGTCTCGTTTTTTTTTCTTGGTTACGCCAAAGAGTTCCGTCTAGCGCGGGACCGACCACTTTTCTTTCCGATTTTTTTTTTTTCATTCAGGGAGAGAGAAAAGCGTCAGGTGTTTGCCAACCTAAGCCTTCCGGCCATTGGGTCATCTCCGTGGCGCTGGATGGATATTCGCCGGGATTCGTCGAGACTGCCCTCGAGCTCTTTTTCCTTTCTCGCTCACGTTTATACCGCACCCCACGCTCACATATATATATCTCGTTCTTTCTCTCTTGTCAATCAGCCTCGGAGGAAGGGACGAAAACCCCTAAAACTCGGATTCAGTGCACTTCTTTTTTTACCTCAAGCTCGGGTCACGATTTCTTTTTTTGCAATTTCCTACTCTACGAATTCACCTTACCAGAAATCAATGAGGTTTCATTCTTTATTCCTTCGTCTCGATATCGCCAAAAGTATTATTTTATTTTTCGAAAGTTCACTATTATTGTCTTTGTTAGATTGGTTTTCTTTTTGTTATCACGTTCAATTATATATATATATTTTTTTAAAATAAAAGAACGAGCTTTGCTTCATTTTTGCATCAGTCGAAAAGAATTTTCCCTGCCCTTTCGACTACTTTTTATTTCGTATTGATCTGCAACGAGGGTTTCCCGATAGGGACTCTCTTTCTCGTTCCTTGGGCCACGCCTCGCGAACTATTCCCGAGGGTTGATGTGTTTTCCGGTCATTATACGTTATCTTTCCCCGAGACGGAAACTCCGAGTGAGAGACGAACGGAGGAGAGAGAGAGGAGAGAGAGAGAGAGAGAGAGAGAGAGAGAGAGAGAGAGAAAACTTTTCCAAATCTCTCGAGATTTCTCAAACTTTACTTGTCTTCTGTGTATTCCGGTGGTCCCCCTCTCTCGTTCGTTAATACAACGATGCAAGATCGAATCGATCGTTGTTCGCCAGCGAGCATGACTTGCTAATTTGTGCGAGGAATGGAGGGCAGAGCAAAAGGAAAGCACCACGCCCTCCGCTTCATTTTATCGCAGATATCTCTACATCATTTTGCAAACAATGTTTTTTTTATTCTACAATTATTAATACACACAAGGCAATAAAAACTGAATAGCGCGTTAAGAACAAATTAACTACGTTCGCTTGGTTAAATTATTTTGCCTGGATTCCTCGCGTGCACCGAGCCGCAAAAATGATATCAGACGTGGCCAATAACTTGACGAAA
The DNA here is from genome assembly GCA_963932345.1 of Ophion ventricosus. Classification (NCBI taxonomy): domain Eukaryota; kingdom Metazoa; phylum Arthropoda; class Insecta; order Hymenoptera; family Ichneumonidae; genus Ophion; species Ophion ventricosus. Next base: position 5,802,265 of record OZ010726.1, on the reverse strand, counting down.
CAATTTAATCGGTCAAATTCTTGCACGTACAAAGTTTTTTTTTTTGGTCGTTTGAAATGCGACCAGTTTAGTGCCACAAATTCTCGGCGTTACGTTAAAATCTCGGAAGATTGAGAATGAGTTCTCGAAGTACGTTACACGACGGGATTCGAGAAAGTCCCGCGAGTAGGGTGAGTTTTTTTTTTGTTCGCCCCGTAACGAGAATTTCCATTAAATATCGTTTGCGTGCAAAACGGAGCCAGACGTGCTGCACGAGCACAGTCACGAAATAACACACGAGAGATATCTCAATCCTGTGCGGGCGTAAAAAAAAGTAGAAAAGAAAATTTTCAACGACTCAATTTTGCCATTTTTGCAGGCACGTTGGAAATAAAAAAATGTACGAAGGGCATTGCAAGGGCTGGGGTTTAAATCGAAATATTTGTACGAGTCATTAAAATTATTACAGGCAACACATTTGAAGTTTGTTCGTTAAAGTGCAAACGAAAAAAGAAAGCGGAAGTGGGAGCGGCGCAAACTTTTAGATAGGGGACGCGGTTGCCCTCATTTTTTTCTCTCTCTCCCTCTCTCTCTCTCTTGCTGTCGCCTCTCGCTCCCTTTGGCTCTCAAAGTTACAGTACTATTTGTGCATGAATGAGCACGGGCGATAGTACTTCTTTCACTTCTGTGCACGATATTAAGCCCTCATCGTCGAGACGACAGCCAGCAGTATAAGTCGTTTCATTTACTTTTTAAATTGGTAAAGTCAGTCGGGAGTTGGTTGGCGTAGCAAATGAAACAGTGTTGCGAGTAAGGGTTGACGGGGGATGGGTGGATATCCTCGAATTTGAGGAATAGCGCCGAGCTCCGGTGGACGCTGCAATTCGCCAGATAAATATTGGATGGAAGCGGAGAAACGGAAAAGTACGGACAGGGGGTAGTAATGGAAAATGGGAAGAACTAAGATATTTCTTTTGAGTAACAACTACATCCACCCCCCCCTTCTCTTCGTCCTTCTGTTTTGTATCTCCGTAGAAGAAAAAAAAGGTTCTTCGGCATGTACGCAGCAATCCCTCTGGCGTTTTCTCGAAGCAAAGAAAAGCACCCTTGATAAGGGTGGCAGTGTAGGTCCCGGAGAATAGAAAAGTTAAGTTTTTCTTGTTTTTTTTTCAAAAACTTTTCCAATATCTCAGGAAGAAGCCGCGGATATTCCCCGATGCAATTAAATCTCGCAGTGGCACTGTGGCGTCACTCATGCCACATCGTACAATTGGATTGGCAAAAAAATCTAGTCGATGGCTGACTTTTACGGTTCGAATAATTTTAATCGTAGCTACGAATGCCAGCGAGATTATTTTTTTCCATATTCTCATGTGTGTAAGGTCTCGCGTACTCTCTGCGGACGATCAATCACACACAAACCGAGTTGGCAGGATCCGAATGAAAAATATGCAGGACGAAGAATACGCGATAAGATGAGGCGGACTAGCTCCGGTGTTCTCTGGTACGATCCTCGACGTGGAACGGAGACGGGAGGACATCGCAGTTGCGTCGATGGAAAATGGTAAACGCCGCATGGATAATGTCGCTCAATAAAATTCCAAATAATTTTTCCAATCGACGGAGAGTCTCGCGAACCGTACGGTCCATCGGACTCTGGCGTATTCATCGTCGTGGTCACCCTTCGTATCAGACGATATGGTATTTCCGTACGAAATAAGGGACGAAGGGAGGCGCAACGAGGGATGAGAAATGAGGGATGATACGTAAGGGAGGCATGTGGTGCGCGGTGAATGTGGGACAGCGTAATGAATGTATACCAACCCTCTCTCCACCCCGCTGAACATAATACAAGCTCCTACTTCTGCGCGCCACGAATAAGGGATGGAGTTCAAGTATTGAGATAGAGAGAGAGAGAGAGAGAGAGAGAGAGAGAGAGAGAGAGAAAGAGAGAGATACTCGTATATATGGCTTGCTGCCCCATCCCGCGAACCTTCAACCACGACCTACGACAGTGGATATAACGTCGAAAATATTGCTTCCAATAACCCGGAATTTTTATTCGACTGCTTACCTACCCTCTATCCATTTTTTTCCTACCCCAGCCATTCCCAGTGGTACGTTTTTTTTTATCTTGATATGCAAATTCTCATGAAAGGTATCATCCACGAATAGTGACTTTGAAGGGTTACATTTGACGGAAAATTCTATAGCGATGTAACCCCTTCAGGAGTTATTATTATTCAACAAAATATAACAATAAATGTTTGCCTTTAGAGGCGTATTCGCGATTCTTTCCCGATCGGGCAATCTATAAACGAGCTTTCATTCAACGGTAAATGTATTTGACGAGAGTGAGCTTGATTGGACGATTGGCAGTACGGGGTCTCGTGCGGAAATACAGTAGATCTGTATGAACGAACGTCAAGAGCTGATCTAAAAAAAAAACGAGAGAAGAGCGTCCGTCCTCGAGCCTGTATGATCGCTCATCACTGTATGTACTTTATAAACGTGCCAGCAGGATTTTCAGTTCATCGACAGATCTGTCAGATTTCTGTTTTTACCGAGTACGCGGTACCAATATAACGAATAAAAGACAGATGGATGCATTTATCATGGTTATCAGTGGCTTCAATAAAAAAGTCATTGTTCACGATGAAAAAAATTATTTGAAATAAATATTATGGTGAAAATAACTTTTAATAATGCCAGCATCAAGTTTTTCAAATGGCTCACTTCATCGTGACTTTCGACCAAGCGTGCAACAAAGTGTCCATCTCGTGCCACAGGACTGCAATAAGTCACAGGGGTTGAAAGGGGGCTTCGGAGGGGAGGGAGGTGCGGGTGTGGCTCCAGGACATTCTCGACAGTAGAGAGGCACAACGAGAGCTTGCAACACCTTGCTAGCCTCAAACCCCGCTCGAATCCGAAAGCGCTGACTCAGGGGGTAGTTTCGCGGTTGGACTCAAGCTCGTTAGGTGGTCGAGGTACAATATTCTCTGTGGGTCATTGTTGTCCCCGGGCCTTTATACCGTCACCTCACCGTTGCTCTCTCTCTCTCTTTCTCTTTCGAGTATTTTTCTCATAAAGGAACGTATCCTAGAAAAGGTTCGCTCATTCTCATCGATCTCTCTTCGATCCTCCCTCGAATCTCTCGAGCCGTAAAGACAACAAAAAATCGAGGGCAAAGACACTTTTTCGTAAATTACTTCTGGCTTAACGGATCGCCAAGTATCCGCGACATAGCCCGAGCCAAATCCACACGAAAAAGCCGCAGAATTTCGCGATAAAATTTTTACAACCCGCCCTCGCGAAACGACGAGTTTTCAACCCGTTCCATGGAAACGGAAGTGCGTTGACTCTCGCCCCAATTTCTCGCATCTTGTCGGGTGTTTTTTTTTTTCGATTCTTTTTGTTACTAAGTTTCAGGACGAAGCTTCGCAAGACCTGAAAATTATTGTTGAAGAAAATCATCGGTAATATAAATTGGAAGAAATTTCATTGTCTCCTCAAGCCCCTTGAAGTAAAAAGGTTCTAGAAATAAAAATAATAGCGAAACAGTAGCGGGATTGTTTTTCTTCAGCCGTTAAACTGAGAAGGGGGGCGAGTAAAAGTAAAGTGTATAGAGAGCCACGAGAACGCCTTTAATTAACGTGTCCTGATCTCTCGGGCGAATCTAAAAGGACATAAATCCTTACCAAGATAAAAGTACCGGCTGATAATATAATACTCGAACATTGGGCACGTGGAAACGAGAAAATATCGTCACCGAATAAACCTCCGGGGTGAATTTTCTTATCTGTCACGTTGTCCTCGCAATCTTGTCCGGACAAGGAGAAATGGTCGCTAGCGTGTAATATGCCTTTTCTTTTTACTCTAATTCGGAGCCTGAGAAACGAGATTCGTCACCGAGGTTGTTCCGTTTTTTTTTCTTCTTCTTCTTTTCGTCAACGTCCCTGTCTCGCTCTATCTTTGTTCATCGATTTTTGGCTGAACCGGACAGAAGGTTAGAGATTAGGTCGTCGCGATTTCGCGAGATCTGTTTTAGTCGCTTGTAACGAGAGCCTTTCGTGTTCGGTGCGAACTAATGGTGTTGGACATGCAAGACTGGTCGAGGGTGCCCGGGTCTCCGCTATTCCCGGAGGGGATGATTCGGAGCTTTCGGTACAACTTCTTCCCCAGGGATCGCGCGACCGAGATTGAGGCGAGTTACGAGAGCCGCGCGGAGCGTTCGAAAACTTGCGCGACAAGATTTCACATGACGATTCCTCGTTGACACGGGCCAACAAGCGCCATTAATCTCACCGAAATACACGTGGACAAGGGGTTGAATCGATCATCCTGATGTATGCTTGCAAAACAGGCCACGTTACTTCCTTCATCCAAAAAGAAGTAAAAGGAAACAAGGGCAGAAAAGGTGAGGGGGATTTTTAAAAAAAGAATCCTCTTCACCGCACGATACTCGACCTTTCAACCCGTAGTGTTATTCTTTTATATCGAGTCAATAAGCTTGTACGAGCACGATCCCGTCGAACTCAGAATATCCATGGAAAATGGGAAAGCCGAGGGATATAAAGTTCCCCACCACTGACCGCGGCTGCAACTTTCACACTCGTGTATGATCCGAGTTAATCGTCCTCGAACTTAAATTACTCCATGGGTTATACGAGGCGCGTTTGTCCCGAAGGTGTCCCCTCGTGCGTGGAAAGGTCTGCTCAAGACGGCGTGAAAATTGGGCGAGGTTAACGAGACCGGAGAGGGTTGAACGGAATACCGAAGAAGCTAGCGGCCTGGTTGAGGAACGAGACGGGAGGAGGAAGATGGGGAAGATGGAAAGGGGTTCCGCGGAGTCTCGGAAAACGTTGGAGGTTTCGGGTTAGGAAGGGTTAACGAATTTTCCCCTAAACGCTTTTATCGAAGGAGGCACGATGAAATTGCAGCAAACGTGGCAAGGGATTGGATGGAAAGCCTGGAAAGAGGTGCGCGGCAGCCTCGACTCGGAGATCCCGGAGATTGCTCCTAGGCCTTATGGTAATCAGGCCTCAGATTCGAGGCATTGCATTCGCGAGAACTGTCACGGACAAGCCTTGGGTCAATTATAAGTTGTTACCGAACGTGAACTGTCTTGGCGAATGCTTTGACCGATTCGACAAGGCGTGTACCTGGGAAACCTGCTATTCAGACTGCCTCAATTGGAAAGCCCCAACTCGCAACTAAGTGTCTGCACGATTGTTTTTGTTCCTTCGTCGCCAATCCCACCGAGAGATTGACATTCCCCATCCACCATTGGTAATGAACGTTTCCAAGGGGGTTAACCCCGTTCGCCTCAAGGTCGTCATCATCATCATCATCTCCCGACGAGTTATTCGGGACGAAACTCGAGAATAGAGTTTGTTCGGAACAATTGCTGTCGAGTCAATCACTCCGCTTGGTAAATAGGGTAAGCGAACCGTTTGGTATGATTGGCCGGGATGATAGCATGGTTGCCATGGATAGAACCAAGCCCCCCACCCATCACCTCGATCAATAATACGTTTCCTCTCCACTCCGGAAACGTATGTACACGCGATATCTATTTATTTTCAAAGTGGCATCGTCACAAACGAAGGTATCGCGGTGGCAAGTCCGCTCGAATCCTTTTGTCAACTCGGGTTGAAATCGCAACGGATCCGTGTGTAGCTACCGAATCATCGTGTGGACGTGTGTCCCGTGGGAAATGACGGGGATAAATAATTCTCTGGTACGACAAGAGAGAGAGAGAGAGAGAGAGAGAGAGAACGTACTCGAGGACAGTCCACGCTGGTAACTTTCCGCTACCGAGCTTCGCTTTGGAGACTCCTGTTTCCGGTTAGCTAACCTCATTCGATATGGCAAACTGGATCGATCATCCAGTCTTCCATCTTCGTTCTCCTTGTTCGGTCTTCGTCCTAAGGAATCTTTATGATGCCTCCTGCGCAGGTAATAATGTGTCGCGAGGGTAAAATACCTACGAGCTTACTCGTGAACCAACCAAAAAATCACGAGAGACTCAATCGCGCGATCACCAACGACACTGGAAAGAAAAATGACTAAGAGAATCTCGGGTCGGAAGAATGTTTACGTGTCACTTTGAAAATAGTTGGAGACTCGTGATACAGCCTCGTTCCACTGTAAATAATCTTTCCTCCATTTGGCGAATTTATTCGTGAAACGTCGACGTATTTTAAAGACGCGAAGGTGGAATACGAATGCACTAGCGGAATCCTTCTAGGATCTTGGCGAGTGGATAAAAATACACGAGAGCTCGAAGCGAAGTGGTGGTGCGGGCGATTGAGAGCGTTGGAAGAAGCGAGGGAAAGGAACGATGGCTCGATGCATGTGCATGTTCCGTCGGGAGTAAGGGAAAATACGTTTTTATCGTTCACTCGGTAGGATGGTGCGATATCGACACCGTCTACGTGAAATCGTCTGCCGCCCGACGCTCCGCGTATATGTTTGTACACAAATATATTTCCGGTGACGACAGATTTACCGGAATGTAAGACGAAGCTGTTTCCTCAGCGTTGATAGACGCCACGTGTCGTCAATCGGCGTCACGTGACCCAAGAGTTGGACGCAATAATAAAAAGAAGCATCTGAGGCGACAGAAGCGAAGTGGCACACATTGAGGGACTAGCTATAACCATCATCATTTCAAGTCTGGAACTTTGGTCGAATATTTCAGTTCTACGTCAACCATGATTTGGCGAAGTATGTGGTGAAAGTAACTTGGCTATTTGCTGATACCTATAAGTTTCAAATTCCAATATGATCGCTCTTCCCATCAGCGTAGGATGAAGATTGATGAAAAAGCGATTCGGCTATTATGGAGTCGGGTATTTGATGGCTACTGAAGATGGAGCTATCGTTGCTTCTCTCTTAATTCGAAGCCTCAAATTCTAGGTAAATGACATCAGAATGGATAACGGAACGATCCGGCTGGCTGCTCGAGAACAAGAAGGAACGATGTGGTGAAGGATCTCGGAGTTGGCTGATTCCTCGGCACTTTCTAGTCCGGATTCATCACAATGGCGGGCGCATTGATCGTGGTGCGATAATCGCCTGCATTATTTCTAATTCTCGGCTAGAGTAGCGGAGACGAATAGGAACGGTCTGCCATTATTGTACCAATGGGATGAGTGAGTACTATCCTTTAAGAATGGTAATTCCCGCGAACGTCCAGAATTCATCCTCCGTTGGCCGTCGTCCAATATGAATCCCGACAAAAGATTCATTCGCGTGTAATATCGTCAGGAACACCTCGTTTCTTTTCCACCCCCCTCTCTCTCCCTCTAAACTCGGCTATCTTTTATTTGGTTCTCGCTTTTCTATCGCTTACGAGTATGAGCGGAGAATGAGGGAAGTCCCTTGGTTGCTACGTAACGGAACGTATAGGCTGGGCTGTTGGAGAAATGGGAATGGGGGACCAGGTAGGGGAGGTTGGGCGGCTAATAAGGGTGAGCGAGTCAGTCTGTATAGAAAGACGCCGAGATAATATAAAGGAGGGAAAAGAAGAAAGCGTTTCGTTCGCTCGCGGAACATTTCGAACGATGATGCTCGGGAGTTCCTCGTGTTCAACCAAGGTCTACAAACTGGGCGAGCCTCATTTCCGAATAATTTTCAATGCCGTAAGGACTGTATGTACGTACGTATACATTCGTGTATAATAATATGTAAAAGTGGAGCGAAGGCTAAGCGTTCTTTCGTGCATCTCTCGAGCTCAAATTCTTTTCTGGTGCAGCCTCCATCGTTTAAATTCTCTTGCAGTATTCACGAACGCTGAAGACTGCACTCATATATACACACACACACGTATAAAAAAATAAATGTCTTTGGTACGTCTTGGTCCGTGGCTAAAGTTCTTTTTCGTTTTAGCCTTCATCGTTTGAATCCTGCCGCAGGAGATAATCTAAAACTATTCTTATACTATATCAGATGTATGTAGTGCATTTCGTGCAAATTCGGTCTCAAAGTTGGGGCTGAACAGCAGGACATTTTTTTTTCTTCTAGATTTACTTGTCGTTTTATTCTCAAAGGCCATGTATTATTGTGCTCAAAACGTTCTTTCCATTCTGAACGCGTTTTCTCCTGTTTGAGAGTAGAGTGGCCCGCGTACAAATATGTATAAAGGGTAAGTAGAAATACGTTCTAGTACTATATTCACCCACACGCGATACGTTGCAGACGCATGGATACGTGTACAGGGTGAAATGGGAAAGAATTGCTGCTTAGAAATTCAGAACAACGCTGGTTCCTTTCTTTCGCGGGGGGAGTAAAATGAATGTGTGAAGCGAAATATTTCGTGCACGATAGATGGAGAGGGATTTCCTACCACGATACTTCGTTGTGTACAGCAAAAATCAAGATGACTGGTGGTAGCGACGAGTTGGAGCGGTCGTACGAGTCACTCTGAGGGACTGTAAAAAATCCATAGGGACAAAACGAGCGGCTCTCAATGCTTAAGTTCCCCAGAGTTCGAAAAGTTCAACCGTTCGCAGGAGATTTTTGGAGCGCGTGACTTAAATCGAGAATTATGGGGTTTACGGCAAAACGTCAAAGAGGAAAACAACTCGTGTTTTTTCATTCTCGATACACTGGAATTTTTTGAGAATTTTTCGCGAGGTTGGATTTTTGGAGTATACACCGTAAGTCGTGAACTATGGGGTTTACGGCAAAACGTCAAAGAGGAAAACAACTCGTGTTTTTTCATTCTCGATACACTGGAATTTTTTGAGAATTTTTTGCGAGGTTGAATTTTTGGAGTATACACCGTAACTCGTGAACTATGGGGTTTACGGCAAAACGTCAAAGAGGAAAACAACTCGTGTCTTTTTATTCTCGATACACTGGAATTTTTTGAGAATTTTTCGCGAGGTTGGATTTTTGGAGTATACACCGTAAGTCGTGAACTATGGGGTTTACGGCAAAACGTCAAAGAGGAAAACAACTCGTGTTTTTTCATTCTCGATACACTGGAATTTTTTGAGAATTTTTTGCGAGGTTGGATTTTTGGAGTATAACCGTAACTCGTGAACTATGGGGTTTACGGCAAAACGTCAAAGAGGAGAACAACTCGTGTTTTTTTATTCTCGATACACTGGAATTTTTTGAGAATTTTTCGCGAGGTTGGATTTTTGGAGTATACACCGTAAGTCGTGAACTATGGGGTTTACGGCAAAACGTCAAAGAGAAAAACAACTCGTGTTTTTTCATTCTCGATACACTGGAATTTTTTGAGAATTTTTTGCGAGGTTGGATTTTTGGAGTATACACCGTAACTCGTGAACTATGGGTTTTACGGCAAAACATCAAAGAGGAAAACAACTCGTGTTTTTTCATTCTCGATACACTGGAATTTTTTGAGAATTTTTCGCGAGGTTGGATTTTTGGAGTATACACCGTAACTCGTGAACTATGGGGTTTACGGCAAAACGTCAAAGAGGAAAACAACTCGTGTTTTTTTATTCTCGATACACTGGAATTTTTTGAGAATTTTTCGCGAGGTTGGATTTTTGGAGTATACACCGTAAGTCGTGAACTATGGGGTTTACGGCAAAACGTCAAAGAGAAAAACAACTCGTGTTTTTTCATTCTCGATACACTGGAATTTTTTGAGAATTTTTTGCGAGGTTGGATTTTTGGAGTATACACCGTAACTCGTGAACTATGGGGTTTACGGCAAAACGTCAAAGAGGAAAACAACTCGTGTTTTTTCATTCTCGATACACTGGAATTTTTTGAGAATTTTTCGCGAGGTTGGATTTTTGAAGTATACACCGTAACTCGTGAACTATAGGGTTTACGGCAAAACGTCAAAGAGGAAAACAACTCGTGTTTTTTCATTCTCGATACACTGGAATTTTTTGAGAATTTTTCGCGAGGTTGGATTTTTGGAGTATACACCGTAACTCGTGAACTATGGGGTTTACGGTAAAACGTCAAAGAGGAAAATAACTCGTGTTTTTTCATTCTCGATACACTGGAATTTTTTGAGAATTTTTCGCGAGGTTGGATTTTTGGAGTATACACCGTAACTCGTGAACTATGGGGTTTACGGTAAAATGTCAAAGAGGAAAATAACTCGTGTTTTTTCATTCTTGATACACTGGAATTTTTTGAGAATTTTCCGCGAGGTTGGATTTTTGGAGTATACACCGTAAGTCGTGAACTATGGGGTTTACGGCAAAACGTCAAAGAGGAAAACAACTCGTGTTTTTTCATTCTCGATACACTGGAATTTTTTGAGAATTTTTCGCGAGGTTGGATTTTTGAAGTATACACCGTAACTCGTGAACTATAGGGTTTACGGCAAAACGTCAAAGAGGAAAACAACTCGTGTTTTTTTATTCTCGATACACTGGAATTTTTTGAGAATTTTTCGCGAGGTTGGATTTTTGGAGTATACACCGTAAGTCGTGAACTATGGGGTTTACGGCAAAACGTCAAAGAGGAAAACAACTCGTGTTTTTTCATTCTCGATACACTGGAATTTTTTGAGAATTTTTTGCGAGGTTGGATTTTTGGAGTATACACCGTAACTCGTGAACTATGCGGTTTACGGCAAAACGTCAAAGAGGAAAACAACTCGTGTTTTTTCATTCTCGATACACTGGAATTTTTTGAGAATTTTTCGCGAGGTTGGATTTTTGGAGTATACACCGTAACTCGTAAACTATGGGGTTTACGGTAAAACGTCAAAGAGGGAAATAACTCGTGTTTTTTCATTCTCGATACACTGGAATTTTTTGAGAATTTTTTACGAGGTTGGATTTTTGGAGTATACACCGTAGAGGAAAAGAAGTCGTGTTTTTTCATCTTTAAACGTATAAAGGGAATAGTCTATCGGTTTGTCTGTACACGATAAACTCCGAAACCAATGGTCCGATTTGGATGCGGTTTTCACCAGTGTATAGTGTATTACTCGGTGAAGGGCTCAAGCTACGTATCATCGCGGTGGGTTATCGGAGGGGGGGACTGAGCAGTGAACAAAAATATGAAACGCGCAGTGAGAAAATTGACCGCGTAAACATGCGCGAGCGAGCCCGCTCACTATAAACCTACTTTCTGTTAGTGACAAGTCCACGAAAAATCGACTTGCACCCGAGCGGAGCCGGGTATGAGAGGTAGTCGTAGATATATTTCGCTGGGGCTCTCAGTTCCATTTCCTGAGACACTTTATTCCAAAAACTCATAGCGCCTCGTATATTTGTCCTTATATGAGGTCGGAGCCATACGACATATATACGTGCTCGGAACGCGCTCGTATCCGAGTTTCATAAAGTCTCGAAAGCTCGAATCTCCCGTCTTTATATAAATACGTCTTTAAGTATATTGTACATGTATATATATACATGTAGGTGAGTTTATTTGGTCTATAAATATAGCAGGTGATCTGAGAAAAATGGCAGTTGTCGCGTCAAGTTCGCACGATTTTTTTTCCCACCCTCTCGTTTCCAGACTTACTCGAGTATTCGTGCGAGTTATACGCGCGAGAGGAAAGGAATGCGCAGGGTGAGGTATGCAATAATGGGAGAAGGGGTGAGAGTCGGGAGGAAACGTTGCCTCGCCCGTTCTAACTTGGTTGAAAAATCCAGGGAGTCGAGACGTCCCTCTCTCTCTCTCTCTCTCTTGCTGTCTTCCTCTTTGCCTCGACGTTTTCCGCCTTTTACGCATGTTCACCGCTGACACACGCACACCAAACTTTTTTCCAGAGGGTAGTTTATTTTTTGAGATACACTCTCGCATCGTTTCCGCTCTCTTTCTGTCTCTCTCTCTCTCTCGCTCTGTTGGTTTCTCGTTATATATTTCTCTCTGAAAAACGTCAGGGAGACGCGGGGCCAAAACTTGGCGAGGAAGTTAAGAGAGCACCTGTGCCAGTTCCATCGAACCCTTGAAAGGGCCCGGAAAAACTGTTGGGGAGGACTTTGGCGGTCTCGGCGAAAATAAAAGAATATTCTTGTTTCAGAATCTCGAATATATTTGCACCGGTGGACTCCCCTCTGCATCGTGCTACTTGGGCCGAGTGCGTGGAGGGGTAGTTTTTTTTTTCTTCAAGTTCTTTTCGTCTCCTCGCGATCTTGGTGAAATCTGCTTTTTTGCCGCTTTCTTCCTTCACCCTCGTGAATAGATTCGTAGAACGCGGGACGGATCCGTTACCACTGCGAAACTTGGAGGTGGTGGTTATAGGACGGAAGGAATTTATAGGGGGAAAAAGTTGCCGCGACAGGCACTCTGACGTTAGGGGCTGCGTTATCGATAAATTGTCGAATAATTCGGACGTGCGAGAGAGGGGAAACAAATTTTGGCAACGCGGCTTGAGAATAACGGCGAGGGGATGATTTTGGTATATTTGTAACTTTTTGAGAAGAACTTTTCGCTCGGAAAATAACGCGTATTGCAATGAAGAAAATTTCGCCATCGTTATTTCTACAATCTAATAAAAAATGAGTTTATTTTTTCCTTAAAATTCATATACAAAAATAAAGTAAAATTGATATAGCATGGGAACGGAAGCTCATTAGTGAGCTGGAAAAATTTATAGTGATAATGGTGGAAAAAGATGACAAAACGAATAGAGAGAGAGAGAGAGAGAGAGAGAGAGAAAGAGGGAGGAATGGAAGCCTCGAAGAATTTCTACCACACGTTTTCTACAATGTTTTTCACAGAGCCCCCTCTTATTTTCCCGTGAGAAAGCTCGCGTTGATTTTTTTTTGCTCGCACCACGAGGGAAGGCGGTACAATACACGTCCCGTGTGTACAGGCAGTAAGTTTCCTAATCGTCGTATTACGTACGTTGGTACATCGTTGATGGGGGCCGTGGGAGGAAGGAAGACCCGGGAGGCTCGTATATAGTCGATATCAAGAAAACTCGACGGTGGAAGCGAGGAGGTTTCGGCATCATTTTCTTTCTTTCATCGCCGAGTTAAGTGAAAATCGATCTTTATTACTCTATCAGCAGGATTTTTCTTCTTTTTTTTATTATCATCTTTTCCAGCCCTTCAGCGGCATATTTTTTACCCCTCTACGTTGCCTCTTCTCCAACTCCCTATTCGGAGACCTTTTATTTTTAATTACGAATCCCCGTGGAAGATGTTTTTGGCACGCCTGCTCTTTAGAGAACAAAAATTCTTTTTCGATACGTTGATCTTTTTTATACATAAAAAAATATACGAGCGGATCGCAAATTTCTCCCGCGAGAAACTTCCACGCTCGTAGCCACCTGGAGGATTTTTGTGGAACTGCGTTAGTCTCTGAAGGACCGAGCGGCGGGTTCCCGCAAGTTTTTCGAGTGACACACTGACCGGCTACGCTCTACGAATATCCCTTGCGCAGGCTGTTTTTTTTCAATGATTTCTGACGCCACCCCGTGAAGCTGAAAATTGTCCGTTCAAACAACGAGCGTATATGCCGGGCTCGTTACCCTTGTTCATACACGCGGCTTGATGGAAGATGAGATCTGTTTGATCCATCCTCACATTCAACCCGATGTCGACCGCTCCACAAAAGGGCAGGGGAGGGCTAGAATCGTTAACATTTTGTTGTTCAACGATCATGGGATGATGTTTGGTTGCCGGTTCAATAGTTCTTTCCAATTTCCCTTTCCCGTGTGTACTCGTATCCGCGTGGACGAAAAATAATTTGACTCGGGCTACCCGATCAACTCTAATGAAGTTTGATTACATCCCACCGCAGCCCTTTATTCAGCCAGAAGGAAATGGTGGATCCGTCACAATTGACCCGAGTATTTGTGGTTCTCGAAAGATGACCCGTTCGTTCAATTCGATTGACGAAATTACGTTCTTCCACGCAAATGAACTTTTCCGAGTTGCCAATAGTTACAATTCATTTTGGACCTGGATTGAATGAAGCTTTCTGGTGTCTGTCTATTCAATTGCAGCCGAGGACCTTCCAGAGTTGCAATTTAGGAGCGGAAAGGCTCTGGTGGTTTTCTTTCCTTTCGTCGTGAATCTGTTGCATCGACGAGGCGGATAGAGCGAGAGAGAAAGAGAGGGAGAGAGACACGTACAATGGTGAACTATAAGTACTTTACTCCATAACATAATAGACTCGTATATTGTATCCAACGCCTCTTTAGTTGCATTCGAATAGAGACGATGAAAGACCCAGAGCCTTTTACCGAACAAAGCGTTTTTTCTTTTCACGCTGTTTCGTTTCGCCTCAATGCGGACAACCGAACACCGGAGCCAGCTCCGAAATACATAGTTATTTCTATACGTGTCAATTGGCAAGGAGCCAACTGGAGATCTTTTCGCTTCGGAGCCAGCGAAAATTTAACGACCAAGTTGCGAAAATACGATAATGCGGATATCCCGAGAAATCGAAAACGCAAAAAAGGGATAGGGTCCGCATTTTTTTTCTTCTTCGGAAGACTCCAGCGGCACAATTTTTCGTCCTTCATGGAATCAAAGAAATTTACCGTTCTCGAAAAGTCTGCGTTTCGGGTTTGATCGGTCCATTTGCGAATAAATAAAATACCTGTGCACGGTTGTAAAATAATAATAGAAATTTTCTTGCTGAAGGTACTTCAAAGACCTGCCACGTACAGACATCCACCTTAAAGGATTAACGAGCCGGCAGACTCGTCGAGAATGGTTGAAATTACGCTTCGGGACATATAAAACGTTCCAGGTAGGAAATAAATCACTTTCCGTCTCCGTACACGCTCTGGTCTCATCTTCTCGCTCCTTTCTCCTCGTCTCTCTCTCTCTCTCTTTCTCTGTCTCCCTTCTGAGAGATAGAAAGAGAGAGAAAGCGGCAGCCTCACCCTTGCGCCCCGCGATCTCATCCGTTATCGCAGATTGCTGTTTCATCGGTTCGTAACAGCCGCAATCTTGATTCACCCTGCACGAGGGCTCGTATATACATATATACCGATACGTATGTAGGTACAAAGCGTTTTGCTGGGTGTTGGGAAGGTGTCGAGTCACCTGGAACAGGGTGGCAAAGGGTGTGTGTGCACCAACGTCTAGCGCTATTTAAGTCCAAATGGTGCCGAATTAAATCAACCGGTTTATCTCAGGTGGTGCTCTCGTGTGCTCGCTAGCACGCCCGCGCGCGCGCGCGCGATAAATCGTGCAATTAATTAGTTCAGTAATTAGCTGCAATCAGATAGGACACGGATTTAGGTGCTTGTAATTCTCGTGTCAGGCTGGAGGCTTGGAGGGGTGGTATAAGGTGCCGCGATTCGAACGCACAGCCATAGCCGAGATTAGAAAGACGGGGGCGTAAGGGAGAGTGCAGGAAGAGGATCAGAGAGTGGAGGGCGATGGGGCTGGGCGCGAAAGGATCGGTGGTAACGTGCATGCGTGAGTCGAGAACATAAGTCGATCTCTCTGCAACCCCTACTGAATTACTCCCTCTCGTAAACCGGATCCACGATGGGCAAAAGAAAATCCGCGATTAGGATTTCACAGAGCCAAAGGGCGGCAGCCTGAGGCCTGCATGTTCAAAGCCCCTAAATACTCGCCATTACAAAAGTAATTCGATTACCGCACCGCAGCGGATGACAGATGAAGAATGTACGTCGAACGAAGCGCGGAATGCGCCTGGATGAGAATTAAGGGGATCCAAGTGAACTGGATATGATATTCTCTGTATAATTTCTCCGGGAAGAGGGAGGGCTCCCGTACAAGCGATCTCATGCCCCGATAAATTCTCGCTAATTCGAGATTCGTACACACGACGGACGTTGGCCCGTCCATTGCAGGCTTGCTCGGCTCGCTTGCCTCCTGAGTCCACAGGGATACTTTGGCCCGGGCTCGCCGAAGGTTTCGAGCGTAAAATCAAATTTTCCGACTATTCCCACGATACGTCGAGCTTATCCGGCTGGAAGAAACGAAATGTCCGAAATGCCGACTTTGACTGGCTGCTTACTCAAGAAGAGCATCGGTATCAGTCCAAACAATCGAAGCGAATGAGCCACTCGAGTGGAAAGGCAAAGATCGTGGTTCCAGTAGTGAACACGATAAGAGATGATTGTTTCACGGCAACGTTCACCGGAAGAATTGCCATTCGAGCAATTGTAAGCAGAAGGCCAATAGGCCTGGCGAAACGGACCCGAATCGCGTAAGAAGAACCGGTTAGCACGGCGCACTGGATGGAAAGAGCCTGCGGTTGTAAAACAAGCTCCGGCGGAGTGGGTGGGGGGCTAAACCAGGGAGACAGGGGCACGAGGATGGTAGACCGAAGGCTTGATAGAAGTGGAAAAACCGCACCATTTATTTCTTTGACGTTTCCTCAGTCGCTTTGACTAACGAAGCACGGTGAAGCGGGACCGAGAGGCGTTTCGTGTGTGTGTGTGTGTGTGCCTGTATCCATCCGCCACCAACCCCTTTCTCTTCGTTCACCGCAGGTTCCGCATTACCATATCTCCGGTACTTTTTTTTCCCCGCCACCCTCAACCGCTGAACGACCAAAGAGAATGCGCATTTCGGGTTTTCCAGTTTCGGCTACCGAAAATATACATGCCAGCCTCGTCAGTGGGAACGACGAGACTTTCGGGAGAACGTGTGACCTCGATGGTTTACTTTTCGCAATGGCATTTGTATGATGACGCTCGGACAAGACAAACATTTCCTACAGTTATTCCTATTTTTATTTTCCCCCGGTGTGGCAAGTGAGAAATTGTTCAAGTTGAAAGTCCTCGTATAGCATTGATAATCACGAAGGGAAATGAATAAGGGTAGTTTATCGAGTATATCGAATATTAAAGCCAGTTGGCAGAGTTTATCGAGGCCCATAAAATATGTGGGACTGGCCCGCGCGGTGAACCGCAAGTGTCACCACAATTTTATCGTAACTACATATACATCGGCTTTCGAGAGTACTCGAAGTACTTTGGTCGAAGCTGCGCAGCCCATCCTGCGGCGGCACACTAACGGCCGTGATACTTCCGGTTCAGGAAACGGCTTGTCATTGTAGGAAATAAAAAAAAATCGCTCGTATTCTACGGCCTCATTGGTAGGGGATTTATTGTGATGTCGCGATTTTTACTAGAGCGAGAAGACTCCTGATGAAAAAATTAAGTACCGATGGGGAGTTATCATAGATTTTTTTAGGTTTCTCCGTTGGATCAAAGGAACACGGTTCGCGGAAAAAAGAGTGCACAAGGCTTGCGAAAAATTGTCGAAAGTGCATTTGGCCGGCGAGGGCGAACAGAGAGGCCACGTCGAATTACAAGCGTTTCGTTGTGCTGAATTTCCAAAGCAGATGGTCAGATGTTTAATTAGCCCCTGGAGTGCCCTTTAAACTGGACCACTTTGAGCTCTTCGTTATCGGAAATTTGCTATATCGGGAGCCTTTCGTTGCCTCCCCTTTATTCACTCAATATTGTAAATTACACTGTGACGATATTCGCGTACTTCAAAAATATTGCCAACCCAAAGAATTCTGAGAAAAAGTGCATTTTGGGAGGCCTGCGAAAAAAAAGCTAAAACTTTTTCGTTCTCTTATTTTTCGGCGCAACTGAAGGATCAGCTTGGTCGTGTGTACATTGGCAGGATGTATGTCTGTAGAGAGTACTCGAAGTTGCATTTATATTCGTAGGCTCTTAAGGGCTCTCGAATTTATTATTCTCCTTGCACTTAAGCCGGGTCAAGATGGAGCTAAAAGACCGACAGGTATGAAAATGCTGCCGGTAAAACGAGGTGACTTCTCCTCTTAAATCAGCAACAAGCAAGTCGAAATAATTCTATAAGACTCACTCTTTGCAGTACTCTTGATAGAAAAACTCGAATCTTTTGCTGTCTCACTGTTGTATATTTTTCTTCTTCGCTTCTTCCTACGGGACTATATTTTATTGCACTAGTTGTTGAATTTTATCCACCTAAGCTTGCAGACACTTTTACCGTCTCTCTCTTTCTCTCTCTCTCTCTCCCTCTCGCTCATCGTTGCTTTCTCTCTTTCTCTAATTCCTCACGGGCTTTCTCCTTGCTCTTCATATTTTTTTCCTCTCCTCGAGAGCTCCCGGCTTTTATTTCTCCTCTCTTTTCCTTGATCTGTAACGAGGGCAGAAGTACGTATACAGTTGAGCTCACATCACTCGGATTTTATCGGAGTGACTCGCCGCAGCTCTTGCAATATTTCTTTTCCGCTGACCTCTCAAAGAGAAAAAGATGCCTCACCAGCTACGGCTAATAAAATCGTAATGCGGATGAAAGAAACGTTACGCGAGCAACGGCTTGAAAAGTATTTTTTCGAAAAATGGTTCACCATTTTGGGAAATATTCGAAAATTTAACTTTGGTGAAATGTCCGCGAGGGTTGGTTGTTTAATTTTCAACAGGGAAAACGCGACTGGGTCCGTTGTGCGTACCCCCGCGATTGTTCTAGTGTATTTGGCGATGTGTAACCACGCGAGGATCCACGCTTGTATACATATGCAATTATCGCTGCGGGCTTTCCCACGACCGGTGAGCTTAATCCCCGTATCACCGCTTTGTGACACGAATATTCGCGGGGATTAAGCTTCGAGTTGTATCCACACACACGGTCATTCGTACATACGTGGGTAAAGGCAATTACGAAGAAATTTCTCTTCGAGAATCGTTCTCGATAGACCAGTGCCCTCGTATTCAACATTACAGTCAACAGGCCTCGAATGGAGGCATATTTTTGTAAAAGTCATGGCAAGGACTCGCCTCTTTCCAAGTATTCTTGGAGACACGAACTTTCGTGACCTTGGGACGCTTGATGAGAGAACGTCGTACGTCGCTTATTTATACGATCGTCCTCTTTGACTTTTCCCACACGTTCGAGTCAGTGAAAGGTCAAACGCCCTTGCCAAGGTCATTGATCGCTTCGAGATTGTCCATCTCCTCGGAACAATGGTTGTAACGATGCAATCTATATTGAAAAGCTTCAACTGTCATTGACTTTTAACTTGGCGCTAATTATGCTCCGATAAATCCCTTACTCGGTGATTCCAGACGAGCCGTGAGGTTAAATCCATCGAATAAAGAGATCGCTCGTTCACGGACCGAATTACCACTGCGCGCAAGGATAAATCCGTCCCCAGAAGAATGGTTACAAATTGTTTAATGGCAACGAGGGAAAAAGGAGAGGAAAAAAAAAACATTGTGACCCAAAATTCACTGGCACGCCTCTAATTCGAATCACGTAGGTACATCCGGGACTCTGGGCTCTGTTCGCGACGTGAAGGATAACGGAGAATAAAGAGAGTGTGTATGTGAGAGAGAGAGAGAGAGATATGGGAGGGAAGGAGGCGGAGAAACGTACAACGACGAATACAAAGCGAGGACGAAAATAAGGATGTGAAGGGTAGGGGGTGGTAAAATGGTAATTCCTCGCGAAACATATTCGCCAAAAAAAAAACGAAACGCTAAAAAGCTAACGAACATTCACTGCCCCCCTTACCCCTTAAAGCCCACTCGGTATTCCTATCGTTCCTGCGATGTTTGTATACGCGTGCGTGAGTTTATATTTTTTGGCGAACATTTGTATATATGCTTGTCAACAGTTCTCGTGATTTTGGCCGCATAATTATTCCAGTCCTCGGCTCGTCGACGTTTTTCCCTTTTGCTTTTTTCCCCAGCCCTGGACGTGATTCCTCCGTCCGCGAGTCGGGCTAAAAAAAATGCTCCTATCAAGATTCAGCTTCATCTTATATTTGTTTGGCGGGACGAAAGTATTATAATAATTAAGAAAAATATAATCTTCAAACTCTGGTAGATTTTTTGGGATTGCTTTCCGCCCATTTTCGGTCAGGCGAAAAATCACAAAGAGCACACACGAGGAATGACAAAAATGTGACGTTAAAGAGAGAATGTTTCATACGACGAAGGGAGAAGCAACGTCTGTGCCATTCATCGCTTGGGGAGTTCGAGCATAGAGAATGCCCCTATTTTCACGGTCTGGGGGACAACGAGGCAAAAGTCGTTCCACAAAATTCACCAGCAGTGCACGAAACTCTCATCGGTATGGAATTCTCCTCTGAAGCTACCGCTACTTTTTTTTTTTTCCTCTACCCTTCAACGGCACACATTTTACATCCCATCCACGCATACGCCCACGCGGTACAACGAGAGAGATTAATAATTCAAAAGTCACGTGTGAAACAGTCTCAAAGCGATGTAGCCTGGCGTGTATCTTGCCAGTATGATTCCTCGTCGTAAGCATAAAGGAGATTTTCACTCATCCACATTTTTTTTTCTTCCACGTTATACGTTGCCATTTTGCGAAAAATGCCTCGCCGTTTTGAAATGTTGTTTTCCTTCAGCATTGAAGGTGACTATGGAGACGAAAGATCTTCTGCATATTTTATTTTTTTAATGAAAAATATATTTCTGAAGTTTATGCAGAGTCCACCGAAAGCCAAACAAACTTATTTCAAATTCATGTCCCGATTGAGTCGGATGGAGAAACTTGGCTTACGTAGCGTCATTTGGAGTTGACGAATTAGCATGGCCGTCATTTTGCTGACTCGAGAAATATCCGGAGACTCTACGAGGCTTCGAAAGAACTTGGCAGGATCGATCAATGAATTTACAGACTTCATCATCACTTTGACAAGCTAATGGGAGTTTTCGAGTGGCCGAAAAGCGCCAGCTAGATTTCGCTCGTTCGCACTTTTCGGTTGTTCGAAAAGAGTCCGCGGAAGTGAGGTTTCGCATGATTAATTCATATCTCTGGATTGTAAAGGCGCAAGATGATGACACGGCATCAAAAGGAGTGACTCGTATACCCGTTCCCGTACAGAATGTTTGTTCATCCGGCCAATGGGGATAAAGTCCTTCTATTCGTGTCGTATTCGCGTTGATTAAACGGGCCGCGTTTCCTCTTAGAATTTCCAGTTCTGTGCGGTGGTCAATTCGAGGCAGGGTGCGAGGGTTAGGTCACGGATGAGAAGCGGATACAGTCTCTCCGGAGAAGGCCTTCCCGCGTTTCTACGTACGCGTATAGACGTGGATAAGAGGGAACCTTGTCAAAGGGAGTTTGCATTGAAGTTTGGAAAGTCGTTCGTGCTGATCTGGCCTGCGGACTCGTCTGTAACGTGTCCCCCCAAGCCTCGTCGCCCCTCCCCTTCTCCGTCCTCGTGACATGGCCAGATGAGAGGATTGGATGGAACGGTAAATTGTTGGAAATTGGTAGTGTAACGCCCGTCGGTGCAAGCCCGTCTGGTACTCTCGCAGATGCAAAGTTTCCAGCCAAGTTACCCGCCCTTGAGGTTGGAATCTCCGAAAAGATAATTTTCTCAAACAGTTTGGTGTATGATGAGAGAGAGAGAGAGAGAGGGGCTGGACATTCGCAGGACCAGGAATTTCGCTCCAACGTGGGTCCGTTTCCGCTCTCTCGTCAAGCTCGTTGATGCAGTCTCAGAGTTTTAAAATTGTTACAAATGCGAGCCGGCTCTTGAGCAATTTTGATTTTTCGATATAAAAAGTCTCGCGTCCTGTCATCAATCTACTCTTCACTCGTTCATTCTCGTGTGATGTATCGGAGGTAGAGACCCGAGGATGAGTTGGAGAATTGATCAATTTCGAAGTTGGGAATATCGCCTCGGTGGCCCATGTTTGCTGAAGGGACCCAAGCGGGCGAGATGGAAGGATGTCGAAGAACAGAGTTGTGAGCGAAGCCACGATGTGAATGAGGTAGGTGAGAAGGTCCCGATTAGGTTTGGGACGTAGACGAACGAGCAAAAGCTCCGGGCTCCGGGGAAAAAAAACGATGAGCCCGAGAGATACGTGGAGCAGAAGGTTCGCGTAGTCGCGCTCCCTGCACTGCGGATCTCTTGGCTAAATTCCATCCTCCGCGGCATTCACCTCGCGTACTTTTTTGAAAGGACCTCAAAAGCCAGTGAGTGAATTTTTTTAATCTATTTGTCGAAGAGTTCCCTCCTGACGAGTCAGTCCTTGTTTTTTTTTATTCTCAAGGCTACGCATCTCGGTTGGCGCGACGTAAAATACCTCATTAATAGGATTTCATCGCGCCCCGAAAGAGCGCGCACCTTCTGTCGTGTAGTCTTTTGACAGGAGCTTTTCAGACCAGCTCTAAGCCGGATATGGAGTATACGCGAAGAGACTAGCGTGCACGGATGGAGACGGTGAATTTTCACTTTGAATTCTCGGGACGTCGTTCACGGGAGGATTGGTGGTTTGTGGGGCCTGCAAGCTCCGGAACTCCGAGCTAGGAAAAGTAATGCCGCTGTCCTCCATTCCTCTCCTTCAATTTCTCTCTGCACGCAGCTCCTCCGTACAGCGGGGAGAGGAATATAGCTCATCGTGGTCTGGCTGGCTGGGCAACATGCACGGGAACTGGGACACGCGTTGGGAGCTAGGGAAAACGAAGAAGGTGTCAAAAAAAAACCATTCCACCTCGGCGACACTCGAAAAAATAACAAGCCTAAACCAAACGAAAATATGGATACGCTGAATTTAAAACGACCGTCCCTCTTGCAAAAAAAGAAGAAAAAAAAAAACAAAATACACTGCACCCCGAAAGTTTCGCTGTTTTGCAATATTCGATATCTGCATTTCTTCCCCAAGAGGGTTTGGTAGTCATTCGGCTGTTTGTCGATTCAGCGTATATATAGCGTGGTCGTGGGCACGATGATCGGATGCATTGCCACAGACATACGCAAGCACGGCGTACGTACGTATAAAACGCAAAATACTGTGTAAAAAAAATACATACGTGTGTGTGGAAGAACGGAAAAGAAGAAGAACAAAAGTACAGTATGAGGTGTACACAGAAATACGTCTACAGGCGTTATTCACCTTCGAAAAACTGAGGTAGGTAGAAGGAGGAGAGTTCTCACCGGGCAAATAAAATCTCCGAGCTGTGTACCGAGTGTACGAAGTGGAAAGGAGAAAATGGCGAAGAAGAGAAGAAGAAAAAAAGGTGAATAGGAAGCATCGGGAATATATCCCGCTAGGAGTGGGGGGAAAAAAAAACCCCCACCGAAGGTAAACTCCAGTCCCATCGCTTTTGAAAAGCAGCTCGCGTTGTATTGGTACATTTGTATATACAACTCTCGTCTCCTTTATTCAAACGTACACACAAACACCCACACGTAAGAGTGATTAATGGTTGGTGGAAAAATTCAACGGTATCCCTCCACCTATTTCATACTCTCTGTCGTCTATTCCAGGGAGGAATCGCTTTTCCAATAACCGATCGCCTACCCCCGGTGGACAGAGATATCTTGAAAGCACTCGCAACCCCTCCTGCTTTTCCCCCGTGCGGTCTACTCTATCCGATCGTATAATCTGGCTCACTCGCGCCCCCTCTCGAAAGAAGATAGAAGGGAAATAAGAAGCTTCGCCCACACTTGCACGAGTAGCCAACTCGTGTAAGAGGATGCTGCAAGAGAAAGGGGTGAAGGGGGATGAAAAAATATTGAGGCAAGGGACCACGATGGTGGACGTAAATATTTTATGGTCGAGCTCGTGCGGTGAGCTTTTATTCGGAAACAAATGTTTCTTTTCTCGTTCCCCAAAGGGATCGCGAGCCCAATGTTAACCCGTTATCTTTAGGATAAGTGCAGTAGTTATGATGTCCTTGGGGGGGTAAGTCAAGTAGTTTTATAGGAAAAGCCGGAAAGGCTGGGTCACGGTTGCAGAAACTTTGAGGACAATAATTCGCTTGGAGAAGACCGCGAAAGCTGGAAATATACGAAAGGAGACGAGGACACAAGTCCAGAGATTGAAGAAAATAAGAAGTGGAGGAACAGTGAGCCTAGAATTGAAGGGGGTTGAGGCTCCTGTGTGACGCGAGGGATGAGAAGTGGTTAACCTCGTTCGGCGGTAACTTACGTGCCAGGAATACGAAGTGCGAAGGTAAGTCCCGAGCAGCGTTCAAAGAGTACGGCGATCCTAGGCAGGAAAGATCAAGCCTGCCACGCCAAAATTCTTGTACTAACTCACAGGCGAGACAGGCCACGGGGGAGGAAGAAGACAAGAGAAAGAGAAAGAGAGTGAGAGAGAGAGAGAGATAGAAAAAGCGCTCCCTGGATCACTCGTTCGAATCCCACCCGAGTTTGAGTGACCTATTACGAGGGTGAGCTCTCGAGCCAGTGAAATTGTTAGCTGGTAACTCCTTCCTCCGGTCTCGATCTTTACCCAATTATGGAAACGACCTCGGTCGAATTAGCCCCCGGGACTCGGAGATCACCGGCAAAGACCTTCTCGTCTCGGTGACCTTCCTCTCGAGAGCTCATCAGCTTCCGAAAAAAAAAACGTCCAAACCAAGTTTTCAGGATGAAGTAGCGAGACAGTTGACGAGTCGATCACGTCCTAGGCAGGAGTCCCGCACTAGCCGCGGATATCATAACCGTCCTATGACGATCTCGATGGATAGGATACGGTGGTTACGGGAAGCAAATTGCGTAGACGCCATCTGGAAAGTCATTGGCACTGTGACCTCGTGAGAGTACCCCGAGGAACCGATTGATCAACACACGATGGTAGTTTGATCGGTGAAATCCGTTAGAGATTTATCGTTCCATCGTGCAAACAAGACTGGGGCAATTCAATCGAGGATTGACAAAGCTGAAAGCGATCAAGAAGCAAAAAAAAAAAAAAAACAAGAAAACAATTGAACGCACGAGTTGGTGCCTTCGGCACTCGGCTGTCATTCGTTCCGTGCTTCTAATTGGTTGTCGAGATAAACGTAAATAAACAAGCTGAAGTTTTTTCCTTTAGGATTTGCCATTCGAACGCTTGGAGTCCAATTATCGAAATTGGCCAGTCTTCGGCGGACTCGATCGATTGGCCTCATCGAGCGAATCGATTTGTATGAAGATTGGCAAGCCAGAATCATCCACCTACAAAGTTCCTCAATTGCGGAAGAACTTCCTTTTTTTTTTCGTTCGTTGTCACATTCATTGCGCGGCGTGTGTCCCGTGTGATATTGCGCGCGAGTAGACGGGCTCGTGATTTGTGTGAAACGATTAGAAGGCTAAACTCGACTGGACGCTCATCCGTGTATTAACATGCCGTCAAAGCGGTGGAAAAGTGTATGCGTTTGTGTGCAGGATGGCGTACACCCCCAAACACGATCGGTGTTTACACACTGCGTCGACAAAAAGAAATAGATTTTCCAGCAGACGAGGCGGAAACCAACAAATGACAATGTGAGGTCGTGCGTACGCGAGTTCTCCTCCACCAAATTCCGCCCCCTTCCCTCCCTCGCCATCCCTCACGAGTCTCCCCCCCCAGGTTGCCCGCGCCCCTGTGGAACTTTCTGGCGAAACGCCAAGAGCGCACGATAAAACATCGTTCTGCGTTTTCATGACGCAACGTATATACTGGAATATTAGGTATATGCGAGTGAAACTGGGTGAACACGGGCTTTTCCCCGGGAGGAGCGACCATTTTTATTTCGATCCAGCGTTAGGAGTGTGTAGACACACGTTGGATGTCTGTTTTTGGGATTACTCGATAGTATGATAGAATGGTCCGAGGAATCTTCGTTACCGATGTCGCCTTTACTGCACTTTCCCCGTGCACTCTTTGCGCTACAATTGACCCGTTGAATTATTTTTACGACGAAGGATCGGGGGGGGGGGCGAGGGGAAGTGAAAAAAACGTGGTACTTTTGATGCTCGGATAGGAATCAATGTACGTAGAAATATAAATATTGCCCAGTGTGCACAGGAGCCCACGAACGAGCGTCATAGTCGAGTAATTCACGTCGGATTGCTTCATGCATGGTGATTGCAATTTTCGTGTAGGATTCTTCCCTGTTGAATAGCTGAGGCCCTGTGTGTATTCGCTCGTTACGCGTCCACGTACGCCGATGCAATAACCGAATATACGGGAGAGTTGACGACGCTACGAATGGAACAAATTTATAATAAACGTATTTATAATTTGGCGCTCGTTGTGTGTTGGAATCTCCCTACTTTGTCTCGCGGTATGTTTAAATCAGGCTCATATGTGGGAAAACTTTTCCTCAATTGGGATATTTACATGGAATATTACGGTCGTACGTTTGGCCGCGCTAGTTGTGTGTTAACGAATAAATAATTTTCCATTGTCGGGTGTGTCGAAAATTGTTCCGCGCAGTGGCAACAATATTATGGGTAAAAGGTCACCCCGCCTCACCCTTGTCGGACTCGTACTAGATTTTGTGGATTCCAACGAGCTTTGTAAATGGGATTAATGAAATTCATCATGGCGAACAGGTCATCGAGTTAAATAATATTAGCATTGTGCCGGGGAGTAATAAAAAATATGCACACACCCCCCTCCTCTGTGTTGACTCGACTCTCGCTAATTGTAGCAATAACAATCCTCGAATGCAACAACGGAACCATCGTATTAATGTTTCCATAGCTGTACACGATGTTCCTGTTATCCGCGCGAAATATTCCCCCACCCCTCCCTCGATACACTCCGTCCGAGCGTGTGAATTTCATCATTCCAATATTTCATCGCTCCAAACGACCCTCCCGTGAGCTAATCGACGGTCTCTTTTATTACCGATATTCAAATCGGATCCTTCCACGTTGTCAAATGCTATTGCTCCGTAGGTTAAAATAATTCGTCCCAGTGAGGAATTTATCAAAATTCAATTCACACGCTCCAGTTACCTTTTTTTTTTTACAAGCTTGAAAAACAATCGAGCCCGCGATTTCATGGCGAAAGCTCGTAAAAGCCTGAGGGTGGAACAAAACGTTTTTTTTTGCGCGCCCGTTTTCATTATTGTTGTCACGAGGAAAACGAGTGCGAAACCGGATGAAAACTTGTACGAGGAGCCGAGGGAGAAACGTGGTACGCGGTGATCGAACGATGGTCCGGGGGACGGTGAGGGATGGGCGAGGAGAACGCGGCCATCTGGTGTTTCGAGCGTGGAGAATCCTGGAGCTATCCTACGGCTTCAGGCTAGTACGAAGCTATACGTCGCCTGCATTCGAAATGTCGTTGTGCTGTGTCGCAGCAAGTTGGCCAGAAAGCGGGCTCTGCGTTGCCCGCGCCGGGTGAAGAGGGCGGACGCTGGATGGGGAGGCTTGGCCTCTTCGAGGGTGAAAGGGCGATGTGCGATAAAGCACAAAACTTATATGCATCAGAGCGCGTCCGCGCAACCAACCTCCGGTTGTTTCGATCGTATTCAAGGATGGAAGAGCCATCCGCGTCACGAGCATCGGGACTACGTGTCAACAAGTTATTGCCGAGGAATAAATGGCGAAAGCGGAGTTTGCATGCAAGCTGCGAGAGGATTGCCTCGAAGGTATTGTAAGAGTTCGCGGAGCTCCGAAGAGGCTGGAGTGACCTGGCAAAGTTTCCATTCTCCTGTCCTGCCCTAGGGCATGGATTTCGTACTCCAAGGTTGTACTTTTGACCGGCTATCCGGCTACGGGACGTGGGACTACAATGTCGTCGGGGGTCATTGACCCCATACCTGCTGGCCGCCTAAAAGTTGTTCGCGGACCTGGGGCGTATCGGGCAAGTTGTCGCAGGCCGTTCTGTTGGGAAATCGGTTTCTCATGAGTCTCTCGGACAACCGGGTCTGCGAAAGGGTATATTATATTCGCTCGGCGAAACTCCGGCCATCCATTTTGTCCTAGCCGGTGGTGTATTCTAACGGTGTACACGTAACGCGAAAAGTTGAACTAGAGCCAGGACTGCATGCAGATAGCTCCGATGCGCTGTTATTGCTGAAAATTCGTCGAGTGAATTTATCATTTTCTGGTCGACTGCGGTAAAAGCGCATGGCGAATCGAGAGAGATAGAGAAAGAGAGATCTATGCACTGCCGTTTCGTGTGTGCAACTGGCAGCGAAACACGAAGATTTCACTGTTCACTGATGCGTAATCCTCGTGCCACGTTTCGAATACAGCGAGCTTCCATTGTATGCAGCTAACACTCGTATCGATGTCGATTCGTTGGGGGGGGGGACTTTGTTCAGGATAGGGAACATCAGGCAATACGTGGCTGGCATTGAAAAGTGCTCGATGATCGTTACTCTCAGCTAACGAAACGAAGGTCATCGGTGTGACGAAAGGGTCTGGCAATTACGTAAAACCAGCTGGGAGTGCAAACTTTGCGCTATCTCGAATGTCTTGGGCACACACGGGAAGGTCTCTTGATCCGGGAAGCAAACTTGTGCAGTGTGTAAAGGTTTCGGGTTTCGAGACCGTAGATAGGAGCCGGGCCACCAAAGGTGCGGATACCATTCACGCTTGTGGGGTCAGAGACGTTTCGCACCTACGACTAGACGCATCGCCGGGTTATACCGAGGTGGCGCAAGGTCACCCCGGCACATTCAGGATCTCCCGGCTATTCTTCACCCGACAGGACAACCGCGACTATGCCAGCGTGCAGCCATATTCCGCTGCAACACTTGAGGGCCGGAGTCCATCCGGACTGGAGACGATCCATCATTTTCTGCCGTGTTGCAGTTTCGCTGGGGTGGAATGGGGCTTCTTTATTGTTCGGAGTGTGAGGTGAGGAGGCCAATAGAAAAAATCGGCAAAGCGACCGAGAGGACAGAAGCAACTATCCACTCTCATCCCGCGTACTCATCGATTCAAGAAATAAGTAAAAGCCATTATGAAATCAACTTTCTATACGGTCGATAGTCCTGGCGACCACAAGGCCGTATCGTCCGAAAGTTGGCGCGGTCGAGGTTTAGCGGATATCGATAGGTCAACAGGGCGCGACCTGGCGGGCAAACTTTACCGCGCTTAAAGAAAGATCATTATAGAAATTGTTCAGCCGTACCGACCATCTTTTTTACCAGACCACATATAACTATGAGTATCGATAGTCGATAGGAGTAACCGTTCAACGGAGATTAAAAGTGTCTCACCGTACAGTTTACTTTACGAAGTAGGCAGCGCGAGCAGAATGAGAAAATGAATTCTAAATCGACCGTGACATTGCGAAGGATCGGCAGATTGATAAAGAATGAATCGAGTTGATCCACCGTGGAACGAGGGGAGGGCGAGGGGGGAAAAAGAACACCAATTTCACTAATGCCGTTACTGCCTTAGCCATCATCGTGGGCCGCTGCCTAGGTGGGGTTGGGGGGAGGGGGGTGGGGTAGAAACGATCGTGGAACAGCTGGAAAAGAATGAGAGTAGAATTGTCTGATGAGGCCAATATTCTATCTACAGCTTTACAATGCTTTGAGCAGTTTGTCGCGCCTGGCGCAACTCGTCCAATCGATCATTCGTTACGGCAACCAGACACGCTTATTCAATTGCGTTAATGGATGTTCCGGCTCACCAAAGGCGCAGCAGTGAACAAACGCGAAGAGAAAGAGGGCTTGTCGAACAAATCGAATCACCAAGATGATCCGAAACACGATGCTCAATTTGTTTATCGAAAGCTTCGTTTTCTTTATTCCTTCTCGACAATAAAGGGAGCGTGAAGATCGACAGATCAACGAGATGAGAGTTCGCTTGAATGCTGGGAAGTAGTTCGAGGCTGAGAGAAAAAGTGAGAGAGTGAGAGAAGAATTCCTTCGCTACTGGAGCTGATCACGCCAATTTTGCTAGAAGTATCCCCGAGTATCTCGAAGCCTCGTTTGGCGACGACCTTCGGGAGGGGGGGGGGGGGGGAAGGGCACCGAGGAAAGGCTCAGCTTGTAGTTAAACAAATTGGGACAATGAACGTTTTGTGTACTCTCAATCGTCCCATTAGAGAGAATATCCGTACTCTCTTTCTACCTCGTCCCACTTCTCCTGCACTCTTTCCCCATCGTCCAATTATTTTCATCGGGCTCGTAGATCACGCACCCCTCAGTCTATTTCGAAAAACTCTCTCTCTTTTTCTCGGTTCATTTTTTTTATCGTCCAATTTTTTTTTTTCATTTCAATTTTACAGCCTCGTACCGTTTCGAATGCTTTTTTTTTCGTTGTTGATTCTGTGCCTGGCTGTTGGCGTTGTTCTCTCCTTGTACTCTCAGAGTACCGTACGGGCAGAAGTGGCTTGCACACTTGAGATCGTTGCCTTGCAACAGTGCAGAAACAATAACGGCTCGGTGGTACATCCAGTGCAAACACACACACACACACTCAGCCCTTCTCGTTTTATTACTTCTGTTTCCTGGAATTCCCTTTCTCTCTGTTAGTCCGTCTCCTACACGACTGTTACAACTGCCCATTCGCCTCCCCCTCTCCCCATGTTTCGAAACCCTTAAACTTTGTCGGCAATTGGGTGAACGACGTGTTTGCGGTTGAGCTTAGGTTGTCCCCTTCAGACTGGAGGAACAGCACGTTCTCCAGTTAAATAACAAGGTCACACACACACACACACACACATATCGAAGGGTTTCACTTTTAGCCCCCGTCCGTGGCTCGAGGCCCCTGCCTAGGCCAGAGGGCTCGTTTCAATTTCAATTTCATCCCCTAAAGGGCTTGCCCAATTTTTTTTAGCATTGAAAATGCTGTTAAAGATGCATAAAGGTTGAGGTTTATTTGGGTTTGTTGAGGTTTGTTTGGGCTGTTGAAGTTTGTTGAGGTTTGTTGGAGTTTGTTGAGGTTTGGTTTGGTTTGGCTTGGATGGATGGATGGATAGTGAGAATGTGAGAAGAGAGAGAGAGCAACTCATATTATTTGCATGTACTTTTTTTATCACCCGAAAAGTCTGATTACATTTTCAATGCCATGAAATTGTGTTGCACTTTGTGTAATATCTGTAGATTTTTTTTTTAATTTATAAATTCGTTAAACGAAAAGATATTGAAAGGAGGTAGGGTGATCAAATTTGTTCAGCTAATTCAGCGGATGTTTATTCTCGTCGTGTACGTAGGGTAAACAGGAAGTTTGGAAGAAAAACGCGCCAGGTAGAGGCGAGGGTCGCGCCGAGATACAGGGGTGTTAATTAGGCCGCTCGGTTAATTGAGTTTGCAGTTTTTGAGCTTTTTGGCGCGGGGGGTGGTTAAAAACTACCAAGCAAGATGTTGGAACATTCGTGTCTCTATGCAAAAGAGTGGCCTAGGAGGGAAAACTATCGGGAGAGCAGATTTTTCTCGAATTCGCCTCGACTTTAGCCGGGCTATCGACGCTAGTGATCTTACTCCTCTGCCGCGATACGCCAAATTAACTCGTTATCTTCGCCTCTCTCTTTCTCTCTCTCTCTCTCTCTCTTCCTAGCCTTTATTGCCCTCTTTATTTTTAACTCGTTACAACAATATTGTCTATTTTGAGAACAGTCCTCCAGATTTTTATAAAAAATTCTCATAAAAAAAGCCTAATACAATTAACAGCATATTTAATTTTTCAACGTATGCATAGAAAAAAATTGCTTGTGTAATTTAATTTATTTCCCGATGTTTTGGGGTAGAAAAGGGCTTTTTTTTTTGGGCGGTAACAGGATAAGGAATTTTCGCGTCTGGAAATTTCGCGTCTTGATGAGAGTATTATGAGATTAATTAAGGATTAAAATAAAGCGGTCATCTCGTTATTCGCGATAGATCTTTGGGGTCAAATTATGAATGCTGAACGAATATTGTTCCGTCAGGTGTACGAAGCAAGGGATGATGAGGGATAGAAAGTTCTCTCTCTCTCTCTCTCTCTCTGTCTCCCTCTCTAGGTATAGTCTCCCCTTGCAGGCCCAATATTAATCCTACCCTTCGAATTCCTCGAATGCCCACTGTCTCAATTTGCCAGATAAATGCCTCACATATTTTGCCCCAGTATTACGAGAATGAGAGAAAGGGAGAAGTAGAGAGAGAGAGAGAATCCCTGAAGAGATGGAGAACAGAAGTTATGGCAGTTATCCTGGGTGAATTTCTCCAGAGAATCAACGTTTTCTATCTTGGTTATGAATATCATTTATAATTCCATAATCTACCGAATCTAAATAAAAAGGCTGGTTCTTCTTTCGTAAATTTAGGATGATAGAATTTTTCCATATCTTCTCATTTGTAAATAAATAATGTAAAAGAATAATAATATAAAAATTGAAACAAATCAAATTTAATAATTTCTCGACTAGGAAATGAGACGTTTACATATACGAGTGTGTGTATGTGTGTGTGTGCAAGTGTAGAAGAGAAATAACGGGACTCACCTGATTGATGGCTAAAGATGGCTATCAGTGGCCAAATGGCCCGCAGCCATTTCCTACGGTTCTCCTTCATGATACTATTTTTTCTTCGTTAATGCGGCTAACGTGGTGTCTCCTCGCTCCCGCTACGAAAGAGACACGCACACTTCCGGTCCGTAGAGCTATTTTGTACGTAGCTCTATTACCAACGGTAACGTGACACGAGCTGATCGGGTGCAGCGAACAAAGCAAATAATAATGATTGTGACGGATTATGAGAGGATGAAACGCGAGTTGTAGAGGGGAAGAAAAAAAAAAGAAACAATATACCGAGTGAAACACTGGTCACTTGTTTGCGAGCCACGTCGTAGATTTTGTCATTATTGAAATTGTTATGAGGTTTTATCGTTAAATTCTATTTTTCCATTGCACTGCAAACCAATAGTAAAATTTAATTGATATTTACTATTAGTGTCATTGATATTTGTATTATTATTGATACGATAAAGGATGTTTGTTTTTATTATTATTGTTGTTACGATTGGTGTTGTTATTGTTATTAGTGAACAATTAGGCTCTGACGAATTTTATTTGGGATAAAAATATAGCACGCTTGTTTAATTCCGTATTTTTTTTTCTCTCTCTCTCTCTCTCTCGCTCTCGTCAGCTACTTGATCGGATTATGTTTCAGCAACGACGAGGAAATCAAGAAACAAAAAAAGAGAGACGGAGTTTTTCAATCTTCGTTTCTTGTTCTCCCGGGAGAAGCTTTGTTCCTTTGTTTAACGAAAGTTTTGCAAAAGCTCGTGACTCTCGTCTGAAAAACGGACGACGAACGAGGAAAAAAAATTCAACCCTCACCTCCTCGTTGCTCAAAAACGTGAGAGAAGAGTTGCGATTTTTCGAATCCCCTATGGGAAAACACCCACTATGAATTTACACTTTTTTTTTAACAGAGATTTTTCTTTTTCATTAAAATAACATTTATAATGATGTAAAAAATGATTTATCCTCAAGATATTAAAATTTTTCGTTATATTCGAATGACAATCGCGCACTGTCGTCCCGCGGTGGAGGTCGAAACTTAAGCTCGACTTTACCGAGGTGAAACACGTTTCACGTAAAAGTCGTAACTTTGGGATGACGTTTCAAGCGTGTCTCGTCATTGGGATTCTTCGCACTCGAGAGGGGCGAATCACTGTAATTTGCTTCGGTGCCACGTACACGAGAGCTCTTACATCTCGGAGAACTCAAATCTTCGATATATATGCGAGTACACACGCGTGCACGTACGTCGCGTTTCCATTCGTCTCGTCATAGCGCTGAGCAAAATTCCACGTCTGCTTTGCAATTTCCTAAGTCAACTTGACGCTTTATCCCGCCTCTATTATTCATTCGAATTTGAAACTTTGTGGGGTTTTTTTTTTCAATTTCTTTGCTTCAATCAATTTTAAACGTGATCTGCTTAATTCCAAGGGCCCAAACTTGCCAGTTTTTATCTTTGGAAATTCCGCATTCGTACTCCACGAAAATTCACGCGCAGCCTTCGACGACGCATCGCACTGGAAAATTCCTTGTCGACCACAATTTTAATTTTCTTCTATTACTAATTGTTATTAATATATTCAACGAAGGTTTTTGTTCTCTTCGTTCGATCAACACGATGACACTTTGAGCGTAATTTATTTCACGCTCGGACGAATTCGTTGCATTCGAATTCACCGAAGGGCACGATGATTCGCCTCGACGATGATTTTTTGTCTCGCTGCCAGCTGCAACAAGGAGAAAAAGTAATTTAGTAATAAGCTAATTGGAAATTTCGAAGACTCGTTACGTTTTTTTGTTGTTCGATTATTGAGTGACGTGTTTCCGACGTTGAAGCAAACCCGAGAATGATCCTCGTAGATGAAGCTTGCAATAAAGTGGACTCGGAGATCCAGGCAAGCCCGGAGTTCGGTTTCGTGTTAATTAATCAATGAATCATAATTGATCGAGCAGTATCGACATGGGATGACAAGAGAGCTCGGGCCCGGAGGGTTGTTTACTCCATTAAGCCGTTGCCTCCGGTGTACAGGCGGTTATCAGACCGAGAGAACGTAGCTTATGTACGTCCTGCACTTGCATGTGCACCCAACGTTATACCTTTTAATAGCAAAGGTACATGGGGCTAGCTTGCAATACCTGTGGGACTGCTGGCCAAGCTTATCTTCTCGTCATAGCCTTCACCTCTCTCTCTCTCTCTCTCTCTCGCTTGCTCCTGCATTGCACGAATCTGCATCGAACGAAGGCTCGGATAGCAACCATGTTCGTGGAAAACCGATATGGCTCGTCCGAAATAGACGAAATCCCTCGTTTCTCTCGGACAGCCGAAGAACCTTGGATTTGGTAAACGGAGCCAGCGAGGTAGACGATAATTCTCCTCTCTCGCGCTAGTCATCTATGTCTAGGAAACTTGTCCAATAGCTCTATTCGACCATGTCTTCGAAGACCCAACAGTCATCGGCTGAGGTGCCATTGATTTATCGAGGAGAGACTTTCACTCGATTGGCAAGCCGTGTACTCAATGTTGGCCAACAAGTTTGTACTTTTGGATCAAAAAAGACTCGCCGCAGACTATCTTCATTGGTCCAACGGAAGAGCAAAAGTGACAAAGATGCTTGACTCATATGGCTGAGGCAAAAGCTGGGATTCTGGGGTTCCCTCCCCCAGAGGCGACTTGTTCCCGATGACAGTTCGATCGAGCGGCTTAGGACTTGGCTAGGCTCTCAGGTATATATATCACGACAAGACATCTTGGTCTCGAGACCTCTTATCTTTGGAGTTATGAATAATCAACTTCACATGCTTAGAATTTCGCGTCAGTGCGATCTCATATCGTAATTCGAGTCTTAGGCCTCATTCCTCCAGCCAGGACTAAACTAGTTCTCATTGGTGTGGAGACAGGTCCGTGTGTTTTCCGGTAGTCAATATAGCCGGGCTGAGCACTTCTTAAAGCCTATCCCGAAGCTCGTGTAGCCTTTCTCGTTCAAGTCTGTGCACCGAGCTGGGAAGGAGTGAGAGAGGGATGGGGACGTGGGTGGCAAGCACGAGGGATGAAATTTCCGCCAGGCTTTTGGGTCTGGAGGAGAGAGAGAGAGAGAGAGAGAGAGAGAGAGAGAGAGAGAGAGTCGAGTGTTCGGAGGCATTACGAGCGTAGTAAGCGGATTGATGCACCAACAAGCGCCGACACGAGGGGTTAAGAGATGAAGACAGAGTGCTCAGTGTCTACCGGATGTAACTTCACACCCGGCTGCCTCTCACTAGGGTCAGAAATATGGAGTTTCATTTTCCATGAACGACGCCACGACCTTTTCTCAGTCTCTCTTTCTCTCTCTCGCTCTCCATCTTCCTTTACTGGTCTCATAGTCGGAGGAGAGTCTCGAATTTACCTGGAATGCTACTAACTACTTGCCGCAGACGGGTGAGGCGAAAAGACCGGAATACGTGGGGCGGCAGAGCATCGATAACCGTAAAAGGGGTTTATTGCGAAAGTTTAGCGTCAAAGTTTTCTACGAGCAGATCGGAAAACTTTGTATACACGCTGTCGACTCGGCCGCAGTTTTGGGAATGAGATAGATGTGGAGAGGGGGGGGGGGGGGGGGGGAGGGCAGAGAGAGGTGAGGAGCTTCCTGGCTCCTCGTATCCCCGATAGCTATCCATATAACAGCCGCCTACCAATACCCAAGCGGACGTTTTTTTTTCACTCTCCATTGCCATGCGAGAAGGCCCGCTGCCAAGAATGACATCTTTGCCGGATGGTGGTTGATAAACTCTCGCTGAGAGCAACACCCACGCAACGTTAGCCCGGGACACTTTGATCGTTGTCAATCGTTGATGGAAAACGCAAGCCGATAATGACGTGTCAATTTGACGAGGTTGATACAATGGCTCGGTTTTAGGGCCCGCTAGCGACCTGTACCTGAGAGAAAAATCTTTTTATCGCAGTTCGATGAAGATCGAAGGATTTGCCATTTAATAATCCTAGTCATGCCGGAAGCCCAACTTCTTTCTGTGCTACGGATGAGGGGGAAAAAAAATGGATAAACATTCGCTGCACATGCATCACAAAACGATCGAACCCGTGAAAAGCGGAGTGAAAAGTAGATATCTCGACAACAAGAGAGAACGAGCCGTTCATCCACCTGTGTAACACGATTCTCACGGGCTACCAAATGCCTCCCAGCCTCTCCCCGGCTCAACGAACAATTCTGAACATCGACCATGTCACTGCATAAAAGGGACTGTGTTCAAGTATTTCGCGCCGCGATCGCGAAAGCGAAATATTTTTTTTTTCACCCTCGCTTATTTTTATTCTTCGTTGTTGTTGTTGTTGTTGTTGTAGTCTTTCTTTTCTTTTTTTTTTATCTTTTTTACGTTTTATTTTTCTTTTTACAACCTGGCGAACGTCGATAGCCGAGCATTGATTTTTTCCGGCTCAAAGTTACGGGCCGAAACACATTCGGGGCCACGATTCGTTTCGCGAATGTTATCGGCCCTGATAACAATGGAATTTTACGAACCTTCGTAAACAAACGAAACGACAAAAAATTCATTGGTATGAAAAAAAAGAAACGCGTAAAATCGAAGCTCGGTTTTCTTTTTTTTTTTCGGGTTATCGAGAGTTTTCGGTTGCTCGTTTTTTTTAGATGAAAACCAGAAGCCATTAAAAAAATAATGAAAAACGCGGTTCTCCGGAAAAACGAAAGAGTGCAGCGCGCTCTCGTAAAAGAGAATAATAGTCGAGCGAAAGATTTGCTGTTGCAGCAAAAGTATCCAACTTTTCCACTCGTTACAAGATCCCGCCTCAAAGAGCACACGTACGCTAAAAAAAAGCGCAATAAATCCTATCGTGCAGTTTAAACTTTTATCAATGATAGGATGTAGAAATCTTAAATATTCAATGGCTCGAATATAACAATCATTCTTCAAATTAATTATTGCAATAAAAAAAAGGGCTACTGTTTTTTCTTTTTCCTTTTACAGAGATTGCTTGACGTTTGAGAAAAATTAATTCGGCAGTTGGAAATTATTTTTGCATCTTTTCGCAACTATAATTTTTTTCCTCGAGGGCCTTTTTATAACGGTCCCTTTTGTTTCGTGGCAACTTCACAAGACGCTTCGACACAACGTTGGTTCGTGATAAACACTTGGATGCACACACGGACAGGGTATACTCGGAGTCAGTGAGAAAGAAGACTCGTGTCGGCTCATAAATTATTAGCCGCAGGAAAACACTCTTGACACTGTTGAACTCTCGAGCTTGACTGCGGTAAATCACTTATTCAAAAAGTTTTACGAGTCCTCGAGTATTGCAGGCCACGGAGGGGATTCCGGTTAAGATATGCGGGGGAGGTAGTCCCTTCCTCCGTGCACCAGTTCTCTACAAAATAAGCTGCGTTTAACGTAATCTTTTGTCGAATCAGCCATTGGAGATTTTTTTTCTCATTAGAATAATTTTATCTGCACTATAATCATTTTAGAATACCTCTAAAATTTTTTTTTTCAAGGACTAATCAAAATCAAGTAAAATTATTGTTTAAAAAATGTTTCTACAAGAACATGTAAAGAAATAAAAACTATTATTGTCCTAGTATTTTTTTTTTCAATTGTCAAAGTGCACGTTCCGAATTAACGCAAATAAAAAATAAATTTGCCAATAAAAATAGCGAATGTTTTTTTCAAAAATAGGCACGTCGTGATGACGTGATAATTTTTTTTTCAAGATTTCTCTTGATTATTAAATTGTTAATTACCATTGGCAAATATGACGCTGATGTTTGTGCAACTATTCGGATGCACGGGGGGCGGGGGAGGGTGCTTCCGTATTTTGCAACGGATTCGTGCACTTTAAATCCACGAACGAACAAACGTGTAGGCTTAATCGAACGCGACGAAAGAACTGCGTGCGGTACGAACGCGTTATTGTACGAGCCCGGGGGACTCTGGTCTCGCGTGACGGTTTGTCCGCGACTGAGCGCTCGACGAGCCAACCCCCGGTGAGTTTCCAACCTCGGCCGCCAGAGCGTTATCGCGCTCCAAGTCGAATCCACCCCTGGTCCGCCGCCCACCCGTCGTGGCGAAAAAAAAAACACAAACGGAAGAAATGCCTCTCCCAAATTACGCATTCGTATAGGACTTTCTCGTGCGCTCTTAGGCGTAGGGTCTCATAGAGACGTTACAATATACGATTGCCTAGGAATCAATGCTCGTTCCTCCACTTCTTTATTTTCTATTTTATTTACCCCCCAAAAAAAAATAAAAGCACGTCTAGACCTTGAAAAGACCTTTACATATTTTTTCGTTTGTTTTCCTCCGCTCAGCCAAGGCTCACTCAACGTTCCTGAATATCGTATTGCTTTGGAAAAGCGAAAAGATTCTGGAGAGCGATTCCCAAATTTTTTTTTTGCTCGTCGCCGAGTTCGAGGCAACCGCTAACGAGGATCGAACACGCGAGTAATACGAGTCGAACAAACAAAATGCGGAAAAAACAACCCTCCGAGAAAAAAAGGTAACCATTAACCGCGAAGCACCTGGTCCGTCGGACTTTTCCACCGTCAGGTCCACAAGAGTATTGTGGCGCGTCAAGTGAGATCTCGAATGTGTCTCATCGGTAAAACAGTTTGCCCAATCTCGTGACACTATACACTGGACAGAGAGTAAATATGCGACGGGCGTGCGCGCATATACGAGGCATTCGCTTTTATCATGCTAATGACTGTTTGCAGCGGACCGAGTGCGGATGTACAGTGAGATAGAATGAGAGAGGGAGAGAGAGAGAGAGAGAGACGGGCGTGATGTATCCATATATGTAAATAGAGCGACAGAGCGAGACGAGGCACCATTGTCGACGGTGGCGCTCCCAGGCGATGGCGTCGTATAAGCTTCGCGGTAAAAGTCGAGACTGGTTTATTTGCTCTCTCGAGCCGGACACGACACTGACGCGAGAGACAGAGGGAGATAGATAGCTAGATAGATAGAGGGAGAGAGAGGAGAGATTGTATAGAAAGGTCATAGCGGTCAGAGGTGTGGTGACGCCGTTCAGCAACTAATAAATACGTCAAGCATGATCGAGTTTGGTATAGTTCACCCTCCAACGGCAATAATTATTCTTCCGTGAGCTTCGAGTTTACCCAAAACTTACCACAAACTCAAGTTTTCCCCACACAGAATGGCACAACTGCGTGGAATTTAATACAGACAGTCAAGTGTCCAAGAGTAAAAGATATTTTTAGGTTATGTAATCGATGGAGGTGGTAACAACCGATGTAGCCCGGTTGCGATAGCAGTGCACGAACCGTGACATACGCGATAGCTGATAATACACGTTGATGGCGCGGCGTACGAGGAGAGCTACATTGCTCGGGCTCGTCCGGCTTCGGCGATATACAATTCAGAGCTGACAGTCGTAAATACCTGGTTTTGTGGACTGGTATACCGTACAATCGAGCTTAGAACGTATCCTGTGTAATCTAACACAGCGCACTCATCGCTCACGTACAAAAAGACTCGGCTCGTATGAATTCTCTGCAAGTACGGTAGGACTAGCTGTTTCAATTGCGAGCGCGTGGCCGTGCCCTCGCTATCTAGCGGCCGCTCGGCGAACTGCAGGCTCTTTGGCACGCCTATCCTACAATTTACGTCGCACGCACGTTTCTCGTTTCAGCTCGATGCTCTTTACAAGCTGATCTAATGCATTAGCAATTGAGTAATTATGCTTCCCTCAATCAGAAGAAAAAAAAAATACGTCCGGCACTCTGGTCAACTGTCAAGCTAGGGAAACAGAAATCAAAATGTATCGCGTGTATCGTGTATGTGCAGAGGAGCGAGTTTATATAATTCCTAATTGCTCTAATCGTTCTATCGTCACGTGTTCGCTACAGGCTATACGTCCAGGCGTTTCGTTGGGAGCGGGGGAGGGGAGCTCTGATTACGGAGACGCAAGGAGAGGAGAGAAGTGATGGTGGCGATGGTGGTGGTGGTGGTGTACGAGACACGACCCAGACTGCGGAGTATCGCGTGCCACCGGTCATTTTTCCCTCGAGGGCGCTTCGTATAGAACATTAAGGGGAGAGAGAGAGAGAGAGAGACGAACGAGGCAGCGGGCTCGAGAGTGCGGAAAAGGTGAGAGTGTGATGGAGAACTCCCCAACGGCAGTGAGCCCGAGTGAAAACGACGAGAACGTAGAAAAAAAAAAACTTTACGTGAGATCTAATCATCGTGAGAATTACTATTGCGTTAAATACCAAGGAATTTACGCCTTCCAATAAGTAATCGCCCCTTGACGTAACAAGCACTTTCACCTCGGCGACCAATGGAAAATCGACCAATTTTATTTTTCCCAAAGCTACCATTTTTTTTTACCGATAAATGGATCTCGTCAAAGGGTCGTAGGAGGCCTTCGATCCCTTATCTTCACGTCCTTGTAGGTAAGAAAAATAAAACCGCTGTCTTCGAATCCCTACGACTCGATTGGTGTCCTCGTCTGTCTGTTCGAACCAACTCTCGCGGCCCTTTTTCTTCGTCCGGAAGTTATCATCTCGGACTCTCCGCGTCTTGTCAAAGTTCTTCCTGTTAGTGCGGTCTACGACCGGCATGATGCATACACCAGCTATCTCTCTCTCTCTCTCTCTCTCCCTCGCTTACGGGTTGGTCCGCACCGACCCGTCCGAAGCCGGAGTTCCGAGCAACCACCGAAAGGGAACCGCTATCGTCGTGTCGTTCTCGAGGGCAGCGCACACACACACTGTGCGAGCAACTCCGACGCTAAATCATAACTACGTATCCGGTTGGAGTGGCGCAAGAAATGAAGACAAATGCTCTCGTGGCAAAAGCGGTGTATACGATGACTTCCAGTCCCTTTCTCTCTCTCGCGTGTTATTACGAACCCACTGTAATCTTGTTACTACGATTTTTTTTTTTGGCTGTCACGATTTGTTAATTCCACTTATTACCATCACGAGAGCAATGTGTCAGTGATTCAAGAAATGTTTCGTATTCTTTTTTTCGTCGATGTTATTCGTGCTGGATTAGTCTCGATTATTTTTATTAGTGCGTTATTTCGATTTGAGAATATTGTTATTTATATTATATCATTTATCGAGGGTGAATTGTCTTCGATTAAATTTTTTTTTAATGGTATAAAATTTCAATACTTGGTTATCCTTACATTGTTTGAAGATCTCCGTGTACACGGGACCTTTGACTATACTAGGTCATAATAAACTAATAAAATTTC
The DNA here is from genome assembly GCA_963932345.1 of Ophion ventricosus. NCBI lineage: Eukaryota > Metazoa > Arthropoda > Insecta > Hymenoptera > Ichneumonidae > Ophion > Ophion ventricosus. The sequence continues at coordinate 5,761,019 of OZ010726.1, read as the reverse complement.
TCTGTCTCTCTTTTTGTCTCTGGCTCTTTTCTCCGCCCTTTCCTTCCTCGTTTCATCCCGAACGGGCCACCGGGACAAACGGCCGAGTGTGTCTTGAAGAGGAAACGCGAGATAGCTCCTTCTGTCTCCGGACACACCGGAAGACAGGGAGAGCGTGCAGCACTGGAGTATACCCTGCAGGGACGATGTTACACAAGGTATATACGTATACACGGAGAATCTCTTGTCCTCGACCACGAGACGACTACGAGTACTCCACCTTCATCTACCGTTTCACTCCCACCGCGTCGTCCACTTTTTCATCCCCCTTTCTCGTCCAACACCCGCGTCGTGTTTTCTTCTCTCTTCCTGCTTATCGTAATCATCCCTTGAACGGCTGAACGGCGCTGCTCTCTTCGGCTTGTAAAACGTCTAGAAAATGGCATCTCCGAGGAGAATGAAGAGAAAAAAAAATGAAAAAGAAAAAAACGTGCTAACCACGGGAGTTGGGTTCGTTCTCGAAACCTCGTAGCTTACGTATATATTTTTCTGTCTGTGTATAGACAAGCTCTAATCGATTAGAGCTTGTCGAGAAGACGGAAACTTCAGGCGCACGCGAGACACGTCATCTCGAGATTCGTAGCAATGAGAGATAGATAGAGAGAGAGAGAGAGAGAGAGAGAGAGAGAGAGAGAGAGAGAGAGAGAGAGAGAGAGAGAGAGAGAGAGAGAGATATTTATTTCGTACTCTGGAGTATCTCCTCCCTAAGAGTACCGTGCACATTTCATACTGATATAAATGCTTACAATAGTTGCAGGTTCGCAGTACAATTTTGGACTTAGTTTATATCCTATGTAATTCATTTCCTTAATAATAAAAGTTATAATAATGATAGTTATAATAATAATAGTAGTGAAATAATAATAATAGAGATTATAATAATAATAATGAATTAATAACTTAATAATAATACTATAACATAGTGTATAAACATAATGATGAAGAAAAAATATTTACAACAGATTTAGAGAGAGAGAGAGAGAGAGAGAGAGAAGCACTCACCCTGAAGAAAGCTCGTGTAATTTCCACAGATTGGGATTTTTCCAATTTACGTTACTCTTTGTCTCACACGATTGTGAGTTATCTCTCTCGCCAAGGGGTGAGAATGCAGCTTCCTCTGTTTTCGAAAATTCGGCCAAACGTGACCGACGTACGTGGTCTTGGTTGTTCGACATCTCGTTATTTTATATTATTTTATTTTTCAAAAGTCCCGGTCATAGGATTAAGAAAATTATTGGGAAAATTGAGACATGGTTTTTTTTCAAATAATAAAAAAATGTAATTTATTTAAATATATTTTCATTCAAATTTAATATTAAATATTCATAGATGTGCTTGAAATAATTAAAATATTCATCGAAGTTTATCGAAAAATATATTTAAATTCAAATTCAATTGAATTATTTTTTTTTTGTATAATTCGAATTAAAAAAAATATTTTGATTAAATTCAATATTCAATATTGATTCTCTCTCTCTCTCTCTTTCTCTGGCCACAAGGAAACGAGCTTACGACTGGACTTCAGACACCAGCGTAAATTTTTATCTTTAAATAAATCCTGTCCCGACTGCAATATAAATTGGAAAAAAAAATCGTGCACGTATTTATCAGTTGTTTTTTTGTTCGCTCTCTCTTGATTGCACATTTTTTTCGATGCCACGTTACGCATCCGGAATAAATGAATAAATAATCAGGATACAAGTTTGCAGTTGGATTATGCACATTGGATGGATTATCACTCTCGGGAGATACCACCTTCCGCCTATAACACACCTGATGGTTACGATTGAAGGGATTTCCCACAAGTGTCGCCCACCTCCCGCGCGTATACATACGCAGAATACAACGCGGGGCTCTCAAACTATCACGATCCTGATGGATAATGCAATTGACAAACACGCTCTCGGCCCTCAACCGCTTCATTATTCAAAACGCTCGCGCGTATTGGCAACCCCGAGGTTTCGAAGTACACCGATGCCTACGAGTTATTGCCCTACGTACTATACGTCGCGTACACACACACCCACACACACTCCCACACTCGTTAATATAAATTTGGCTATTTGCTTCGTCACAATCTATAAGACAGCGAGAATAATTCAAATTTGGGCACGTGTCATATACGGAAGCAAAAAATAAGATTGAAAAATAATTATCAATGGAAAAAAAAATTATACGAGAAGAAAATAAAATGATCGTGATTGAAAAAAAATGTGACAAATAAATATAATAATTGTCAACAAGAAAACAGTACAATCGAATAATTATAAATAATGGAAAAATCATTAAGAAATTAAATAAAATTATTTTATTCCACTCGGTACGATAATGGACGTTTTACGGACGCTTCGCTTGCGTAAAATCCCCATTTTCACAACGCGTACAATTTTCCCAATGCGCCCTTGAGAGTCGATTCGCAAGAGCCTCTTTCTCTCTCTCTCTCTCTCTTTCTCTATTTCTTTCTCCATCATTCCGCCTTCAATTTGCATATTTTTACTCGGCGAATACGGAATTTTGGGCTTGAGAAAATATTCTCTCCGAGCCACGACGTTATTTAGACGAAATGATTAACGAGCCGTCGCGCGGCGATCCGCGGGAGACGAGTATTATTTCGCATAGGGAAGAAAAAAGAAGGTGAGGTAGGACGGCGCCTTAATTAAGCCGTTGAGTGAATCGAGGACAATCGCGAACTCGATTTCTTTTCGTTTTTTTTTTCGTCTCACTCCCATTCTTCTCCTTTCTCCATTTTCTTTTTGACGTCGGTATGCGTTGTGGAAAAATAATAATCTTCGCGACGCAAGACAAAAAGGAAGTTTCATCCCTATTGGCCCTTCGAGAGCAGGCAAAAAATGATGGAGGCTGAGAGGGCGAGAGGGAGAATCGAAAGCAAATCGAGTACGCGGAGCTACTTCGATGTTGAAAGTGAAATTACGAGGGGTGTAAGACCGTCTCCTTCCGAGGTAGGAGTCGAAAAGGGACGAGGGCAAAAAAAAACTTGCTTTTCCCTTGGAAATCCAAAAGAAACTCCGGAGTGCAGATAAAGAGAGTACGACTTTTCTGGAGAAAAGGTACACTCGAGTGCTTTGCAGCGGCGCTCGGTAAAATTTCTCTTGCCTTCCACTCGACATGTCTTCCTATCTCTTTACCCTACCCCTCTTTACCTCTTTTTCTTTCATTCGCCGATCATTGTGATTTCCCGCGGATTCCACGATTTCGTCCGACCACCATTCAATTATTAAAACGATAATGTATGATTTTTTAAAAATTATTTAGACGTAATATTGTACGGTATATCGTAGTATAATAGTACATTATGATACTAGGACGTAAAAACTTTTTCCAACGAGTGTGAGCTTTTTTCGTCGAGTGTTGGACGAAATTTTATTTTACGAGGTGTGAAAACGGCCATTATCGTACCGAGTGGAATAAAATATATTTTCTAATTTTTCTTTCGTTAAAAAAAAATTTAATTGCCGTAAAAGTAAATATCCCAACGAATATAGAAATTTAATACTCGTGTAAACCGATTAGAAGTTGCGTAGGAAAAAGGGCTCAGTCTACAATTAGTAACTTGAATATTTTACCGTACTAACGACAATTTACGTACGTCTAATAGCACCCGACGCAACGGGCCTCGCAGATCATTAAAAAACTTTTAAACGCGACTTCTGGCGCGCTTCGTTATAATTACACTAATTACGGGAACGAGGGGAAGAAAACTTATTTTGCCACGAATTCAAAGTGTAAACGCCTCGTCTTACGCTAGTCAATCAACGAACTTCGTTAACGTGTTTGTCAAGGTGAATCTGAATATTCGCGAAAAAAAATAAAATAAAATTGTAAGCTTCGTTGAAAAGAAATGCGTCGCGCGCATTTAGTTGTATATTTTTTTCCACTCTTGCAGCACGAGAAATTTCTTGAAAGCATTTTGTTTTTAAATGTAACTGCGTTCGAAATTTTTATTTTTCTTTATAAATTGTTCAGTTATTCAGGGAGTGTGGGTGTGTGTGTGTGTGTGGTTGACACATTGAATTCACTGAGCTTTGCTATTGGCCTCTCATTCGAACGTGGCGCGTATTCAACGTTTGCCTATTTCACGCTTCGTCGAGTAACGCGAGTAATTGGATGTACACGTGAGAGAGGGAGGCGAGACGGAATTCGAGAATTTCTGTTTGAAATCAGATATTCCTCGGGCCTTAATACGATCTCCAAGTATTTCGTGGACGATGCGCTTGTCTTGGACAAATCTCCAATTACATTCCCCATCCGAAAATCGATGTAATAATTCTCGCCGAGAAAAAAAAAAACTACGGAACTGCCATACTCTCCCCACCGTGCTACAACGCAGTGGCAGTGGAGTGGGAGTAAGCGTTTAGTTACGTATGACATCTCGCTAAATCAGACTCTAAAATGACAACTAGTTACTGTTATTTTAATATCGTCAATTTACCAAGCGGTAAAATTTGCACCGGGGGGGAGGGGTTTAAATCAGTGAGTATTGATACATGCGAAATTTCACTCGATCAATTTGCAACGTTTTGGGTGGATTATGGGCAAGGGGATTGTTCGCTTAATCCGCACTCCAATTGATAAATGTCCAACGAGGCTCGGCCTCATCTCTCCCGAGTATGACACGTTATGGCTTTACCATTCGTATATTTCCTATACCCGTGCATATTTGTACGCGTATACGCGCGCTTCTACATAGGCTAAAATCGAGTCCTCGTTGTTGATACGTTGAAAACGATCATTGCGATTCGATTTCATCGGCTTAACATCGCAGAAATAATGCTCTCAGCGAGAAAATAAAAATTGATCGGCTGTTTCGCACAGGTTAATAATCGTTAATAGTAACGTCGCGGGGGTTGAAAAATCATTCAAACTAGCGAGATATTGTTAGATTTTTCACCAGCATATTATGCAGGTCAATAATTTTGTTTTTCTCTGGTGAAAATACATCGGAAATTTGGATGAAACGATTAGAAATTTCTTTTTTTGAATTTTTCTTCGCTAGAAACATTATAATGGTTCAGGGTGAGGTGTCGACGAGGACCTCTCTCTCTCTCTTTCTCTCTCTGTTTCCCCCTTTTTACATTCTCGCTGAGGTTTCCTCGCACTGTAATACCATAGGTCACGTCTTGAGTATAAACCCTCCCGATCGATCGATTCACCCTGCCAGCACCCTGTAGTGAACATTAGGAAGCGGAATGAGAGAAAGAGAGAGAGAGAGATATGAAGAGAGACGATGCCCCATTTTCTGCGAACGTGGTCAAGCCAGTATATAACACCCCTGCGGCTAAAAGTATTTTCCGACAGGAAAAATTTCACCCCACCCGCTTTCAATGCTTTCTCTCTCTCTCTCTCTCTCTCTCTCTCTCGCTGCTTCCTTACCACTCTAAAAGATTTCTCCTTTGTGTGTTGTCCGGACACTCCGTACCGATTTTACGTCGATCGTACAAATTGACATTGCCGAAAAAACTCCAGAATGACCAACGCGATATTGGATTTTGAAGTTTTCGAAAAAAAAACCAAAAATTCACTCCTTACACTCGAAAGACTATTAAAAAAAACCAAAGCTATTGAAAAGAAAAATAAAATAAACTAGGATAAAAGAACAAACGGGACTCGATGAAAAAGCATCAAAGCTTTTGTTTTTCTGCAGCGAAAAACTCTCTGGAATTATGCGGAGAGGTTAAGAGAATTAATTCTCGAAACAAGAGAGAGAGAGTACGAAAAAGAAATATACCTTAGCAATTTCGCAATCCCTTAGGAGCATTGCATAAAAAAAAAACAAACAAAAATCTCATACCATTCATTCTCAGCTTTGACAAAGCATCGGCCCTTGTATATTTCACTTATTATTGCGCCAGTACCGGGAAGCTGATAATTTTGTTTGGGATCGAGGAACAGCATCAAGGTAGTCGTTCAGCCCGAAAAGTCATTCGGAGAGTTGGCCTGGCAAGGAAGGCGGGGAGGATGAAAAGCGTGCGGATCTTCCGGGGGTAGCCTTTGTTGGATACCTACCGGGCAGGAAAATTTGCGAATTAGCAAAAATGGAGAAAGGTTGTAGCAGCGAGAGAATCGCGAGGTTGAAAGAAGAGGAAAAAGGAATGAGTCAGCATAGGGTGAAAGAGGAAGGATAGCGGGAAACAAGAATGTGCGGAGAAGTGAGTGAGAGGGTGGGCGGGGGAGTAGCGTTGCATTAGTTAATTAGGTTGGGCAGGAGGCGTGACGTCGTAATTATTGCAGCATAGCGGACGTTTCGTTGTATAGATATACGTACACGGTAGGGATACATAAATGTTTATGGAAGTATACATATGTACATTGTTTTCAAGACATATATAGCGGAGCTATGCTAGCATGCCTTGCTTGCCGTTCTGTGCCGTGGCATCCCTTCCTCTTCCCTACGGTAGCGTACACTGTACTTTCCAAAGGTATACACGAAGCCAACGAGAGAGAGAGAGAGAGAGAGAGAGAGAGAGGAGAAACGGCCTGCCCACGCTGCCTAGCTTGCCTACCTGCCACGACAAAGTTATTAATTGCTTCCTACCATTCCATAGCAGCGTCGGTCCGTGGGGCAAATTTTCAGCCCCCTTTGCCCGTCCGTAGCCGCGTTTCTATCTGCCCCGTTTTGCCACCGAGCCGCGCGGTCTTCCCTCCGTTCGAATGCCCTCTTCTTCATCCCGCCTCGCGAATCTCTCACTTCCATGCATACCGCATCTAATAGCCATCACTATTCATCATTGCATTCTATTAAACCGAAATATTTCGCTAATGGACAACATGCGGGGCAAACGTTATCGCGTTTGAGGTTCCGCATTAATCCGTATGAATTTATGTTGGAGTCGAAGACGATACAAGCCCCGCAGAGACTGAACAACGATTCGATCCAATAGTGTCATCGTCATTTTAGGATTGTACGATTATCCGACAGGGGTGGAAGGTCATTGCGAAAGAGAAGATCAGAAAAGCTGCCGATAGCTGCGAGCGTCAACCCCAGAAGCAGGATGGCTGCTGATCATGAACAGGTTGGACGACGGGTTCACCAATGCTTCGGCGACATCACCATTAAAGAGCAATTTTCCGTGGAAACAGCCGCGGCAGAAAAAAAAAAGTGGAGGAAGGTTTTTGTAGCGCGCAGCTGGGTTGGCAGGCAAGCGGGGGAGGATAGCTCCGTGTGTAGCTTTCGGTATCAAATTCCTCCTACTCCTCATCCACGCCTATGTGCCCATATATTGGCTCAACGAACGACATTTTCTTTGAGTGCACCCGTCGTTGCTGCTGGCTCCATTTACGTTTTTTTTTATTCTTTTCTTTTCGATGCTTTTCGTGAAAGATTTTTTTTTTGCCTCGACTGGTAGTCTGTTACTAGAGTCAGCCAGGGTTCCTACCAATACTGGCGTTTACGACGCGAGGCCGGGCAGAGTTTCCTCTGAGCACGATACAAAAGCTGTGGAGAGAGAGAGAGAGAGAGAGAGAGAGAGAGAGAGAGAGAGAGAGAGAGAGAGTCTGGAACCCAAAGCTGCCTCTACCGCGAAGAGCTTGTCTGTGAAGCGTATCCAAGCTCCGTTCACACCACGCCTCGTACCCTCTTTTCTCCTTTTCGCTCCTACCGCTAACCGCAACTGTTTTATCCTCGCTTCCTTGACTCTCAAAGGCAAGAGAATGCCAGGGCTCTTTCTCTCTCGCGTCCACTTTATCCGAAGCTTCGGCTGCACCAAAGTGATATAGGATCTCTGGCTCGGCCGGTGGTTGAAATCTTCCGGCAGAAGATCTTCCAACGAAGACGAGTGGCAAGGACTTCCGGTTCCAGCCGGAAGACTCTTCCTGATCGATCAATTTTGCATTTTTACCGTAATTTCCTTGTCAATTTGATAACGCGGAGACTATTCACAAGGAAGGTCGGGAAGAGTCCAGGTGAAGGTGATGAAGGACGTTTACACGTAGGGGCGAAGGCAGCCAAACCGCGCGCGGCAAGAGCAACGGCGATGGGGCTTAAACGGCGTCGAACTGACGGAAAAGTGAATTTATGTTGCGGAAACTGTAAACAAACCGGGGGCCGCGAACGAGGCGAATAAATAGGCCGAAACAGAGCCGCACGTTTTGGGTGTTGTTAGCGCCACTCTCGATCCTACCGAGAGTTTACGCTCGAAGCTTGATAACACGGTAGCCCTTCCAACCACGCGCGCACAAACACAGTGAGGCAACAACGCCCAACCGTAAATATCGTTGGTGGAGTGGCCGGGATGTTGGAGGTTCATGCAACGGATCGGGGTCTACGGTTTCAATAAATTTCAATTCGGTGAAAGGAAGCCCGATATACGGGAGCAGGAACGAGTCCGGCAGGGGTGGCGGTCGGAGGGGTTACGATATTCCAGCACGCTAGAAATGTATGAATCACGATGATTATCGAGAAGGCGGAAGACAAAGTGGGAAAGGGGCCCCGGGTGTACGTAGCTCTTAAGGACGGCGTGGTGGTCTAGGGGAAAATTGGTGAGGGTAGAGCGCGCTTGACATGGAAGTCACGCCGGTATCTAAACGATCGACCACGCTAAGACGATTATAGTCGGATGATAAAATGAAAGCTGATCGATCGGCGTTGTTGACCGAGCCAGGCTCGATCGCCATCCGAGACGTAATCGGAGACCTCCGGAACTTTCGCGATCGAATGGCAAATTTCTCAATGGTCCTTATTGGAAGGAAATAAGGAAGGAATTTGTGACGGTGTATTTTCGTAGAGATACAATCACGGCTGAGGAGACCACCTCCATAGACTCCCCCCCCCCCCCCCCCCGGATGACTCTGGCGGAAGCTTCGTACGGTTAGTCTGCGAGGCTGCGGCCAATAGGCTGGCGGCAGCTGTTGGCAATCGGCTGGGGAAGCGAGTTCTAGTTCGACGTTACGGTTTGGTGCGCACGCGAATCCATATTCTCACGGCATCTCGAGGGATACGCTTAAGAGAAGATTGGAGGAAGAGAAGGGAGGGCCTGGCGTTGGCAAGAAGTTACTCCGATTTATGAAATTTGATAAACACGAAACTGCGCGGGTGAACGCTCGAGTCAACCCGCGCTTTTGGGGTTGATGCAGTTTGCGGAAGAGGGAACCCGATAACGAGATCCCCGTGTCCTTTTGATGCGTATATCTCCTTCTCCTATGGTGAGGCCAATTTTCTCACCTTCACTGCTCACGAGATGTATCCCCCTCGTTGTTGTCGCTACGGAAGGATCACCTCGTCACGCATGAGCTTCCGGTGAAACGTACTCGAAGGTACTTTTTTTTCGTACCTACGTCCTTGTGTACAATAGGCACATACTGGAGAATTCTTCGTGTCGTCAACTATCGCAGCTTGTGCGCAAGCCATTAAGGGTTGCTCGAACGAAAAGTGCTTACAACGCTTTGTCCTCTCTCCCACCCCCTCACGTGGTGCCTTTGGTATATTCGAGGCAAATAAAAGAACTATACGACGAGCGATAGGGGAGAGGAAGATTGGTCGAGCAAATCGACCCGGTGGGGGGAGGGCATCATCTTCCATCGATTTACAGTCGTAAAACGGGTATATTGGACGCCAGTTGAGGACGGCTGCTTCACCCATATTCCCTCGAATATGGGCGAAGGTGCCTCCGGAATGAAATTCACCCGCGAGGGGATGAAACTCAAATGGGATATAGGGGGCCGATAAAAAAGAAAAAAGGGGGATGAAAAAAAAGCTACGCTGGTAGGAAGAAAAAGTCAGGTTTATGTACATTTTCACGCCTACCCTTTTTTTTTTTCTCGAGATCCATTCCGATCGAATAGATCAGGGTAGACTCAATGGCGACCATAGGTACAGCTATCACTCCCTAGGGGGACTCCTTCCAAACGTGCAAACTCGCCGCTGTTCTTTCATCACGAACCGATGTTTCTGTTGCCCATAAGACATCCCTGGGCTTATCTTTCAACTGCGTGGGTGTATTTTCCGCTATGACTGGACGGGCCGAGAGTCTACCGTAAATCGGCGAGGATACCAAAAAAAGGACTCCTGTAATTCCGTTTATCCGCCTTGTTCAATTTTTTTCCAATCTGTCTCTCTATATACGTCCAATCGAGTTGAATCATTTATCCTTCTCGTTTTATTGTATGAGAGGGTAATCCGCTCCGTGCAATTTTCGTTCATTCGTTGAACGTTTATGACCAAAGGAGAAGAAAAAGAAAACGGAAAATGTAGCTCGCTGCTATCAAGGTCGGACGGACAGAAGTTCCGATCCAGGGTCATGACTGATTAATGGGAAAAAAAAAACGCTGCGACCCTAGGTTTGAGGTAAGGAGGCTCACGTAGTGAAAGCTTTCCGAGAAATGAAACGAGATTACGGCCATCGATGAGACAAACTCGCACGACAAGTGTGTAAGGCTAATCGATCGGTGGTCGTTCAACCGAGTCACCACGTGTACTTTACCTTCAACTATATTTCTTACGAAAAAGCCATTCATATTTTACGAAAATTACAGTCTTCGACACGGTTGATGCCACTTTTCAGTTGGACAAGAGAGAATCCTTAACGAGGCCGTGCTCCCAAGTTGTTGCGTTCGAACTGTGGAGGGAGTTTTTTTTTCAGAACGAAAGCTTCTTGGAAAGTTCTTTAATAATTACGTACGTTTTATTCGTGGTAATCGCAATGATGTGGAGCGGTCAGTAGGAAAAGGAAATTATGCAGTGTTAGAGAACTTCCGGTCTGGTCCAATGAATCCGAAAATCGATCAGCCTGGACGGCGGAGACCGAAGAGACAGTCTGATTATGGAGGTGAGGAGAAATGGCGGACGTAAGTGGAAGACAGAAGAAAAAAAAAACAGAAAAGCTGGCGGATTGCGAGTCAGGAGAAAACGGTATGCATAATACAAGCGAGACGGCCGTTACCGGTGATCCAATGTTCTTCCTCAACGACTCTCACTTCCAACAACGGATATTTGCTCCCTGTTCCTTACCCTCTCTATCCCTCTCAATTCTATTTCGCCACTGGATCCCACCCTCGCAAACCCTCATTTTCGCAATAAGATGAGGAAAAAAAAAAAGTAAAGTCCCTAGGATCGCTTTCATCCAAGTTTATTCACCAAAAGATTCCCTTTGCCTCAGCTATCAGTCTCCATTTTCCATGCGCCAAGGTTTTCATCAACCACCCCTTGTCTCGTTTTCCACTGTACTCATTGCCTGCTTCTTCTTTTTTCGACTCTCTACGTTCTCGCGTTGGACACGTGTTTTCTTTAGAGCCTGACACTGTTACCATTCACCCCTCTGAATTACCCTCCGAATCGAATAAGATCGGAGCGAGATTGCAGCGTGATAGTTCTACATAGCTTTTTTTTTCTTCTTTCCAATCGGGATGACAATAGCCGCTTCGAAGGGAATAAGGTAGAGAGGAAAATTTATACGAATTTCCGTAAAAGGGCGAAAAAAATCGTTCGACCCTTTTTACGAGTCAATTATGATTTTTTTTTATTATTCGGTAAGAGAGAACTATCGGCCAATCTGCGATTTTACAGGGGCGCATAGAATGGGAGCAACGTTTTTTTTTTTTTCGTTCCCCATATAACGAAACTTGCGAGAGAACGCGTCTGGAATTCGCTTAAATATTTCCAATTCGAAGCGATGGATAAACGAGTCACGATTCAACCTGTACCATTAGCTATTCCGACAAGTCTGTTCTTTTCTCTTCTCATTTCAGTTTCTCTCTCTCTCTCTCTCTCTCTCTCTCTCTCTTATTTTATCATCCACTTTATTCCAGTCCCTTCGAACATCAAGCCATACGTTGACCGACTTTACCCACTGATCTTTGTCCTTCTAATTTTTTTCTTCTCCGTTCATACACGCATACCTGGCTGGAGAAAAAAAAAACATTGCTCGCTCCACCATCCAGCCAGGTTCTCTTTCGATCTCAAAATAGTCTCCGTCTGACTAAACTGAAATGCACTACTCGGTGATAATTCAACGTCGCTAGACTGTCGAGCTTTTTTGACCTTTCGGCAGCTCGCTGCTTCGACCACCGAAGAAAAAAAAAACAATTTCACCGATGCTCATGGACTCCATCCCGTGTAATTAGGTTTTAATTAGGACAATTAGCGAAGGTCATTCGGCTGTGAGTTGTCCACGCGCCCAAGGCACATACGAATGAAATATCGTTTAGCCGAGGTAAGTGGAACGCCGAATTGCCAGCCACTCGGCGTACGGCAAGACTTTTCAAACGTTTTAATTGAAATTGCAAGTAGCATACTCTGGCTGCAGGGGGACAAAAGTGTTGGTGGTGGTCCGAGGACACCTGAGGTTTCCCATACTACTCGGCGTTGCGGGGCTGGCACACTCTAATGGCAATATCATGGCAAATACTGTTACGTGTACACGACCCCATCCCCCCCCCTCCCCGAACCACAATGAGGCCAAATCGGAATGCTTAATAAGTTACGTACACACTCACACACATGAATCAGCCGGTATAAAATTTACGAGACAACGAGAATTCACAGATTTTTTTTCGCCTGTGAATTATTAAATTGGGACACACGATGGAAAAAAATGAATTGCAAAATTCGCTCTGGCATATCGAAGGGCTTGCATTTTGGGGGATGAAAAAAAAACATTTTTTTTAACCCTTTAACGGCTGGTGGGACACATACATCTCACCTACTTTGGAAAATCGTAACTTCCAGAAAAATGAACAGACAGACAGACAGAAAGTCAGCTTTATAATCTTAGTTAGGATTAGCATTAGGATTTTACAAATATTTTTCATAATTTCATATTTACGTGTGTATTACATCTGTTTTTTTTTTATCAACGAAACAATACCAAACGGTGAAAATGACAGAAGAAAAGAGTGGGAATGTCCGAGCGAGAATTCAAGGGGAATGGATGGCCTCGATCGACTCGAATGTATCCTGCATCACCTCTCGTCGCTTTTCACGTTTATCTTTTTTTTCTCTCTCCCTTCTATTCATTTATTATTTCCACGGTTGTTTTTCAATCTATTCCAAAGTGGCGGGAGGAGGGGGGGGGGGGGGGGGGTGGCGGGAGCTTTCGCAATGGTCGATATATTTTTGAAACAGTTACACTTCTGGATGAAGAGCGAAGTACCAGAGATAGACACAGAGTCGTGTGGGCTACGAGAGAGAAAGACGGATAACAGTATTAATATTGCGCGAGTGGTACTGGTGAACGAAAAAAAAGCAGAAAAAAAAAAACGTTGACAAAAATTGCGGCACAGTATTCTGTCAAGCTCACACACAGGATTACGAGTATATGCGTGGGCGTGTGTAGGTGTACAATTCAAAGAGCACAGGGTGTTTTACAATTCCTACTGGTTCGGTGTCTCGTGCTTCGCTGGCTCGCAAATTTGCATACGCACACATTCGTTCCCGTACGCCGACCGGAACCGTACCGGCAACCAGAAGCAAAAAAATATTAATAAAATCTCGCGTGAGAGCCGTGTAATAAAGAGAGGAGAAACTTCCTAACATTCTTCAGCTCCCCCGATCACCATGCAACGAATTCTAGAACCGCATGATCCTGAAAAAAAACTACCCTTAATAAAATCTAATCACGAAAAACCCGAACAATTGAACTCCCATAAAAAATTGCGAGATCCACGCAGACGAAGTCGCGGTTAGAAGCTAGCTTTGAGGGCTGCTCGTCTGACCAAATATTGGGCTAAACTACTTAAATTTTCGCCGATACGAGAGAACTGTGCGCAGAACAAGAAATAACAAGTTACCTGTAAATAAAACGTAATTTTCTGCGCGGTTGGTTCGAGTCACACGCTTTCCCGAGGGTCGGGGCTGCACGCTTCGGCGAAGACCCTGTGATAGTGGAAAAGAGAGCCTCGAGGCCTTGCTCGAGGTGTTGCCGCAGCCGAGAGCACGGTTCCTTCGAGGTAAGAAAAAAAAAAAACCACGAGACCGGAACGTGCGACGGCAAGCGTACGAGGCAAGTTATGGGCAAAGTGCCAGATTGGACGACGAGACCAAGACTGGCGATGTGACATATTTCGAGCTCGGCAAACTTCCGTCTTTCCCTTCTTTCTCCATGTGCTACGTATTCGACGTTGCTTTTCTTTCTTCACTTCTTCTTATACTCGCCACTTCGAAATACCGGGACGAAAAAAAAAGAACTGCGAGTATACTCAAAACGACAGTCACGACAGTGGCCGAAGAGCCATCATATCCAGGCTAACGGAACTTCGAGACACTTCGCAGCCAGGAAGTAACGAATTTGAAGGAAAAAAAAAGTCGCTGCATCTCCCAAGAAAATACAAAGCTCGTATTCGGGCTTGAATACAAACGGGAACTTTTGTCTCTTGTGACAACAATGATCTACAACATTTTAGCAATAAAATAATTTTTGATAAAAAAAACACTATTTAAGAACTAAGCGGACTGAACAATTGAGCCGCCGTCGGGTATTCAATAATTCGTCCATTCAATTATACCATCTGATGAATTGTAATGAAAATTTGAAAATCGAATTTAAAACGTGCCTGAATAAAATATTGTTCAGACGTGGAGCACTTTAAAAAAAAAAATAACGCTCCTTCGTATTTCGGTTCAATAATTTCTCCTTGGTAATCGCTTTGAGAAGACTTTTCCGGAGAAATTATTGACGAGCGATAAATGACTTTGCGGCCTCGAGTCTTTGCCGATCTATCAAATTTTAATTGAACTCCTTTCCCGTGCGAATATTCGTGCCCTATTTTTAACTATTCGCCTTCTTGGCAGAATATATCCCTGCGGAATATGGCCCTTCATCTTTGGCTGAAGACGTTAATTGAGGCTAAATTTGAATTGATCGAGAAAAATTTCAACTCGTTCTTTGCAATTTTTAATAAAGCAATTAAACTAATCCGCGGAATATTTCTAAAAAAATTTTTTCCACTCTAAAATAATGATTGCATATCATTATTGGGATGTTTATGAATCATTTGAGCAAAAGAAAGTGAAAGTTTTTTTTTCACCTTGTAATTAATATTTTTGTAAAGTGTATCCCTCGAGGCTCGCTTTTCTCCGACCAATAAATGCAATTTATGCATAGCATTAATGGAACAGGCGTACACCGTATAAAATATTTGGCTACCGAGCTTGCGATTATACTATTCGAATGGGATTTAATGCGTAACGGATATACGGTATTTTTATATAAGCTCTGGAGATTCTCATTCGGATAGCTGGGGGTATTATATCTCCGGTTGGATGCGTACAGAGATACCGGCAAGTATCACAAAGCTCTCCAACCAAAATGCCCACCCCCACACACACACACGTATAAATATATATACACACAGTCAGGGACAAGTGGATGCAAGTGTGTTAGGTTTACAGCGATGCGAGTCGTCGTACACGTTCTCCAGGATGCAGCTTACACGAGGGACATTAAGCCAAATGGAAATTGTCCTCTCCTCCCTGCACCCTTCTCCACCCGCTCTCTCTCTCTCTCTCTCTCTCTCTGTCTCTCTCTCTCTCCTACATCCAGCTATTTTGTCCGACTACTCCTGTTTACGAAAGGAACGCATGCCCGGAATAATATTCCATACTTTTATCCCCCCCTCCCCCTTTCGCACGCTTGCATCCATCCCCTCGCGATAAACCACCTCCAGACGCTTTTACTACCCGGTACGCGAATATAAATATCCCAGGCCAAATTAAAAGCTGTATTTTCTCGGTGGCGAAGAGTGCCCTGGACAAAGCTGGGTCACTAGACAGATTGAGAAGGACACGCACAAATTCAGTCCAACCGAAACAGGGCACGAAATGGCTCACGGCTCTTCGGGCTCGTGCTATCCGATTCACGATGCGCCATTTTTTGCTATTTTTTTTCGTCGTTTTTCCATTTTTGTGGAGCGGAGTGTCTGCCACAATGGCGTGGAAAATATTTGGAAAAAAGTTGCAGGACATTTTTAGGGCGATTTTACGAGTTGTATGTGCGCCTGACTGATCACTGACCTGTACTACTGAATCCTCAAATAACGAAACCTACTGGCTGTCAGCCTTCGCGAGTGGTCAATTCTCGATCGTATATTTGTCTTTTGTAAAAACGTTAATTGATAGAATTAATTTGTTGAAAAAAAAAATAACGATACGTGGGAGGATTGTCCCGCTGGTCTGATCGAATATTGGGCTCTACTACTTGATATTTCGATACGAACGCTTCACGAATTGCCAATTTTCATCATTCGTCGCGTCTTGTTTCAAATGCAGTATGTTTTTTTTTACAAAAAAGTTGTCGGTTATAATACTTTTTTGTTTTTTTTTCTATTCGTCCGATCAAACACTGACCTAAATCACTGGCTACTGGAAACTTACAGCGATAGTACGAATTTTTTAATTTCTTTCAGTGCATTTCAACCTCTTCGATTAGCGATGAAACTTCGATATCGATTCTCTCCGAGTCTTCGGAACAGCTCGGCCTGTGGACATTGGGTACGAGCGAAGAGAGGTTAACGTTGATTAGACCGGAAGCCTTGGAACAAACGCGTCACTGTGTGTCTCGTCGAGGAGGCAAAATTCTCAGTGGCATAGAAATTGATGGTATTCGTGGTCGGATGAGTTCAAAAGTCCGTACGAACAATTAACGTTACCTCTCCTCTAATCCCCTTGAAGACTGGCAAGCTGAAAGCGAAGTTTCAACGCTCAACGCGAGAGGCTCGGGCCCGCTGCTGGCAGTGCAAAAATAAAAGATGGCTACGCAAAAACGAGGGGCGGCAAAAAGCTGACACGCGCAGGGACAGTGGATAAAGGCCTCTCAGCGGTGAGAGGACAGTAATTGTAGAGAATTGTAGAAACGGAGAAAGATGCAGAGAAACCGAAAAAAAGGGGGCGAGGGAATTGGGGAGAATTCTGCGGCAAAGAGCCTTTAGACGCTCGAGGGGGGTAAAGCGTAAACGAGAAAATGTGCGGCCAGGGATAATCCTGTCGTCTCAAAGCGAGAGTACGTTAAATACAGCGAAGCAAGGAAAACCTTCGTCCTGTTCGTGTCCCGGGGAACACATTTTTTTTTTATCCTCGTTCCGCTTTTTTTCTTCGTCTACTTTTTTCCCACCTTTACTCACCGCGACAGCATCGTCACCATTTCCATCACCGTCCTCACCTCTCTCCACCGTATTCTCTTATCATTCGCGCTTATTTTTATTTATCTTCCTTGCTCGTCCCCCCTTTTATCTTGCAACCTCCCCCCCCCCCCCGGCCCCCCACGTGGCGTGCAATCTCCCGAGTAGTCTGAGATATGTTGCAATCGCTCTATGCCGAAAAGCGTACAAACCGTGTCACATTTTTCATCCGTCCCCTCGCTGAAGCGAGACAAGATTCAAATCCCCGAGCAATCCCTTATTCCCAGGCCGACCTGTAAGGTCAGCTTAATTTTTTATTCACACGAACGTACGTTCTCGATATATAAATCACGCGTTCGCCTAATCGATCTATCGCATCATACGACGAATTTGCAAAAGCTCGGGTGCGAGAAAAATTTCAACGACTTGGGAGATAAGTACACCCTTTATTTGTTCAACGAGCTTGTCCCGGGACCTCCAGATTTTTACCGAACTTCGTAGAACTCGTGGAACGCGTGGAACTATTTCACGCCCCTGAAACTTCAATGGAACATCGTGGAACTAAATTGATCCTTAAGGGAATGCAGGATGCAGTTCCGTGTGAACTTTGTCATGCGGTATCGTGAGAAATCCACTCACGGAACTCAATAAACGTCGCAAAGATTGTACCTCTGGCTTTCTATCTATTCCAGAGTGAGAGTTCTCCTCCGGATCACGAGAGCATTCGATTTTGTCATTGGAGCAAAGTTAAAGCTTCCTCCTCCCTCGCCCCCCCCCCCATCAGTATGTGAAACGGGATGACATTTATTCCCCGTGTTTTTCCTCGTGCTTTGAAAGCCGCGTTGTACGATTGCGGCGGCAAGAAGATCGAGAAAATCGCAAGGGTAGAAAAATATACGGAGTGGGCAAGGTAAAGAAGGACACGTAGTGACGAGGAATACGATGATCAAAGAAAATCGATTCGGGGAAATCTGGAAATGGTCAACTGACTCCGATGTCCCGAGAGTGCCTGGAGCACGAAGAGGAAAAGACACAAGGCTTCGAGCCCAAAGTCGAAATCGTTCGATTTTTATTCATCCACTACCGAGCGGACAAACAGCAACGCCAATACGTTTCGAGTATGTTTAAAATTCTAAGATAAGTATTTATACGTTTCAGGGCCTTTAATTTTGGCCGAGGGGGTCTTTTCGATGTTATCGGGGATTTTGGAATAACTTGGCAATCAGAGTCAAGTAGATCGAACCTCCTGATCATATTCGTCCACTCAATTTAAGGAAGAGCGAAAGCCCGTTGGGAATTGTGTTCTCTCCTTCCTTTTTTTTTCGATTTGATCGATACGACGTGGAATAAGAGCACGTGCACTTTTCCAATAGCGATATGATTGGAGGGGAGTAGGTGAGGTCCGGTGATGCAGCTGGTCCAGCTCCACCGACATAAATCCCTATCGAATCTTATCAATAATTGTGCTATCTCCTATCTATTAAATCGGAGCAATCCGCGCTCTGTACCAAACAATATCACTCGCGTCCACTTCTTGTCCCTCTCCCCCTCGGAATTTTTTTTTTCGTCCACTTCACGATCCAAGCAGGCTCTGTCTCGGGAGCTTTGATATCGATCTATCAGTCACATCCTTCGGTTTTTTTTTCTTCCGATGAACCCTGTCCAACCTGCGCCGCAACCCTTGTGCTCTTCCTTATCGGTGTTCTTTTTTCCTCTGTCGATTGCTTGGCTTTTTTTTTCTATCGTGGTACAACACAGAGGGCCACGAGTTCTTTTTTTTGCTAGCTCTCCACTAAATATGGTTAATTTTTTTTCGCCGTCTATTCGGGTCTGTCCCCTTAAAAACGATCAGTTCGTAGTTGAAATTTCCTTTCGCAGATGTCGCCCAGTTATAATTCTCTCGTCTCTTGCCAGATGAACGTCAATCTCTCCCTGGCTCCCTCATTGACCTCGATCCCACGGAGACATTTTTCATCAGCTAATTGCCTTTGCGCGGTCGATTTCCCTGCGGATAGAGACACCAAAGCTCGCGTCGAGCAGCAACGTACTCGAGAGTGTGCGTCAGAATCGATCGTGAAACGTGTGACTCCTCCTCAGCCAAAGTCCGAGAGGGTTGGGGGGGTAGATTTTTTGTTTGACGGATCAAGTTGAATTTCAATGTGAATCGGTGAATTCCAAAAAATTTTCTCACTGGACAAAATCGTTGAAGAGAGAAGGGGAGAGTCACTGGGAGTGAGGAAAAACGAAACAATGAGAAACAGTGAATGCTAGATAGAAGAAGGGTTGGGGGGGTATGTTTGTCGTTGGTCGAGTATAGCCGAAAGAATTGGGCGAGCCGAAGCTCACGCGAATACTACGATATTGGGAAATATTGAAAAACAAATGTCCAAAGGGGCGTCGAGGCCCTGCGAACTTCTCCCACTTCATTTTTCCTCCCTCCCTTTCTCGCTCTCTGCCACCGGTGGCGTATGATAAATGGATGCACCGCGTACCGTGCCAACCCGTAAAAGACTATGCCAGCGAATTTTCGTCGATACAACAGCCTCCCCGCCCCTGGCTGGGAGGGTAGTTGACGCTTTTTACACGAATGTAACCCGTACACCCTCTTCAACGAGTCGCACGCCCGGAAATTCATCCTCGAAACGTTTGCACGACCACGATCGCGCGTTGAAAGAGCTTCGAGGGTTGTTTCAGCCCTCCAAAATCGTCAAGCTCCCTCTGTTACAACCAAACAAACCCAAACCTCATTAGAAAAAAAAAACAGTGCTATTACTAAAAATTCTTTTTACCTTGTCACAATGAAAACAAAGCCTCCCCTCCGGGTAAATATCCTTGAAATAAGGTTATAAAATTGGGTCGATTAAAAGTGCATGTTAGGGGTTGGGATAGATCGATTGGCACAGCACGGAAGCGCGAGAGAGGCGCGGGGGAGAGGCGCGAGAAATGGTCGATAACTCATTTTCTATTGGGCATAGATCAATTAGTCGTGCCATCAGTGCCACCGAATTAATCTCCATGCATGTTGGTCAAGGGAGAGTGAGAGAGCTTGGTGGTGGAGAAACATCAAGGGGTAGATCTCCCTTCCGTTTGAATCAGGCCAATATACGTACACGCATATATTTACGTACGTGTCTACGTACATTTCGTATCAATTAATCATCGTCCGTGGAAAATAAAGGGCTAGGGGGTAGAGAGATCGGAGTGTCGGAGCTTACGAGCAAAGCTCTAGGCATTTGTTTCATAATTTACAATCTATTAGCCGCGAAAAATCATCCACAGTTATTTGATATGGAAAAAGCTCTGGTACGAGCTCAAATTTATACGATACTGTGAGAGTCTTCTAGGTGCGCGAGACAGGGCCGCTCTAACCATTCGAGTGATTTATTAACCCAGCGAACAAAATTAGGGCGTCGCACCCCTAATTTTCAGATGACGAGGGTCCAGCTTTTTCCCAGCTTCGAACATTTCTCCAACCAAACAGGTAGCTCAAAATCCATTCCCTCCGACCCTTCGTACAAAAAGCTTCATGACCTTTACAATTTTTTTCTCTCTACCCCAAGGTCAGGGTAGTCGGAAAAATCAGATTTTTCTCCCTCTTGCTGCGAGAAAGAGAGAGAGAGAGAGAGAGAGAGAGAGAGAGAGAGAGTAATCGTACTGTAGGGTAGAAAAATGTTCAGGTCGATTCGTCGGGAAGGAAATGAAAAAAAAAATCAAAGTGTCCAAACTGCCTGAGAGTAATCCTGGGTTTTGTTTTATACTTGGCGGGATCCTCGGGAACGTCGAGCGGACTAACGAGACACGTGAAAAGACACAAAGGTGGAACAACGAGCCTCTTTGGCCTTTGATGTCAAAAGGTTCAAGCGACACGTCTGACGCTTACTCCCCTGACCCCCCCCCATCGCCACCTCCTCTCATATATTTCAGCCATATACAAGCTCCATCGATTTTTTCCAAAGGTACAAAACACACCGACGAGAATTTCCCTCACGCCAATGGAAAAAACATCGGGCGTTACGGTGACTCTTATTCTTCGATTTGTCCAAACGTCACCGACCGGGCTAGTCGGAGAATATTTTACGCCGGATGGGAACCGGGGCTAAGAGACGTTTCAGAGTCAAACGAGAGTTTGAATAAAATTTGGCATTTCCAATAGCTAAATTTCCTTTTGTAACGTTATTGAACCGAAACGAGTTTGCATTTGCATACAATCGTAAAGCTCAAGCGTATAATCCGACTGATAATTGAATTCCCATAGGTTCGAGCTTTCGTGGAGGCGGGGATGAGTTAATTTTTGCCGTCGATCATTGTGCTGGTCGAAACATTCTTTTTCCATTATTAAAAAAAAAAAAGAAATCAATGAACATTAAATAATAATAATTTGAATTCAAGTCTTGCAGAGAAAAGGTCACGCATCGACGAATTACCAACTATGACGTAGGAACGAAAACAAAATGCAGAATTAAATCACATCTATACGGGGAAGTTGACCTTTGGAGAGGAACATTTCACGTTTCACTAGTCTGTGAAATATTCCGAGATGATCCGAACCGAGTGTGTACGTATGGATCTTCAGTTCGCAGATACGACAAAATTCTGCACTCCGGCCTCGTTCCACCCCCGCGCGGGGAAAAAAAACCCTCTATAAATAGACGTACGTTCAGGCTGCATTCGTGATGTATGAAAAAAAAAACAACCCTTTGCAGAATATCGTACTTTATCCTCCACCGAATGGAGGCTGAGACCGGTCGAGAAGCTTTTATCAGTATTACTCCTTTGAGCGTTTCCAGAAGGGTTGGCCCCATACGTGCTTCATGAAATTTGCCTCAAAGCATGTGCCCAACCCCTCGTCAAGTAGATCTTACAACCGGAAAATGTTATATAATCGCGACTGTATCCCACTCGCGAAAAACCAAGCCTTTTGCGAATTTTCAAATCCAACCCCCTTCTACACCCCCGAACATTTGGATTTTTTCCACCGAAGGGAAAAAAACTACGGGTCCCTAAAAACGACTAATAATAAAATAATGACGAAAATGACCGCGGGGGATGTACAATTTTGCGCGAGGTGCACGTGAATGCTTTTGACAGGGGAGTCAGTTTTCAGACGTGCTGAAAAAAAAGTAAATTCATTCGGGTGAAAGTTTGCGAAGGAGAAAAAAAATATAGTATGGAGAAAAAGGGTAGGAAGACTGACCGGAATACGTACGGAATGATGCATCGTCGTTCACGTAGCGTATTATGAATTTTTATTCATTATTGCTGGAGCGCATCTGTGTTGCGATACAAAAAAAAAGACATGGACCAGTCAGCCTTTGGTGGACAGGCTCCTTTACAAGTTTTCTCTCGAAACTATGTGAAATCGTTTTGCAATGGACGTCCTTCACTGCCACAGCTTTTCAGGCTGTAGCTAAACATTTTTTTTTTCATACAGTCTCCCTTACACGTTTTTCCCGCATTTTTTTTCATCCCTTTCTGAATTCGCGTGTATGCACACTCGAGGTATAAAAACAAGGGCGAAACGAGAGGGAGAGAGAGAAAGAGAGAGCGAAGGATGGAATGGGGAGGGAGAATATTCCGGTAAGCGCGATATGACGGAAATTGGATCTGTCGCGGATAGCCTTGCGGTATGCAATATCCTACGCGAGAATACATATCCGACATCCCACTCGTCGCCTCGAGGAGACGATTGCGCGTCCCAGATTGTTTTTAGCCGCTCTTAAGCTATCCTTGAAGTGGTCGATCTGCCGTTCGAAACTTTTCAAATAACTATTTAGCATTTTATTAAGGGGGAGCACATCCGAGTAGACGGCGGAAAAACATAGGTGAAGTTTGGGAATTATTATCTCAAAAAGTATTTGTCCGATTTCATTCGAGTTCATTTTATTCGAAAGTATAATTATTGAGGTATATTGACGAATTTTTTTAATCTATTTTTTCCGCCGTCTACTCGGACGTGCGGGGGAACGTCCGAGTAGACGGCGGAAAATCTTCAAGGGGTTGAAGATATTTTTTTCCAATTCATCAGAGGCCAGTCGATTATAAATTAATATACGCATTCTTTCCGCACGAATCTATAAACATTTTTTACTATTCATAAAACTGTATTATTCTACCAAGGGTGGGAAAAAAAATTATAATTAGGGTTGTTTTGGAAATGAAGTAATTAATGAAGGCGAAGTCGATTTGTGGCTGACGGAGGGTGGACACCGATGTGTCCACCCTCCGTCCCTATGGTTATTTGCAGGGCCTCAGAAAAAAGGTACAATTTTCCGAGGGGCTTTCGCGGGCCACCCTTCGCTGTAAAAGGAATTAAGATCGGCAGTCGATAGCCCCGCAATTACTACGACGACGTATAAGTTGTTTGCTCGTGTCTTAACTCACCCCTGCGCAACAGGGAATGGTAGACACCCTCCTGTATCTCCATGAGAGATGAGCAACGACCTTGGGCTTTCCGGAGGGGTTTTTTTTTCTCTCGGTCAACCATCCCCCCCCCCCCCCCCCCGGTGAATTTGAAGAATCGACGGTGCTTCGGGAATTCGTCGGAAGAGGGATTTGCCAGTGCGGGGTGCGTCGGCGAAGGGGGCGACTTTGTCGCGTACTCTGTTTGCTAATTACTCGGCGTTGGCGAATTTGCATCCCTTGCTACGTAGTACTCGTAGACCCCGGTTTTCCCGGAGTACGAGCGCTTTGAAACTAACCCTCGCCGAACCCCATAGCGAAGCCCGGGAGAACGTTGCGCAGGCGTTAACCTTCTCATTAAACGTAATTGTTTGCAATAATTTGATGCCACCTGTCTCTTGCTCTCCTCTGCTCGTTTGCCCCACCTAGAAGCTTTCCCAGCATACTCCCGTCGGGTTTTCCACCCCCCTTGCTATCCCTGGACCAGTTCACTAGCTCTCTCTCTCTCTCTCTTTACTTCGAATCACCCCTGCACTTTTCTAACTCAACCGGCTTTCTGCTTTACGAGCTTCTCCACTGGGAAGGTCCGATACCGAATTCTCCCTAACAACCCCTAGTCCCAACCATCCCCTCGTCGACTTTCCCTTCCCTCTTGTCCCCGAAGAAAGCAAGCAAACGTCACTGGAACTCGGAGCATCCGAGGCAGCAGGATCCTCGACGGTTATCCCGCTTTAGGGTGCATCAGACATCTCCTTGGATACTTCACAGGCTACATCCCGGGTTAACGTTCCTGAGCTTAACTCCAACCCTCTCGCATTTCCATTCGAAACTATTCCCTAACGACGATGCACACAGCATGATCGTGGCCTGGTTTACCCGAGTCTTTCTCTCTCTCTCTCTCTCTCTCGTTCCAATCCAGGCACGACCTTGTCAATCTCGTGTGCTTTCGAGCTTTCGCTGTGGGCACATTCTCGAAATGAGAACTGCGTCTGTTACTCTGTCCTCGCTGTACCGTGACACCTGGAGCATTAATTACGACCTTGCCATCTTTCTTTTGACACGTTTGCACCCCCCCCCCCCAACGAGACGTAAGTTGCGAGCCGTCTCTTTCAAGGATTCTTCTCAAGGTCACCAAGCTTCAGGCTGACATTGCTGCCAAGTGGCGTGCAGGAGTCGAATGACGACTCGACTCTGCAATGATCCTCCAAATATCCGGACCAGGTCATTATCCGGAAAAAGGACCAAACGGGATTTCCAAGTTTTTTTTTTGTGGAAGACAACAGCGAGAGGGTTCTGCCACCCGAGATTATATAAGTTTGTCTCGTGGAAAAGAAGAGAGAAAGAGAGTGGAGGACAACTCCCCAGCAAACTTTAGTCACGACTATATTTCAACGATTTTTGCGGTCACTGATCTCGTAACTCGTCCAATCTTCCTCTCTTTACTGCCGATCTCTTGAAGGTATAACAACGAAAGTAACCCAAGGAGACGATTAATTGGAAGAACCTTCCAGATTTCTGCTCGAACAGTCCAACAGAGAGGAGAGACGTGTACCGAGACGAGATTCCAAATTGATTTTCTTTTTTTTTTTCGTATTGTGCGGAAACACAAGCCTCCAACGATATTTGACCTCGTTCTTGGCGATCCTCCACCTTCGACAGGTCCAATTATCAACGGGATCAAGATGGGGGCAGGGGGGGGGGGCACTCGACTTATCTGCGAGTTAAGAACAAAACGATCCTATCGGAAATACAATCTCTACGTATTGGAATCTCTTTGGCATCTGTAAAAAAAAACTCTCACCAACAATCTCATTCGTAGGAGTGTGCTCGCGTAAAAAATAATTTACCGATCCTGAAATGGCCCAAAATTGCACTTGCTTGCTCCGAATCATCCAAAAGCCCAACGAAATTGGCAAAAGTAATTCTCATTGAAAGTGCCCCATCGAAAACAATTATGTGTATTTCGAGGGGATGTTCACGTGGTGATCGTCCGAAGGGACCTTCCCCAGGGTGCTTTAACGAGCCCTCAGGCGAGTCTCATCGCGACGAAACGTTCTCCTTCGTCATTGAGAATGATCGTGCTCGGAAGGACGAAAAATTTTCATCCCTCAACATCGAGGGGGTTGTAATCTGAGCCAAGCTGGGCTCTTTCAACGCTTCTCTTCACTTCGTTGGCACTATTTCTCGCGGCTTTTCTCGAAAGAAAAGGAAGATGGTTGCATCGAGACGAGCACGGGCTAGGATGGCGGAGGGGGATGAAGGGGGGTAGAAAAACGCGCCGGGGAGATTGCCAAGAACATTCGTATTAGAGAGCGTCCTAAGCGGCTTATCTGTTGATGATGCACTGTGTATTTTCCGCTGATACTCCACAAGCTCCGAGGAAAACACACCGGAGTGTTCCAGCTTGATAGCGTGTCGTTTTCTCGCCCAGCTTTATATCAAGCCGCAACCCACCCCCCACCTCTTCGAACCCTTGGGAGTTGCGAGGGGGGGGGGGGGGGGGTGTGGAGAACTCGTTATCCTCCTTGGCCAACCGAATCTCATGGTTTCTTCTCCGGGTACCATTGTGAAGGTGGTGCCCAAACAGCCCCTTGAGCCAAAGCCTTGGAAAAGGCTCCGAAAACCCAAACGAACTTTTCGACCTTTTTATTCGTTACCCCTTCGCTGCTACGACTCACCAGACCACTTTGGGGCCGACACCTACTTCAACGTCCCTCTGCCCGATCGGATTATTCTCATCCCACCAACACAACCCCACCCCCGCTTCACCCTTCGACTCGGAAGCTTCCGTAGCGAGCTTCTACCCGCCAACCCCCCGCTATAATATCGCTTTTTACGTTTTTTTTTTTTCACTCGGCGAAGAAGTGCGAGGGAATTCGGAGGGGATTTACCATCCACTTTATTACGAGGCGTTTCACTGGAAACATCTCCCTTCGACTACGCTAATGCTCGGAAAGCGGCAGAGGGTGGTTGATACCGGTAATGTTATGCCGGCGAAGATCGTAAAGATGAGAAGGAGCAGCTAGAGAAAGGGGCCTGTTATTGCAGCCCGCTAGCTCGCCCTTAATCGAAAGTATACTAAAAATCTGTTTACTGCTGCTTTCTTCATTTTTTTTTCATTGGCGCTACCAAAGTCGAGGCAGCTTCTTTTCGTTCGCGTTTCAAATATCTCTGGGGCGGGGGGGGGGGGGGGGGGGGGGGTGAAGCTTGCGGGGAAAATTGATCGATTTTTGTACATTTTCTTTTACTTCCCACCCTAAAATTTCGATGATAAAAATTTTCCTCGCAGCTCAAGGGTATCGGCGGGGGTGCAGGCGATGAAAATCCCGATCTATAGTTCGACCTATTTTTACTGAACCTTCTCTCCTGACGATACCGAAAAACAACCCCTTCTCGCCTTCCACCCTTCACAGGGCGTTTGTTTCTCACCACATTTCATATGAAATAATTGCTGCAAAATGCGAAAAATTCATATTATTTTTAACGAACGGTGGAAACTCTGCTCACGACCTGTATTCGTTCTCTCGTCTCTCTCTCTCTCGCTCTCGGCGATGCAAACACTACCCCTTCTGACCCTCCCTCGTAGGATTTTCCTTACCACAATGTTTCGTAAAAAAAATAAAATAAAATGACGAAGCTCGCGTGAAAGCTCGACCTATTTTCACCATCTCATCCTCCCTTCAGACTTTTTTTCTATCCCGAAAATTCGCAGCAAACGTAAACATAAAAAAAAATTGTCAGAATATTTCGATGTGTTGTTTTTTTTTTTGGTGAACAATTTTTTTTTCAAGAATCGATCGACACGGAACGTCGCTTGGGAAAGGACGCGGCGAGATTTGAGCAGGTGCCGATGTCCAGTGCACTTTCAAACGAAAATAACCGCAGTCTGAATTCGCTCGCACCAAATCCAATATAGAGCCCACGATATTAGGTTTAATTATTCAACGAGTTTCGATCGGTGTGGATGGCTGCGGACCTGAGGGCGGCGGAGGTCCAACCATTCACCAGCGAAGAGGTCCTGGTGGCTGGACGAGGATAAAACGAGTTAGCGGCACGTGTCACGTAATGCACTAATTTAAATTGACCCGGGTGGGGGGAGGGGGGAGAGGGGTGAATACCTATTTATTCACCCTTACCGTTAATTATCTATTCACGTCGCGTTCGATCGCTTCTGATCGACCTTTGTATTTCATTTGCCCCTCCGCCCCCCCCCCCCTAACATTACGCACGATGATGCACGTAGCGGGCGATTTTTCGTGCTCCTGTATTTTTTGGTATTCGCACTGGGGGTGGGAAGTTCGTTCACCCCACGGACGAGCATCCAAACGAGCCGAGGCTTCTGGAATATTTGATTTTTATTCACATCAGGGTGAATCGCAAAATGCTAGATCGCGTTGAAAAAAAAAAAAAAACTTCTTATTGAGATATCAGCAGGGTACGGTAATTTTCTATTTATTTTTCATTTTTCAAATGTTGGACGAAAGAAAATATAATTACGAAAATTTATGTCATCGTAACGTCGTGTTTTCACCCTTTGATGAAAAATGTAGGAAGCCCGATTGGAATTCTATTATTCAAATGGATGCATAAAACTTGCATCTTGGGAAAATCGTTGAAAATTTGAAAGCCAGATTTTTTTTCTTCGTATTTTCATTTGTGCACACAGGAAAAATAAGTGTGTTGACATTTTTTTTCCTCTCCGTACTTTCTCACATTCTGTCGAGTCGTCAGTTTGAAAATTGTAATTTTCTGTGGGCTATACGATGAGTTGAGCAGTAGCAGTGAACGAAAGGAGAAAGAGAGAGAAGGCCGTTGCGGCTGAGTCTTGGTAATACGAACCTCGAAGGGTTTACTTAACCCAGGTTTTTAAATCTTTCAACATTTTCGCCATCTCTCGTGTCACTTGTTTCCAAGAAATATTTCTACAGCTGTCGCTTTGAAAATAAAGATTCCCTCTCGAAGCATCAACCAGCATTTTTATAGTCAACGAATAACTGACCGATTGAAGAATTTTACTCTAGCAATGCGATCAAACGAATGTTGGTAGAATAAAATAAAATCAATACGAATAAAAAGAATTTTTAATAAAAGTCTCCCCATCGGATCGTTGTACTTTGCTGGTGACATTTTATTTCAATTCGCTTTTATTCAGCCTGTGCAATGACTAAAACGTAAATATATCTACACCGATGGATGTCCAATTAACAATTGCTATCTAAAGAAACAAAAAAAAAGCTTTTTCGGTATTTCACTTATCTCTTATCTTTGACACACTGCGAAGAAATTCATTCCTCCCTTAATTCGCTCCAATCTACGTATCCTTACATCTTCATTTTACTTCTCGTGTCTTTTGATTTCTAACAACGCTGAGATCGTTAAGTGCCTACGAACGCGCTTTCGGATATTGATCGACGTGCGTTGTCACACACACACCCACGAACATGTTCACACCGCAAGTGGGTCACTCGCGCGAGGCTCATTCGCGATCTTCCTGAATCAAGAGAACGCGGGATGAAAAGGGTGAAGGAGGAAGGCGCAGGAAAAAAAGAATCCAGAACGAAGCGGGGAAATGACAATTAAAAGCAATTAATGGTTCTCCGCCTTGATAAACGACTACCTCGACGAGGTCGATGAGGATGGAGAAAAAAAAAACGCCTATCAACGGAGCACATTCGACGGCGGAAGAAATAGGTGCATTTTTTGAGAATTATCTGGCTTCCAGGTAAGAAATTTCTGGTGTATCCAAACTTTTGGCCAGCATTGTATATTAACAAAATTTTTTATGAATACATATATATATATTGATTTTTGTTCGCCGTTTACCCTGGTGTGCCCTCTTAATTTTGTACACCCTTAGCGGAAGTTAAAGCCCTTCCGCTGGAGTTTCTCATATTTTCGAAATGGCTAAAGAACTTTCTGTCCTGCAAGGGTTGTTGTTTTTTCTTTATTTTTTTTTATTTCAACCCTATCAAGTTTTCTATCAAACGGATTTGCGCGTGAATTCACGCCTCGAGCTTGCGGCTAACGATTTCAGCCAGGTGTGTGTGTGTGTAAGAGAGAGAGAGAAAGAGAGAGAGAGAGAGAGAGAGAGAGAGAGAGAGGGAAAGAGAGAGCGAGAGAGAGAGAGAGAATATCAGGCGGAACACGACAAAGCAAGCGCCCGAAGCATCGCGTGACACGATAATAAAAGCGTGATAATGATCTTCCTGTCTGGTGTACCGTATACCAGCGGACAATCCGATCGTTACATACCGCACGCTAGACTTATCGTCGTCGTCGTCGTCATAGTCTTGTCGTTCAACAGATCAGAGCATGGGAAACGAGCATAAAGCGCCGCTATAACCGGCCCCGTTTATTGGTCACCCGATACCAATATTTAGTTCGAGCGAATAGTATATTCGGGGGTTGGAAAAAATTCGGTAAGGGCGACGATTCCTAACGAAGAAGTGAAATTAAATGTCCAGATGCTAAGGGGGTAGGTTTGCCTCGTAAATACCGTGAGGTTGAAAGTGATGTTGGTTTTTTGTCTGGTCTCTCTCTCTCTCTCTCGCTCTCTTTCTTTCTTTCTCACCGTCCCTCTCACCGAGAAAGGAGGAAGGGTGCATACCGACCGGACTCTGGGGATGGTGGTCCGCTCTCGATTCAGGATGAATATTTCATGGCTAGGTAGCGGACCAGAGCTCCTTTTATTGCGCCGTCGCTGACTTTCGCTCTTATTTTTTTTTGTTCCTCTCTACCTCGATCTCTCTTCTCCTCTTTATACACCCCCACCCCCCAAGCTGCATTCATCCCCCGTCCACATCCACCCACGTATCTCTCGCGAGCTTTCTTTCGGCTTCATCGAGTTAGAGCGAACGTCCGCGAGCTTTTTTTTTGTCCTCTCGTCAAGACATCGAAGCTTTTCACGCTCCCCGCCACGTATCGATCTCTTCGCTTTTTTTTTTGCAAACCCAAACAAACTCGGCTGATGATGAAGAGCCGTGGAAGCTGTCAGTTGAAAAATAAAACTGACACGTCGTCGACAGCCGAAAAGATACTATAATAATTATGGAATTTAATTGCTCGGCTGCTGAGCTTTTGCGATTATTACTCCCCCGCCTGCCTCGCCCCCAGCCCCCACGGCCAGGGGTGTTTCTTTTGATGCCGAAGAATCTTTTAGTCTCGAGCTTTACGAACGTTTCTCGAAAACGTTCGCGGGTGGACGAATCGACTGAAAGGAGAGAATGCAAAAAAGCGGCGGGATCAAAAGCGCGCGTTCGTGCGACGTTGAAAAGGTATTGCATATACGGACGGGGGGGGGTGGTATCCATCGAGGGTTTGATTCACAATCCATAAAGAAATAGCGGACTAAAAGTGAATTGAGGTGGAAACTCGAGTGCCTTTTGTTGATATCGCTCTTTCCCAGTATCAACGGTGTTTCGTTGGCATTCGCGTAGCTCGATGAATACGCTCCTTCCAACCCTCCCGTGTTCTCGGTCCATTCAGTATCCCCTGAGACAACGGGAGGGTGGCGAGGTGGAACTCTCGGTGTATCTGCGAGAAAAAACACGAACAAAGATGTCACAGTTGTTATATATCCAGGTACGAGAAAACAACAACAAAAAAAAAATAAAGCACTTGTATCTATAGGTGAGTAAGATTTCATCCCTTATCCTCGCGACGAAATAGGAAACGAGGCCAAGCGCGTTACCGCGCGCGGGGGTGGGCCGCAGTGTTGTGTCCGAGGATGAGAGAAAAAGGGGATGGGGGCGGGTAGGTAGAGAGCCTGAGAAAGAACGCGAGCTTTAACATCGCTGCTAAGATTCTGCCTGGTACGAAAAAGACATACTTGCTCGTTGGAAGTAGAGCGGAGGGATGGAAAACTACCCTTAAGAATGTGAAAGCATCTTGCAACGACAATAGCGATTCGCAAGCTTGAATACGATTTTCATCGCTCTTTTTCCACCCTCTCGCTCTCTCTCTCTACCGTTGGACGATCCACCCCCATTGCTTTTTCATCCCCCTGCGGCGCGCAACGTCGACGGTAATCGTTATCCCCTTCTCCCCCGCTCGCCATCTCTCGAAGACGACAACGTCTCGACGTTCCTGCATCATCCTCGCTCCTCTACCCTCTTCTATCCCTGCAAGAAACAAGGGTAGTTGTCCCTCCGGGCGGTCCACGGACTTCTTGCGGCCCCAAATCAGGGGGTGATCACGACAACGATAATTGAATGGTCGTGGACGGACTCGTAACGAGAACGAGACTCGGGGAAACATTGCGAAACCGGATGCTCGCAACCCATTTTCCTGTAACGAGGGTGTTTTGCATAATAACAAAAATGACGATCGTTTGGAAAAATAATTTTTTCGTCTTGACAATTGAACTGAGTTATAAATGAAGGCGATAAAATGTTTAAAAAAAAATGACACGATCTTTGGGGGATGAAAACACTCCGCAAAAAGAGTATCCTCAAGGGAGGTGGCGAATTTCCGTCTCGATAACGTAATTCTATTTATTCTTTGCTTTTCTCTGTCACGTCGGAAGAAATATCCGAAGAGGCTAATTTTGTTTGGCTTTATTCCAGACTGATCCACTGAGGGACCCGTACGAGCTTCAACTCGATAAATATTATATATATATATATATACACTTCCGGCCAAAAGTTTGGACACGCTAGTCGAAATTTCTTACCACACTAAAAGTTCCATAGCCGACTTAGAAATTAAGATAATTGAATCTTTCAAGTGGTGTTTCAAAGAGGACAAGTTTACCTTTATTTTGATTTTTTAGCAAATTCTGTACGATCTTTTTTCGCCCCGGTACGCATTTTTCAACATGGTGATTTTTCGACTATTTTTTTGTCGACGAAAATTAACTGCAAAGCTTGTGGAAAAATTTTTTCCTCAGTTTATTCCATGTTAAACTTCAAACGGATATCAAAACCTACATTTTTGGTTTTTAGCAAGTCTCGTACGATTTTTTTTCGTCCCAGTATGGGAAATTCAATTATCTTTGCTTTTTTGAGTCCGCTATCTAACTCTTAGTGCGGTAAGAAATTTCGACGAGTGTATCCAAACTTTGGGCCGGCATTGTATATGTATATATTCTTCAAGCTGGTAAAAGTTGTCCCTCTTAATCCTTTCCATTAACTCTCTTTCTCTCTCTTCCTCTCTCGCCTAAGTAGAAATTTGTTAAGCTCGTCAGGAAGAATAGTACCATTTAAATCCTCTCGTAGAACGTTATAAATATATGGATGTTTTTTTTCGTTTTTTTTTCCAGTCCATAGAGTTCCTCTTAAAACGAGAAAATCCTCCGATAGCCGAAAAGCTACGCGTGCACTCCGGCTATTTTATACCTTAAGCCTCTTCGAGTAACGTGCTGGAATTTCGAAGACCTCCTTCGCCATTTTTGTAAAATATATTTTGTTTTCTTTATTCCTTTTGTACGATTGTTATTGCAAAAAAGGCATTCTCCTCATTTTTAATTCGTACGATAATACGGGGAGGTTGTGCAGTAAGCTAGAAAGCGTAAAGTAATAAAGGCCTGTACGTTTTGCTATGGAAGGGCTAGGGATTCGTCCGTTTTCGTATTTCCGCCTTGCCGCCTGTAAAAAAGCTTTCCATCCCCTGTTTTTCCCATGTAAAATCGACTGGAGTTCTCGACCGCTTCGCACTAACGACCAAACGAAAGAGGGAGGATGGGCGGCAGGGCGGGGGGAGGGGTGGGATAGGAAGAGGACGAGAGATTGATTTGAAATTGTAATTTTACAAGCTTCGCCTCTCGTCGTAGCTATAGAAAAATCGTCGATCCCTTCCGATATTGGTTTGGTTATTTGCCCGCGATGGTGCTCAGTCGTAACGATCCTGCTTGGAGGCTCGTCGATATTTTGTAAATATTCCATTCCCGTGACGGGTCCCGGAAGCGGGAAATTACGCTGATCGCGCGGTGACCTGTGAAACGTCCGGTCACCTTTGGGTACCTGAGAAAACTTCGGAGGAGCTTGCAAATTGTAGGTTAGGAAGGGCAAGGGAAAAGTAAGAACAATTAGGTACACGCTACAGAGTGAAAACCGAAAGGGGTGTGTTTAGCCCGGACGTTCTAGAGGCTGTAATAAAGACTCTGGATATTGATTCCCTTAAGCGGGACAGCCCTTCGTGCCGGACGAAGAAGATATTCATGACCGGGTCTTTCAGAAATCAAGCCAATCGGTCGGGACGATGCTTCCAGGATTAGCGGAGATAAGAAATATTGGAAGACTTGCAAACTCCTACGGTCATGCTTCTATCTCAACCCCCAATGACTTCAAACCCCAGGCACCTGTCCAGTTCAACTTCCGTTTCACTCCCAACACCTTCAACCCCAACCTTCAGGCCATTCCAACTTCTATGTCACTCTCAACGACTTCAACCCCCAGGCACCTGTCCATTCCAACTTCCATCTCATCCCCAATGACTTCAACCCCCAGGCCGCTGTCCAGTCCAACTTCCATCTCACCCCCAACGACTTCGACCCCCAGGCACCTGTCCAGTCCAACTTCTATCTCACCCCCATCATCTTCAACCCCAACCCTCAGCTCATTTCAACATCTATCGCAACTCCCAATTTGAAAGACCGGAAATGCCGAAT
Source organism: Ophion ventricosus (assembly GCA_963932345.1). NCBI lineage: Eukaryota > Metazoa > Arthropoda > Insecta > Hymenoptera > Ichneumonidae > Ophion > Ophion ventricosus. The sequence goes on along the minus strand of OZ010726.1, from coordinate 5,726,911 downwards.
AATTCGCTAACGGAAGTGCCACCCTCCCCCGTTTGAGCAAACAATATGAAGCCTTGTACGTGGACACGAGAGAAAAGAGGTCATCGAAAGGTCACTTCACACAGCGAGTTGGACACGGGACTTTAACGATAATGGGAATTCAGGCTCCCGCTGTAACCCATACGGTCGCGCACCATTGACTCGACAATTACGGACATGACCCCCGAGAATGTGGAGGGCAATCGGAAACCAGCCGTGAGCCCTTGTGCGAGAATCAACCCCACAAGCCCTCGTACGTTTCCACCGGGCGCCGATATGTAAACGCTGCGCTCGCCAGGCGCTTCTGGCCCTAATCCAAAAGCCCTTTCTTGATCCACTGAAAAGTATGATACACCTGAGTAAGTACTCCATTCGCATTCTCGAGACCTTCAATTCCTACCCCCCCCCAAAACCCCTTGCCCTCTCGAACTTTAATCCTTGTTTGAATTGTTCAGGGAAGGCTTGGGAAGAGGGAGACGATTACGTCGAAGAACTTTACGACCTATATCCCAATGAGAGCATCACTGCAGGATCGAATATTCAAGTTTGCGGTTGCAGTCTTCCAGAACACGCTCCTGTTCGGAGGCCATCAACCACCGAGGTTCGTAATCACAGGGGACACATGGAAACCGGATGTAGCCCGTGCTTGCGTGGGTACATTAGTTCGAACCACGGATAATGCCTCGAGGGCATCCAAAAACTCATTGGAATATTTAAAACGAGGCTTTCTACCCTCGGTTTAGCATCAATTAATTGACGCCCACTTGAATTCCTCCGATCCGACGAGCTATTATTTTCCGTCTAGTAATGTAAATGGATCCTCAAGGGTGCATTGATCTTTCAAGATCGCTGGACCCTTTGAGCCCAAAGGCTCTCCTCACCAATCGTTTAAGTTTGGGTTCATAAATTCTTGGGCTCTTGAAAGAATGTCTGTTTTTTTCGTCGTACCTTTCACCCTTGATGAACGAGTCGATACTCCTTGTACGTGCTTTCTCGATAATTAAGGGAGAATAAACTCAAAACGTTTTGCTGTGCGCTTGGCTTTTTATTTATTTTTTTTGAAGGAACATTGTTCAAGCACTTGTATGCACGAATAAAATGTTAGCAGTGAGGGGATGAAGAAAAAAAATTGTGACGAATGAAATGGCTGGAAATTCTGAGAGCTAAAGCATTTCTCGTGCATCTTATTTCGTGCTCCTTCGGAATCCCTACCGTGATGCCCTTTCCCGAAGGATCTTGTTAGTAGTAACGACCACGTCGACGAGAATACCTTCGATGGCTATTGTCAGGCGACATGCTGTATCTCGAGCGTCAAATATGAGAAATATTTGCGTGGACTAATTTCACGAAAATAGAGGAAAATTAATGTTCCATCGCAATTGTTTTTCGAGAATCTTTCCACGGTTGCTTTCCACTTTTTATTCGTCATATTGTGACGATTAAAAATAACCCACTTTTAATAATAAAATAATATTAATAAAAAAAAGCTTTGTCCTTCAAAAAGGATTACTTTGCTAGAACAAAAAAAATTCTGCCTTACCCCAGTATAGCGAGAAATCCGTAAAAATTATTTTCCCAGCATTGTCGACATGGAAAAAGTTTTTCCGCTTTGTGAAAAAGTCGTGACGCGTGCTCGCGACTTTTTATTCTTTCTCAACTATTCCCTTGGGCTCGTATGAGTAAATACGTTTTTTTTCCTCTCGTCTGCCACGATACAAGAAAACTTTTCGAACGAGAAAGCGGTAAACGTTTTATAAAAAAAATTTAAAAAGTGTAATCCGACCGGAAAACAGCATTGGGATTGAGACAAAAAAAAAGAGAGAAAAAGAAATCTGTGGCAGACCATGAAAAAAAAAAACAGGAAAAATCTTTGGACGTTGCTTGAAATTGCGAGATTTTTTATATTCGTACACAGGGTGTAAGAGATTGTCAGGTGGTAGTAAAGTTTCGGGAACTATAGCTTGATAGCGTTGCATTTTCATTGCCATGTGGAAAACGTGTTCGAGGCTTCTTTTTATTGTTTGTAACGTGACGCGGTATCGCGATCGGAGGGAGAGCGCACGAAGGGCCGTTACTTCGACGTGAACGATTATACGCGAAATGCTCATGTTGCGATAAAGAAGAAGGAGAAACAAAAGGGCGGGGGGATTTTTTATTCGAAAAGGTCACCATCGATTGGGGGAGGGCCCCTTTTGCCGAAACGTCTGCCCACTTTCCAAACTTTTCACATTAGGCTCGAAGAGCCGAACGAGGTTACTTTGTTCCAGTCGAGCTTTTCTAGCTCTCCCTCCTCCTCCCTTTGCCACCCTTTCTTAACCTTCTATTTATTTCCCTTGGCCTTCATTTTTCTCCCTTTGGCTTTTCCTCGTTCCCCTCCTGTCTTCGTCTCCTCCCCCCTTCATTTGGCTCCGCGCGTCTTATCGGAAAGTTCTTCGGGGAGCTTTTCGAAGCTTGCAAAAAATCGTGAAAGCTTCTTTCAAATTATTCGACTTGAATTTCCTCCATAGAGGAAAAAAAAAAAATCGCGAAACACGAATATTTTGAGAAATTGAGGGCCTTTTAACAGAGCCAATCCAAGCCTCCGCGGAGCTTGCGCCCCGAGGGTAGGAGAACGTAAAGGAGAGCTCGAAAAGAGGCGCTATTTATGGAGAGCAGGCAAAAATCTTTCCACTTTGTCTAGTCCGTTGCGAGTTAGCGCGGGGGTGGATGGAATGGAGGGCGGCTAAAGGAGGGTTGAAAAAAGTGGAGAGTAAATGAGAGTGTAGGTTGGAGCGGGTCTTCGTAAAGGTAGTAATACGAAACGGCGGAGAGATTTAAATTGGTGCGGATTCATTAGGGAAGTGAAACACGACCAGGCTGAAGAGAGAGAGAGAGAGAGAGAGAGAGAGAGAGAGAGAGAGAGAGAGAGAGAGAGAGAGAGAGAGTTGTACTTGGGCGAGTTCTCTCGCTGCGGCTTACTGGAGCTCACGTCTCGGTAATGAATCTCCGCTCTAGATTATTATAAGCCCGAAGAATCGCGACATGCGAATGTATAATGCGACCATATAACATTCCATTTTTTGACAGCGAGCTTTACACACCACTCGCAGCCTTACATTGCGTGTGCCCAAGACCGTGTACATTTATGAATAATTCTCGGCTCTTGCGAGGGAGCGAGAGAGATCTCTCTCTCTCGTCAAATGGGACCAAGAACGTGTGACGAACGACCTCGGCGCCAAGCAACGACCCAAGCTCTTTACCTGTTTTTTTTTTTTCAATTTCAATTTGAAAAGAAAAGACGTATAAATATTATAAGAATTACTGGATAAAATATAAGGGTTTAAAAAATATAAGGGTTGCAAAATATAAGGGTTGCAAACAAGGCGATTGTTGGAAAAGGCTTGGAGAGCTTCCCCGCGATATTTCCGAAGGCTCCCTTCCCACGAAAATAAAGCTGAAAAGTAGAATGAAAAATCCTGGAGGGATGGAAATCTTGGGGTTGAAGAATCAAACTTTCCGCTGAGAAGGTCAATAAAGGTAATCGGTATGACGGGTTATTCTTGAAATGACTCGGGAAGTCGAAGTTCCCGCGGGGTCATTATTCACCCCACGGTTTTTTGTAAAACCATCCCCCCTCCCCCTGTCGAACTTGAAGGGAAAAGTGGCGTGTGAAAATCACGTTATACACCGATGCCGAGGGATCGTCGGGAGGGGAATTTCACGTCTCGTCGTAGTCCCGAACGATGTTGAAGATGGTGCGAGTAGGCATTAATAGGCTTAGGGGAGGGACGGGAGAGGGATGATCGGAATTACCGAGGAGATCCTTTGGGCGCATTAGACACTGACGTTAGGCCAAACAATAACGCTAGGCTGAAGTATAATGTCGATGAGTATTATATCGAGTTAACGGGGCTCGCAAGGGATGGTCGGCAGGGGTTGGATAATGGCGTACGAGAGCCAACGGAATTCAAGGGTTCTAGTCTTTGTGATGAACAAACAGTCGAGTTCTACGAGAGGTAATAATCCTCATCTTACATCGGATTAACGTTGGACAACTCGAGAGTAACGTGAACCGCACCCCCGCCGCCCCACCCCGGAGTCTTTGCCCTTCCAATTCTCTGGAGGCTTCCAAAGCCGGTCAATATCTTACGGCGAGAACATTTTGGATGATCGGTAAGACAGCGGTCACCAATGTCCCGGCTATTAATGGCATTCGATTGATGGTTTTTGGGGGGAGGAGGGTGCGGATGGGCGAGGGGGTCGTGCGAGTTGCATACTGCACTTTGATACGCCTGGAATAAGTTTGGAAACGATATCGTGACGCGGGACCACCCACCAACCCTTTAATCTCTAAAAGCCACCCCCGATGGCCCTTGGTCCTGTCGCGCACTGGCATGTGTGTAATCCAGCGTGAAGCGCGTTCTCTTTCGCTCTCTCTCTCTCTGTCTCTCTCTCTCTCACACACTCTCGATTCGCATTCATCATACGCAACATCGGGTAAACGTCGATGGAGGCCGATTGTTATTTACGATCATAATCAACCGTTACAGCGTACGTCATCGCAACGCGGAATTCGGTCACCGTCTCTCGCTTCCGTACACCCTCACCAGTACCAGGCCAATATTTCCTCTGTTAACTACCATATAGTCCGCTGATTCTTCGTTATCCGGCCATCCCGTCTAGTACAAACTACGCCTCCATCCCCCTACAACCCCCTCTCGCTTATTCTCATATCCGGCTCTTGCGATAGCGGGATACCGGGCGCAAGGGGAATGAACGTTTTAATGAATTCTCACGGTTTATTCAATTCCAAGAGCGTCTTAAGGGTGAACACAGAAACGAACTTGAGTGGTCGAGGGTGCGATTTAATAAGTCGAGGCACTGAGGTTGGTTGACCTCGACGAGTTGTCGCACGTTGACAAATTGTATGCACGAGAGAGAGAGAGAGAGAGAGAAAGAGAGATTTGAAAAAAGGATTGAGCGCCGCAAGGGGGATGAAATAAAAATGTGGTGGAAGCCACGCTGGTTGGACACGGTCGAGAGCACCACCTCAAATCCTTTGCGCATTAGCGAGGGTGTTTCTCGCGAGCGCTAACGAGTGTACTTAATTTCTCGACGTCAAGTTAGTGTGGGTTTACCCGAGAAGCTGTACACACCCTCGTATTATATAGCCCACCTATCGCAGTCTCCAATGTGAAAGAGGGGCTTGCTACTGACGCGGGATTATAAAAACGTTAACGCGAGACTACGAGTCCGTTAAAATTACGTGGATTTATCCATAAAGAAAAACAAACAAACAAAAAAATGATAAATCGTTGAAATAATTTAACTACTGCTTTCAGTTATAAAATACCGATCTCTTGCACCATGGTCTTGTTGATTTCCCGTCGAGCAAATGTTTGCAAAGTAAACTCCAGGACTTACGAGAATTTCATTAATTGAATTACGACAAATTCTATTCATTCAATTTATAATTTCATCAATTGAATTACTACAAATTCAATTGATTAAATTTATAATTCAATTAATATTGTGACAATTGATCGTATAATCGCGATAAAAGCCACCCCCGCGATCATCCCTGCGAGAAAATAATTTTCAATAAATGTTAATTGGCAGGGAAGAGAAAGAAAAAGTCGCGTACACCGCGAGCTCCATTAGGCTCTCTTTTTTTTTTTGTCTCTTTGCCGAGAATGGCGGAGGCAAGCCTGTCGCCCTGCTAAAGCTCCAAAGCGGCACGTTACGTTGAACGAACAAGTTTTCATCGCACACACACACACACATCCATACACGCGCGTTGTGTATACACGTTCTTTGCTCTGCTCGCTTGTAATTCCCCACCGCCTAATGCAAATCCCATTTTGCATGCAGCCTGCTTATTACGACCATACATGAGGCTGGTGAAACTCGACGTTAACTCGAAACTTCGGGGAGGAGGAGGGAAAAAATGCAGCGAACGAACAAACAAAAAAACAGCCCCAACCATTATTCCCACGTGAGCGTCTTACGAAAGTCCTCTCCGAGCCAGATTTGCCGCGAAAGAAAAAGGAAAGAAAAAAAAAAAGAAAAAGTCAACCCAACATTCGGGGAAAGTAACCTGAATGAATTCGCAACCCAAGTCCTTCAGGCTCATTTGGAAACAGTTTCACTTGATTAATTTCGTTGGAACTAGTTTCCGGCACAAATCGGTCCAAACCCAAACTATTTAGGGTTGTTGAGCCGTTTACAGATCGTTTCGATGAGAAAGAGCCGAGGCTGGGAGGGGAGAGGGGGGTGGAGTAACGTTGAGGAAGTATCTCCCGTGTCTCTGAGCCTTAAGGCCATCAAGTCGAAGACTCGAAGAGTATTCTGTAAAAGCTCTGAAAATCCACGGAGATTTTTGTGTCTTGGGAGGAAAAATCTCGGAGGTTTGCTGACTCCCCTAGGGGTGGCTGTGACCATTATTGCCCGTTTCGCTCTCTCCCTCTCTCTCTCTCTCTCACACACACACTCTCTTTTTCTTCCTTTCTATCTCTATCGTCGTTACCCTCCGCCGACTCGTCCACGTTGCCCCAGCAGCAAGGCAATTTATCGCCCGCTTGTTTTATTGGGCCACCGTTACCAGGGGCTTCCGTCCGATATTCGGGTTATCGTGACCAGATAACAGGAAATGCCCACCCACCCCCAACCCCCGCTCTAGCGCGAAGCGAATTCGTGTGCGCCGAGAGTTCCGGAGATGAAACGGAAGAGGGCAATGGGGTGGTGGGAAGGGCTGGAAGGACCAACAGTGGACCATCGTTTTCCTTATTATATTTCGCGAAAAACTATTACGAGGCCCCAACTCCCAAGCCGTAGCTCAATTTTGTTTTTTTTTCGCACCCCCGCCCCCTCCAACCGAGCTACTATCCTCCCCCCACCAGACTCGGCGAGTAGAGGAGGGCGCGTGGGCACGTCGAGCTGCATCTCTGACATTGGAAAACAGAGGGTTGTTAGCAATCGTCCTTCTTGTACAACCCCATCCCAGCCACCAATCCAACGTTATGACGCTAAATCCAACTTGAAAACTTTTCCGTATATCCCATTTCCTCAGCCCACCCTGTCTCGTGAACTCTCTTTTTTTTTCTTCTTTTTTTTTAGGATCTTCTTTACTGGCGTTTTGCAGCCGATTTGTCGGGGCACGAGTGAATTGAAACGGCCACGGACTTTGCTCGAGTTACGATCGAGTACTGAATGTGTGGGGGTGGAGTTTTCTTCTCCCCCTTGCCTCTGTACATATTCACACCTACGGAAGGATATTTATTCGACCGAAAGGCTCGTACGAGTCTGCCAATAATGCAGTATACGCATATAATTAATGAGGGCACCCCCTCACCCCACCTTTTTTACGACTCGGGTCTCACGCAATTTCGAGACTTACGAGTGTACGTCCGGGTGGGCGCCATTATACCGGAAGTATATCGTAGCCCGTGGTCGCGCAAATCACACTTTCGTGACTACGCAACGTTCACGTTAATTCGGTTGCTCCATACGAATGAACGGCGATAAATTTATAACGCATTTGGTGAAAGTACTCGATACCGGAAGTACCTTTTCACACCTTCCAACGGGATCGAACAATTCCTCCCCCCGCCCCGTTATCATTGCAACGTATTCGTGAATTTGTGCAGTTTCCATTCTTGCCAAAGCCGAAGATAACTTTATTAAGAATTTTTCTAATATTGCTGCGATCAAGCTCACGGGTGCTTTCGTCCAGGGATTTTCCCGCCCCCGTTTGCCATGTTCGAAAGTTATCGCTTTTGCGCAACCGCGTTCTCCGGGGAAATTTCGTAGATCGGCCCAGGTACGCGGGAAAATGTTCATCCGATGAAAAAAAGGAAGCTGGAGGGTGGGTGGAGAGTGAAACAACAGTTTCCTAATTATTGGAAAATACGCTGGGGCGAATATATTCTCCCGATGTATATACGCGTACGCATGTGCGTAATAAAATAGAGTAAAAAAAAATAATAAAAAAAAACAAAGAAAATCATAAGCCAACTACCCATGAACATGAAAAATTTGGCGTGCATTGTTATAGTACGCAATTGATTGCTCAAGCACGAGATAACAAAGAGAAACGAAAGGTTGAGTTTGTTACCCGCGTCCTCGGCACAAAACTACAACAGCGCCGCCAAGTGGTAGCGTCGAGAAACAAAAAATTTCATTTAGCCAACCTTCCCCCACCTAAGCAAATTTCCGCGAACTTTCACACGACATAGACGTAATTTTGAGGTTATTTTTTTGCGCGACAAACGCCGACGTACGATTTCCGCTGTAATTACGCAAGGATTTATTGGTAAGTTCAATGAGAAGGAAAAGAAAGATTCTCCAACGTTTTGCGCCAACTCGCAACTGTACAATACATTAATGAAAATAAAATAGTCTTATCGTGACAACGAAAATTTCCTCAATCTCACACTGAAGTATTCGCGCCAATTAATTGCAAATTCGATAATTTACGTTCGAAAAATTAAAAAAATCGTTTTCTTTTTTCGTTTATAAAAATATTTTACTCTTGAGTATTTTTTTTCTTTCACCGGGCAGAACGTCATGGAGCTGCCCCACTACGCCAAGCACGATTTGCAATTTTACGACCACAGCTGCGGAGGAACGTTCCAACTTGAGCGTCTCAGCGCTATCTGCACCCAAAGGCTACAAAGTAAAATTGACCTTTGCGCCGTATTCTTACGGTCCCATTGTCCAGCGACATTAAAAATAGCTTCGACGAAATTTTTTTCCCTTTCCCTATGTCCCTCTCGCAGCGCTGGGTCTTATCGTGAGAATCACAGAGCGAAATGAGAAAAAAACAGTAGCCGAGTACAGAGAATTATTGGCGTGCCAGACGGCGAGTAAGAATATTGAATTGTTCGCGGATCTTCGCGACGGTATCAAGCACGAGGAGAATCGAGAAGCTCGCGAAATAGACAATGTGTCGCACAACTTGCTGCGACTGGTTCTTGTTGACGACGACGAGACCCAGGCTTGGTTCCTCAAGACGGAGAGCATTTTGTTTCGATGGAGACTCGAGGCGCTGGACAAGCGAGGAATTTCAGCTTTTATGACCGTCAACGGTATGACGTATCCCGTGGTAAGAGGATTTTTTTTTCTCATTATTTCCATTCGGATGGAACAGCCTCGGATTCCATCCGAGGCTGTTGACGCGTTAAAAGGATTTTAATTCTTTCGCTAGACATTCAAAAGTTTACAGTCATTTTTCAGCCCGCTATATTCATCTTTATTCGCTAGGATTATTTATTCTTAACTCTAATTGTTGTCTTCTCTATTAAGAATTGGATTACATTTCATCGGTTTGCAATATTTTCCGATGACAGCTTTGGGATAATGAAGATTGAAAATTAGATGATTTTTTGGATTTTTTTTATCGTGAAGAAAAAAAAACGGAAATTTCCGGGACTCTGACAATAATTTATTCATATTTTCATACATCTCTGGTAATTTTTTCATGTTATTTCATGCATTAATTAAGGTGTCATCCGCTGTGTCCGTTGGCGTGTCCTCATCGTCGTCGATTTTTGCAGCAATTGATTACAATGCTTTATTTATATTCTTTATTTATAACAATAAGAATTATTTCATATAATCACTGCACCAAATTACTAAACGATATATTACATAAACTTGGAGCCTTACAATACCGAAGAGGGATTGCTCGAATTCCAAGTAAATCGAAAAAAAAAAAGCAAACATTTTATCAACCAAAATTACTACAATTCGCTCAATCTTTCGAATTTTACGAAAAACAAAAACATCCTCCGTAATTTCGATTGAAGACTCTAGGCAACGAAAAGTCTGCAATGAAAATATTTCGTAAGTTATATCCAATGAAGTTGGTTGCTTCGTGTCGGATCGTAGCTCGCTCCTCACGACAAGAAGCGCCTTAGAGTACGTATCGCCCCATTGATGGATGACCCGCAACAATACGAGACGACGACATTCTACGAGGTGTCAGTATTCGAGGTGCCCGATCTGCTGAAGAAGAGGCTAGTCTACTTCGAGCGTGGCACCGCGTACATTACCGAGCTGCAGTTTCGCTCGCTGATATCTTATCAGTTTGACAAACGTCTCGCCGGTATGATTGAGGTCCGAAAAAAAAAAAATTAATACCTCCGTAAAAACTTTGAGGAACGAAATAATGAACGAAAAGACGGGGGTGGTGTGTGGGATTTGCAGCAAGGTATGGGAGCCAAGTATTACGTGAACGACCCGAGAATTGATTATTTGGGTGAACGGATGCGCAAGGTCTACGATAGCCTGCGAAAGACCACCCGCGTGGGCGTGGGATTCGAGATTTCCGTCAAAGATTTAGACGAGGTAACGCAAAAAAAAAAAAAAACGCGTGGATGTAAGCAGAGTGATCATTCATCAACCTCCTCTAGTCCCAATATTTTTCTCTCGCCTTGTCAAAAGCTCTCCGAGATTTCGTATCCGCCATGCATGAGAATACTTCACGAGTCTCTTGAGTCACGAAGTCACTTGCGCAACGGTGGACGCGTTCAGTACACCTTCTTCCTTAAATCCATCGGCATCAAGGCTGAAGACGCTCTGGAATTTTATCGTCATATATTCGAGCGAAAGATCAGTCCCGAAGCCTTTCAGAAGGAATACGCGTATCAGTTTCGTCATATGTACGGTCTCGTCGGGGCGGGCAAGGATTACAGGAATTCCGAGTGTGTGCGCATTGCCGAGGAAGCGCATCTCGGGCCGAACGATTGTCACGGTTGCTTCTTCGCCAATCACGATATCGAGGATCTCGGGAGAGTTCTCCGTCGTTGGAATATACCTGCCAATTGTGAGTTAAACTCGCAAAAGTTCGTTTTAGCATTGAAAATGCTTTTAAAGATGTATAGATCTGATTTAGCGAGAGAGAGAGAGAGAGAGAGAGAGAGAGCAACTTATTTGCATGTACCTTTTTTTATCACCCCAAAAAGTCTGATTACATTTTCAATGCCATGGCGAATAGTTCCACTTTGTGTAATATCTAGATTTTTTTTCCTGCCAACCTCGAAGTGTCCAATTTTTTTTCTCTCTGCACGTTTTTTTTTATGTTAATTCTTCCAGACGTGAGTGAAATGGTAGGGTTCACTGTGACCAAGGAGTACGGTCGAGGCTGCGCCGCGTACTTTCAGGCTGTTCACGGAACCCCAGTCACATCGCCGATCATCAGGCCCGACGATTTTTTCCGCCAGAGCAGAATAATTCCAAAAGTTCGCCATAACGGTAATTTTCGGTGCTGCTTACGAAAAGTGAAAAATCCAATCACTTGTTTGTCGAACGTGCGTCAAATGAGGTTTTCTTTTCTTTTCTTTCTCGATTTCAGCCGATTGTTTTCTTGACGAAGAATATCCGGAGTAGCATTTCCGGTTGGGGAACGAGAGAGAGAGAGAGCCGAATTTTAAGTTACTCGGATCGAGAAATGATGGAAAAAAAATGAATGTGATTCTTCGCTTACTCCACTATGATCAAAACCCTCGTCATCATCATCATCATCATAGATATGGGATGAGATACTAGCTTCTAATTACTGCTGTAGTTAAGATGTTTCTTTTTTCTTTGTATTTTTCAAAATAATATATTCTTGATAATACTTTCCGATCTTTATTTCTTCCTTTATTTCTCCGTACGGTTTCGTCGATAAATCGACCATTCGAAAAAACAAGGGATGAAAAAAAGGCCTTTCCTGGCATCCCTTCTGGAAGAATTTCCTTCTCCATTACCGCAGTACAACAAACAGTGAAAAAAGCAATAAATCGAAGCATATTAAGAGCTTCTCAATCGATATCCTCGAACCTCGCGAACCTTCGCTCTCGCGGTAGCCTTCCCTCGTCCTGTCTGTCATGAAAATTTATCGTCCTGGCCCGTTGCTTCGCACCTTCCTTCGCGAATATTTCACGAGTGTACCGCGAGTACGCAGAGGAAATTTTTTATTGGCAAAAAAAACAACTAAGAAGAGAAACTCGCGTACGAAAAATTTTCGTAAAGATTATTTATCGTCTTGAATGTGGCCCAGCGATGATGTGCCTTGAGCGAAAAGTTTGGCGAATTTTTTTTCGTAGGAATTTTTCCGAGTGAATGAAAAAAAAAATTTTGTTACGACTTCCTTCATCCAGACTGTCTGCAGACGTGAGAGTGCGCGAATTGAATTTCAGCTGAATAGATTTTTTTTTTTCGAACCCATTCTCGTCCTCTTATTTTTACATACACGTGAATTTATAACGAGCCAATTATTGTGAGGTCAAAGCGGTCGATACGCACAGAAACATTTTATCGAATACGAGGCCATAGACGTTTTCTTCTTAATATAGTCGTTCTATTTTTTTCTGACATTACGAGGGGCCTGGGGGAGGGGAGGTGCTGACAAAGTTCATTCACGATACATTTGCCACAGTCTCAATACGTCTATTTATAAGGAACATCGCAGATACGAAAGTTCCTTCAATATCCTGTCCCTACAAATGCACGTCCCAAATCAAGACTTTTCGAATTTTTAATTTATCATTTTGCTAGCAACCCTTGCCCTTTCATCACTATTGGCTCACGAGAGATGAACTCCAGTTGGTCTTGACGTTCGCAATTTTTGAATTCCCCGCCACGAGTGCAGCGCTATCTCGAGCGTAAGAGGCATCGCGGCTTCCGGCTAAACGTCGTCACGAACGATCGAAAAATTTGAGACGCATTCGCCGCCGTTCCGGGTGCACGAATTTTAGCAAACGTGATCGCGTGCGAAACGCAAACTCCAACAAAGTCCGAGAAATGTGTGTTTAGGGAGTAAAAGAAGAAAAAAAAAGATCGCTTGAGGTAATAACGATTGGCTGGAGGAAAAGGGGATTGTGAGCGTAGCGCGCGAGTGCGTGTATGTTTACGAATTAGTCACGAAAATGGTGAACCGGAAGTACACGAGACTATCGGGGAAATTGGCGCGCGTGAGCGATGATTTTTTTTTTTTTTCGAAACGTTGCGTGCCTGTCAGGTGCAAATACAACATACCGCGTTTTTTTTTCTTCCTAACCACCTATGCGATCGCGATTTCCAGCAATTAGCTGGAGGGGAGGGGCAAGCTGAGCTTTATTTTGCCGAAAGTGAAGCACGATTCTCGGAATCACGAATGGAATTTTAATGAGAAAAATTCTACCCCCCCTAAATTTATTTTAAGGTGGGAGAAAAAAGGGTATGGTAACTTTTGCTCGGCTAGGTTTTGGGTCTTTGATTTATTTTGTTTCGGTTTGTTTGGGTTTGTAGGGGAAGAAAAAAAGATTATGGTAACGTTTGTAGGTTTTTGATTTTTATTTAATTGCAGATTAAATTTTATTTAATTGGAGATTTTACATTATAGGAACAGCGTGAACGGACGATTTAAAATTTGGGTAACGGTTTTGGGTCTTTGATTTATTTTGGCTTTGTTTGGGTTTCGTTTGGGTTCTAGCCACAGCCAAATGCCTCCATCCTGGCGATAAACTCGACAGGTTTTTTTTTTACCGCCCGAGGTCGTCGGTCGGTTCATCCCGAAGGTCGGCCAATCAATGTCATTCGTGTCAAATGCACATAGTGGCGGGATTTCTCTCGGAGACAATTTTCCTCTAGGAGGACAATGAAGCTTCTTGGCGAGCCTGCCAATCAGGACCAACTTGACGTTTGTTTTTTTTTTGTCCACCGGAAGTTCTCTTCTCTTCTTTGTTTGGGTCTTTTCGGCTCTCCACCAATTCGCCCCCCGCACACACACACACACACACTCTCGTTGCTCGTTAGTGAGAGTGCAAGATTTCTCGTTAATGGTAACGATAGTCAACGAGGTTTTCTCGCATTCTCTTCCCGAATCTTGGAAAAGTTCGAGGAGAATGGCTAGCATGGCCCGCAAAACTTTTGCGCCCAATTCTTAGGATCGAAAAGTTCGCTGACCTTTTTTTGGATATCGTCGGAGCAATTTTGCACGTCGGTGAGGCGAGAGCACTTTGGATTTCCAAAAGAGGCGTATGTCGCGTGACGACTTTCAAACTTCGGTACTCCCGGCGAACGAAGGTGGAGCGAGGGCGAAAAAAAAAGAAGCTCGATACCTTGTCAAATGGGGTTGCTTCTGGTGCGAATTATTTTTAACGATCGTATTTTTTTTTTCGTTTTCCTTTCCCCACTGGCTTTTAGTGCGTGATGATTGGCTGTAAAATCGATGCGAGAAACGCATCGGAAATAATGGTTTTACGACGGGGGGGGCTGGTGCAGGCGGTGGTTGAGTATACAGCAAGATCATGGATCGTTGGTTTACCTGGTGCGGTAAATTTTACGCTCGGTGAGGAAAAACGAGAAATACGGCCATCAAAGTCACGCGCAATTGGTGCAAGCTCTGAAACTCTTTCGCCTCGATACAAAATCACAAAATATGCCCTTTTTTGGCCTCTAGAGTGGCCCAAGCCCTCAATTGACAAATTATTGATCGTTCAGCTGTGGCTATTACTGAAGAAAAAATTTTAAAAAAATAAAGAAGCTCCTAGAGAGATGGCTGAAAGTCATTGCACAGAATGAATAATATTGAGTTGATCTCTCAAGGCTTTTCGAAAATTTCCGGCCTTTCCTCGGACAAGGATTATCCGAGGGATTCGATTTCGTGCACGTATGAATATGCTCTATATATCTCTCTGCCTAGCTCTGCCTAGTCTTTCCTCTCCATCACGTCTTATTCTTCGCCCTCTCGGATGCGTATTTTGCCATGTATTCCCTACCTCCTTTCCCTCCCAAAAATTTGCATAGAACTTCGCCTCGATGATATAACTTTGTACTTGCCGATCGTCGACGTGCCTTGGGGAAAATAGTCTACCGGCTCGGAAACGTTCATGCGAGAAATTATCGTTCTCCCTCTCTCTCTCTCTCTCTCTCTCTCTCTCTCTCTCTCTTTCTTCCCTTCCTACCTAGCTCACGATTCGGAGCACCAACCCCTCTTATCCGGTCGTTACTTCCGTATACGTATGCGGAAACACGTTCGTAGAAACTCCATTTCCATAATTATTGTGTGAAAGGTAACGGCCACAGGGACGACTGGTCTCTACATATATATAGAGAGAGAAAGAGAGAAAGAGAGAGAGAGAGAGAGAGAGAGAACTTCGAGTCAGCGATTTGTTCTAATCGTAAAAAAATTGGCCGTATCATTCCCCCTGCAATCAATCATTTTATTTTATTATTTTTAGCTAAAGATTCGTTTGCCGAAAATTCGAAAAAAGTGACACACTGTGCACTATACGTTCCCCGAAGATCGAGAGCATCGGCTGGTGCAACGTTTCGGCGTTACCGAAAGTGCAACACGTGGCCGTGAATGGCACGAAAGATCCCTCTGGTGAAGCAAGAAGTGCAACTCCCTGTAAACCGTAAACTACGTGTGCTTGGCTTGTATCCCAGAAATAAAAAAATCCTTGCCTTGTTTGTTTTTTTTTTTTTTATATCTCCAACTATTTTTCACAATGTATAATTTGTAGTGAATTTTTAATCGAGCATATTTGATCGAGCATATTTTTTAAATGACATTTACGCCGTCATCAAAGTGCCAATAGTCATTCAAGGACTTTTGGGTGAAAAAAAAAATATATTGAAGCGATAAGGATTGCTCCTTATCGTTGCAGTTACGAAGTACGCGATACGAGCCACTAAATTTTCCATCAAGTATAACCCTGCGGCCTCTCCACAGTCTTCGGACTCACCGAAGCAAAAACAATTCCTTTTAACGTTAACGGAGGCTAAAATTAAACTCGCGGGCTATCCTGCAGCTACGAACAAACGGGGTTGCTCTCGAGCCAGGATAATCCTAAAACTCTCGCCACCGTAGAGATTTTTTTAATTAACGCTCACCGCAACAACGACAAACAGTGGGAGGAGGGGGAGAGAGAGAGAGAGAGAGAGAGAGAGAGAGGGGTAGAAGAAGTGGAAACACGACCGTCGAGTTTCACCCTCGGGCTGAATTTTTCCCTTCGTGTTATGGCGAATGTTTCAGTGCAACTTTCATACCCGCCATTCTGGCACACCCCTACACCGTTCGAATGGATAATGAGTTTTCTAGTGTTATTTAAAAAAAAAAAAAAGTTTCGAGAGCTCATTCAACCAGGTACATTTTCAGATGGAGAAACTATTGAAGCAAAACCATTTTTCATGTCCTATTATTTTTTTTTCTATTCTTGAAGTAACCGCGAACAAAATTCGATCTTCCTTCACATTCGCGTAACATGGAAAAACGAATTTTCGAAAAATGATATGATGAATTATTTTTGTTTTGTAAGTCTGAAGCTAACGAGTGGGAGGAGAATACTTGATATTTTGTGGTACTCACCGTTGCGCGCGAGAGCCTTCGTACACGTGTTTCAAGCGGGGGTGGCTACCCTCTGGCAAAACTCGCCAAGTCGAGGACACGGAAATTTCAACGTTTCGTAGAGTTTACACTCGAATCACAAATCTCCGACGTCCACCACGCGATCAATCACTTCACGGATCGAGAATAATTATCCCAGCGTAAGAATTATCCAATCGTACACGTGTGGGAGAGACAAAAGTACTTGAAAGACGCACTCGAGAGAGACAAAAAAGCTCGTGTGCAAAAGTCACACGGCTAAAGGCACACAACCGAAAGAAACGAAATAAACTTTAAGAAAGAAACGATTCTTTTTGTAAGCCGAGGATACGAGGACTACTTTTGAAGAGATTCGCGAACGTCAAAGCGCGCAGGTCGCTGCCTCCTCTAGAACTGTTCCACTCCTCGCGATCGTGCCAGGACCTAGGGGCAGTAGAGAGCGTCGCACGTCACTTCCTCGCACTTTACAATCCCCGCCTCCCACCAACGCCACCCTCCCACGCAACGTTATGCTAGCAAACCCCTCGTAATCAAGCTTTAATTCTTATTGCACCAGCATCAACATGAGCCTCATATTTTTCGTCAATAAACTATTGTTGCAGCGAGAGGGGGAGAGGCAGGGAAAGAAGATGAAAACTATGAAGGGAGAAAAAGATTTCGAGAAATTTACCCACTCCCTTAAGATCTTGTACAATATATTGAGAAAGATAATTTGTTTACATTTTTATTTTTAATTAACTACAATTTTTTTAGATTAACATTTTTTTTTTCATTTTCATGGTTTTATTTTTGTTTAAAATTTTTTTTTCAAATCGAAAAAAATGTTAATTCATTGAAAATAAAAATGTAAACAAATGTCCTTTCTTAATATATTGTTCCAGACCCCATAAACAAAATTACCGTAGTAATTAATTTAATGGGCAGACACAACGAGCCCCTTCCTACCCCTACACTTCGTGCACTCGAAGCATTTTGATTGCACGGAATAACAACAATGGGTAGACGAATACGAAGGCAAATTGCGAAAATAGCCTCGTTCACGTGTAATCGTTACTTTGAGCCAACGGCGGGAAATTCTCCTTTACGAAGGCCTCTCGCGAATCTCAAAGCAACTTTCCATCTCGGTTAACCACGTTTTTTTTACTCCCAACCGTGTCCTCGTCTTCTCTCCAGCAATGAAAAAAATAAAAATAAATTCGTAGCAACCTTTGTTGCATTTTATATATATTTTTTTATCGCTTTAACGAAATTTGTACGACTGTGGCGAAGTGAGGAAGAAAACAAAAAAAAAAAGAAATATTCCGCAGTCCTTTGCCTCGAGAATTGCAATACGGAAATTGCCGAGGACGCTCTCGCGAATTAAGATAAAAGAACAGGAAGGCAAGCCGCGATTAGCATACTTATTTTTTTTTTCCTTCCTCTTCTTTTGCACCCTTTGAAAGCGAGAAACTATTGAAGTTTCAAAACCTCTTTTTTTTCACAATCAAATAATGTTCTCTTGAAATGCGTTAACGTAATATTTAAATTGTTGCACGATGAAAATTTGGTAAATTAAAAATAACTATGTCTACGTATTACATTAATATAAATATTTTATAACGACGGTAAAATTGAATTAAATTATCATCAATTGATTTGGAAAATCGTACGAAATAATGTTGAATATGTAAATCAAGAATAACACCATTTAATTCGACTGGAAATGGTGTGTTTGTTAAGCAAATTAAATTTCCGCCGGAAAGCCGGAAATTACAAGGGAATTATTGCGTAAAAAAAAAAGTCCGACGTTGATTATGTTTGTTCAGGTTGTAATAACACGGTGTAGTATTGACAAGCGAATGAGCTAAACACTACGAGTGATCGAAGGTTGTCATTAATATTTCAACGAACGCCGTTATACTTCCCTCCCCCCGCCTCCGCCTCCAGCCCCCTCGCCGCGCAACTCGTAATTACCGATATGACACGGCCGGCAATTTCACATAATTCTCGATCGTTAGAGATCTCTCAGCTAACGCAAAAACATTTACCCTTTGCACGGATCTAATTGAAAATGGAAACGTTTTTCCTCGTGTAGCTCGGCTCTCGAAATCAACGTTTTTTTTTCACTCTTCGTTGCGGTTGGTTTTTTTTTAATTATTTTCAGCGAGTGTGATATCGTTATTACGAGCGAACGAGATAAGCCTCGATTACTCGATGGAATATTCGAAAGATCTCATCGCAATATTCCCTCTTTGTTTTATTATTTAACAATTATTTTCAATAACACGGGACGCGCGCTCTGTACGTAATTTCGTTTGAAACGACAGAACGACGAAAAATGTGTTTTATCGATCGCGAGAATGGAGCGAGTCGCGTTTTACAATGGGTGGAAGGGAGAAATTGGTCAAATTCGGCTCGTGTTTAATAACTCGCATCAGTAATTTCACTGAAAATTACATTTGCTACGTCATTGGAGCTTTAAAAGTGTCATTCGATCGACCGCTATCCTCCGACTACCAACGAGATATAATTAATTCGCTAAATGATGAAAACAATTTCGTCCAAATCAATTGGAAACTTCTCATGAAATTAAGATAATTCATTTTTCGAAATATCATTATTTAAATTAAAGAACTCTTTTGTAATTGGATCGAGTCGGGCAAGGCAGTGGCGAGGATACTTTTGGAAAAACGTGCATGCGCTGTGCATTTTTTTTACACTGATCTCGATGTACCAAAGAGAAAAAACGCAAAAAAGCCGCGTCTGACCAGCACTGACCGTTTCTACTTGCACTCTGCGCGCGTCGCTGGGCTGCCAGCTTTCGCCTGACTCGTATCACTTGCAAGTAGTACGAGTCGTTTTTGGTCAGACGTCTTTTTTTTTGCTGCTCCGGTTGCGTAATAATTTCGAAGGAGATACTCGCGGGACGTTCTTCTTCTTCTTTTTTTTCAAATTATTTCGTACGACCTACCGAAGAGAATACACAACGAGGTGGATCGCAAGCCAAGTGAACTCGACGTGTGGAATGTTTCGTCTACACGTATACGGGGTTAGTGCAGCTCGTTTAATAATAATTCGCCGGAGTCCTGTGCGACGAAGTGCCAGAATGGAGAACCGCCAGTGAAGGCAAGATTAAACTGCTCCTGTTCTCCTCGACGTCCTCTTCACCCCTTTGTGCTTTAGTGTATACAATATACGAGAGGGTGGGAAGGGGCGAGGGTGTATCTGGGTTACTTTGCAAGCACGCTGCCTATTGCCACTCGAGAAAGTTTCGTCGCCCATTCTCCCCATCGTTCTTCATACATCCAGCAGCATAAAACATTAATGTCTAACGCAAAATGAACCGATTTTATTACTTTGCTGCACATTTTAAACGTTCGGCAAACTTCTCCTCGTCTCTCGGTCCGAATGGCCGGAACCGTCAACCACCGAGCCAATCGTGACACTGTGCAAGGGTTTTAAAGGGAGAGGGGGTGGCGAAAAAAATTCGACTCGAATGGTAAAACGCTAAGAGCGAGTGAAAGAAAAAAATTACGAGAATTCGACGAAAAGCTCCTTCTCCCCTTTTCTCTGGCAGGTTTTCCGCGCCGGTAGAATATTTTTCGCAAGGAGTCGAGGGACACAGCAGAACGGAAGATATCTGAAGACTAATGTACGTCGTGTGTGTGTGTGGGATGAGGTTAGGGAAAACCGAGGAAAAAAAAAGACGAAAAGAAAGCAACGAGCGAGCGCAACGAGGGATGAGAAAGTACCAGGTCCCTAAGGAGAGCGACAGAGCACTCGTAACGTTAAGGTTCGACAGTACAGGGGGTTGCTTCGCGTGTTCCACGCTTCCGCTCACTTTCCGCATCCTTGAACTCGCACGGGCGACGTGCAACTCGATGGCACAGCCAAGCTTTACTATTTTTTTTGCAGTAGTACGCAAGCTCGTACTTTTTTTTTGTTTTGCTGCCACTCCAACAGCCACTGAGAATTTAGAGGGACAAATACAGGCGTGTCGTTCGTACTTTTTCTTGTGATTTTTCTCTTTTCTTTCTATTGCACAACCATGCGATAATGTACGAGCATTTAACATTAATTCACTTGTATCAATTATTTGTGACAATTCCTTTTATCATTCCACTAAATAAATGATAGAAAAATATATTTTTATTCGTATTACGGCTTTTTTTTCTTCAATCCTTGAAACGTATTTACCTGACCAATTATCAGTATTATTATAGCTATATATTTTATTATTGAAAAATTGTATGACAACGAAGGAGAAGGAGACGCGAGGTATTTGCCGCTCGAGAGGAGAACAATCAGGAGAGTGTCGATGTCGCGTTTCTCGAATGATTTTTTTTTTTTCGCCCAGGAATCAAAGCGCGAAAAGCTCGACGGGCTTCGGTCGTTGAAACGGGGCTGTTTTATTTATTTTTTATTTTCGCGTTCCCCTCGAGGTCTTTTTTATCGTTCGCACGGGTATCAAGAACACGTATTTGCGAAAGGAGAGGAAGCGTGAAGAATTTAGGATCGCTGTTCAAGGATGGAAAATACAAGCGTGGGAACGATTCACTAATATCCGATGTGCGAGTACACGGAACAGTCGGAGGACGCGTTTGGGAGAGGAGGAGGAGGGATGTCTTTCGCGTTCCACAAACATTCGTCGCGTCGATGAATAACGCTGGAAGGACGCATGCGGAAGAAACTCGACGGGGCGGCGAGGGTGACAACGGGGGGTAGCGAGGGGAAAAAGGATGTGGAATGAGATTCGATGAAATTGGAGAATCGATGAGTTTGCTGAGGGCAAAGAAACCATCCCTTTGTTCGAGAGGGGTTGAAACGCAGGACTGCCGAACGTCTCCGATGAGAACAGGACAATCAAGAGATTCGGATTCCTGTTTCCTCTTTCTATATATATATGTTATGTGCGTTTTTTTATAGATATGTATCTATGTACACTGCCATTTAAATTTTCCCCTAATTATTCACTTTTTTCTTGTACCGTTGAGTTTTATAAAAAAAAAGGCACAGTAACTCGAGTATTGTAGAGCTTATTGGAAAATGGGAAAGAATAAAAAATATATTATTTTCTGTTTCGCATACGCTAGAATTTTTTGAAAATTTTCTCGCGCATTTTTTTTTTCACGACCATCTCACTTTTTGAAAAAACCGCAGTAACTCGAGAACTACAAAGCTGATGGAAAAATGGAAAAGAGTAAAAAATATATTATTTCCTATTTCGCATACGCTAGAATTTTTTGAGAATTTTCTGGCGCATTTTTTTTCACGACCATCTCACTTTTTGAAAAAATCGCAGTAACTCGAGAACTAGGGAGATGTTGGAAAAAAGTAAAAGAGTAAAAAAGTTTTGTTTTTATATACTGCATACGCTAGAATTTTCAAGAATTTTCTGGCGCATTTTTTTTTTTACGACCATCTCACTTTTTGAAAAAATCGCAGTAACTCGAGAACTAGGGAGATGATGGAAAAAAGTAAAAGAATAAAAAAGTTTTGTTTTTGTATACTGCATACGTGAGAATTTTGCGAAAATTTTCCGACTCAATTTTTTTTTCGGTCGAAACGCAATTGCAATGATGAAAGGCAATGTATACGTGTCAGGTAAGCTCTTGAGCGCGATCGTATAAAGCAAGATCCTGAATTCTGTGACGCTTCCTTTCTGCTCCGCGTCGTACTAATTGTGACTGATCTTTGCCGTTTTTCTGCCTTTTTATCTCGAGATAAAAGTAGAGAAAAAAAACCAGAGGAGATTGGAAACGTCCATCGACCGAGGTTAATCGAGGACGATGACTCTTCAAGGATTTGTCAAACAATATCGATTCAACTGACTATCTGACCGAAATGGAGTACGTCTTTCGAGAGTTACGATTTTTTATTTCATTTTGTTTCCTCGCAGCTGCCTTTCGCTTCTTTTTTTTTGTGTTTTCTTTAATCTTGTGCTTTATTGGAAATTCTCGAACGAGTTATCCAGTCTTGGATTCTTTGACGCGTACTGCTTTCCAGTTGCACTTGAATCAAGTTTTCACGCTGAATATTGTCGATAATTCGAGAGGACTCGAAAACGTCCACCACTGGATGCACTTTTTCTCAATTTTTTTTATTAGATCAGGCTCGTAGGGTCCTGATGCAAAACGAATTTTTTAAATACCATCAGATTATCGGGGATAATAAAAATGCATTTTCTTTGTGAAAACTCAGCGAGGCTCTCGATCGCGTTCTTGCCACCTCGTGATTCCCGTAGGGGCGTGGGGGGTGGAAAGGGTGGCGGGGGGAGAAATTGGAAAAGCCTGGAATTACAATGAAGATCGATCCCGTTGTTGGTTCTCATCGATACAGTCAGGTTGAATATACATCGACTCGTTTATCCAACCCCCTTTCCAACCCCTTTGGCCCCTTCACGCGCAAACACACAACAAAGGAGGATTTTTCTTTATTCAAGCGCGTGGTTTGTTTAAAACAACACGCAACCGGTTTAGCATATAACGCTTGTGGAGACGTGGGGGAAAAGGGCACGGGGATGTAGAGAATGTGGAACCTCATGACCGCTTGGAAATTCCTGCTGATCCCGTGAAAATGAAAATCCACCCCCGTTTAAATCGTGAAAAGCTGCAGGGGGAGAGGGGGAGTGGGAGAGTGATGGTCGAGAATGAAGTGGGTTGTTTTCAACCCCTTCCTCGATTTTCTCGGCAAACGCACAGCGCCATTGAGCCAGGGGAATGGACGAGAGAGCTATCGATCCTTCGGCGTGTGGTTTCGGTCGAGATTCTCCAGCAACAAGCATCCCCCTTCCGTGCCATCGACACTCACCATTTTATTGTCTCCATCGAACATGTATATTTAAATTTCGTCATTTTTTTTTTTTTTTCGTTCCAAATATGAAAATTTCTCTCGCGACGATCGAAGGACCAAAAGTGCCAAGTTCCTAATCGTCCGGGCGAGTGCGCCGAGTTAGGGGTTGCTGCACACTGCTCAGCGTGATTGTCGAAGGGGTTGAAAGTTTTCTATGAGCCGGTAGTTAGGGGGTAGCGAGGTTAGTTTCTCGTAGTAAAGTTTCGAATCCTCGAATAGAGTCACCATCAACGTTTACCTTGCTCCATAGGTCGGGTAGCCCGGCCAATCGTCAGAGTTCTCTACTCTCGAGAAAAAGAATCACTGCGGTGGCAACACTCGTTTATCCGAAGACGCGGAGAGGCCAGTAGTCCTCTGCCCCCCCCCCCCATCCGACCCCTCTTTACTCGGCTATAAAACGGCGGGGGCTTCCTCGTAAAACTTAACCCACTTTCCTCGAGTCCAACTCGCCCCGCGAAAGCTTCGAACGTCCGCGTTTATATCCGTCACGCGTAAAACACGTAGCACTTACTCTGGTGAGGCTTCTTCGTTAGAGTATCAGGGATATACGTGTTGGTATTTTTTTTTTTTTTTTTCGGCACGACGGAGAAACGAAAAATCCTTAGGTCAATGGATAAACTCGAGCCAAGGATCTTCCGAGGGATTTCAGGGTACATTGATTCCAGGACTGGATTTCGGAAAGTGTTGAAACGAGGGTTGAAAGCTTCGAGCAACGGGATATGAGTGTGGAAAAGTTCTAAGGATCTTGCATCACGAATCAAGCGGAAGGGGATGAAATGAAGGGATTTTTTTTTTTTCAAGACGTATGATAAGACGATGGCCGTGCAGAGGGACTTGGATTTTAGTGGTCAGAAGGACGTAATGTCGTAATACGGATTGTCCTGGGGAAACAAGACCGCACTCAGGACCTCGTTTCCTTCAAGGATTCTCTACTCGTTCACTCCTGCGAAGCTTGCATCTGGATAAAAGCGAGGGACTGGATGATTTGCGAAATGTCCTCGTGTAGCTGGCAGACCGTAGGACAATGAACAAAAGGCTTCACACCGCGTAACGTGAGCTTGCGAGGAGACAAGGATAAAGCTCGGGCGCACACACGTCGCGAGCTAATGTGCGGCAGAAGAGACAAACAGCCGACAAGCTGTAATACGCGGCTGAATTAGAGAGACGCGGGAGGTGGTGCCTCAAGGGGATCAA
The DNA here is from genome assembly GCA_963932345.1 of Ophion ventricosus. Lineage (NCBI taxonomy): Eukaryota > Metazoa > Arthropoda > Insecta > Hymenoptera > Ichneumonidae > Ophion > Ophion ventricosus. Next base: position 5,702,535 of record OZ010726.1, on the reverse strand, counting down.
TATATCTTAATATTTATACTTTTGAATAAAAAAGTAAAAAAAACTTTGAGTACTTCCTCTCCCAGCCTCGTCTACTTTTTTTTTCTTCACCGTTCTTCCTCTCCAATCATCTCGTGCACCCCTCCACCCCACCGCGCTTTCCTTTACGTGTTTTTTGGCTGATTAATTTTCTGGAGAAACCTCAAAGCCAAACTTCTCGAGAAGTCGAAAAAAAAAATCATTTCTTCCCATCGATATGAATTTTTATGTGGATTCCAAGATGGCGCTGGTGGAAAATGCAGTCGGTGAAGAGAGAAAGTTGAAGGGAGAACGATGACACTGGAACCTCGTCAGGCATTCGGGATAGCCTCGTTATTATTATTATTACTATTATTATTATTCTCGGTGTGTACGCGAGTTGGGGAGAATAATTTCAAATTGTTCTCCTTGATATTAGGTATTCGCGAAAGTCTTGCGAATATTCTACGAGTAAGACTATGCTTCCTTCGTCCATTCGTAATCCTCGAGCGAGATGGAAAAGTCCCAATGAAATGGCGAAACGTGAGGCAAAGTTGCCGCGAACACAACAAGGACACATCCAACTACTTATGAATCTTCGCCCAAGGTCGCCACTCGTAATTTATATTAATTAGGAGGAAAACTTTAACGTTGAGACACGAAATTCAAAATTTGAGGATTCATTTGACGTTGTCGTCGCGGATAATTAGAAGAAAATAAAATCTCCGTTCGTAGTGCCAGAAACGAGCAAGTAGTAAAGTCTTATATTGGTCAGACGGCTAGACAAGTAGAGTACATCGAGCATACGTCGGACAGTGGTAAGTGGTTGAGTGGAAACTCCACAAAGTGATCAGACGCAACTCGATTTACTCTACGATCTTCGCCGCGCGTTTCTGCCATTTTCTAAGCATTGCTATTGAAAAAGAAATATTCTTTTAATTACCGGAAGTGACGAGATAAAACGAACAACGAGAAATTCAAAAACATATGTATAAATTCGAAAAAAAAATGGGAGACAAAGGTTTTTTTACTTTCTTCGAGGTCCAAAGTCATTGGAGATTAATCCGGAAGGCGGAAACGGTCGAGTACGTTGCACAATTAACCGTAGTAATAGGGGATGAGGAAGGGTGTCGAGGGAATTCGAAGGGGACGTGCTTGTGTCTCGATAACACCCGAGCTCGCTTTTGTCATATAGCTCGGGGGATGGGAAGGAGGACAGATTTCTATGTGACGTGCCGGCTTGGACTCGTACAGCACCGAGCTTTTCCACCCCCTCCTCCCCCCGTCCTGAGGTTCACTGCTTCTGATAGTTCCTATACCGGAAACCCGAATGCATACACAGAGCTGCAAAATTCGCTTGCGATTCGACAAATTGGAACGGACTGTCGCTCGAACGGCGTTCACGATTGTACGAGTACCACCCTCGGACCACCCCTTGTCCTACCACCCCCGCCCCCCGTTCCACCACACATACAGGTATAAAAGTTACGAGTCTGTGTGAGAGGGCGATCAAACGTTACGCGGGATGACGTTAAATCTGCAGTTGGCGATGGAACAGCCCTGCTGGACGACCGAGGGTGAGAGGGGGATGAAGAGAGAGAGAGAGAGAGAGAGAGAGAGAGAGAGAGAAGAGAGAGTGAGAGAGAGAGAGAGGCAATTATTGATTCCCTTCGTAACGGATCCCCACAAACTATGCATGTTTAATACCAGCCATCATTTAGCTCGATCCACCCCCGCAGTAAACGCGAAAAAAAAATCAAGGAGCCAGCTACACTTCCGGAAACGACACGACGGTGGAGCTTGATATCTGTACAAATAAAATAGTTCCGTGACTAGTTCCGTTCCGTTATTATCGGTTGATTGTCAGGAGAAATGATATTTTAGGATTTTTTTCTGAAACAGCCCCTAATTAGGGGTGCAAATGAAATTTCTATGGGTGAAATTGCACGGGGCCGGAAGTTAGTCGATAAATATAGACGGACGGTCGGATGTTTCGCGGACAATGACCAGATGCCTCGTCAGCGGATATGACGCCATCTTGGAATCGCGTGCACATTCACGTTAATAATTCTTCCGGCAAGCGTAAGAAGTGAAACTACACGGAGGAGTCGTGACAGCGGGAGAAAAGCGAAAAACCGTGGGAGTACGTTTATCGCGATTTGTATAGAGAAAAGGGAAAACAAATTGTCGTAAATCTTTGCTGGATACAATAACCGGGAGAACTAAAAGATACACTCTTCTCTCTCTCTCTCTCTCTCTCTCTCTCTCTCTCTCTCTCTCTCTCTCCTTTCTTCGCTATTTTCTTTTGTGTTTTTCAGAAGCACCTTTTATTTCTCGCTCCACGTGCAAGGCACGTCAAGGCTTTTTTTTCCCCTTCACCCACCCAACTGCCACCCTCTTCCGTTGTATTCGTTTCTTTCACATGGCCCAGTGCTCTCGCCATTATTTCCCTCGGTCTGTGCTCGCTTCGCATATCTGCACATCCACCCACACACCCCTCGTCTTTCTCTTCGAAACTGAACGCGGAAGAAACTGAAGTCTGCGATGGTTCCACGAGTCCAGAGGGCTGGCGTATATTTGTATCGTGAATGAACGAAAGCATCCGGCTCATTTGCAGCACACACACAGTATACGTATGAGCCATCCACCCACTCACTACCACCACATCCCCCATGAGACTCGTGCTACGCTTGTCACATTACGGTCGGCTTCGTGTCAGCGAAGACGGCACAGCCGCAATGTCACTTCGCCTGGAAATCTTCCGGATCAAAGAAAAAAAAAGCTCGCATCTATGACACGTTTACACGATAAACGTCGAGGTTCGTTTGGGTTCGTCGAGGTTCGTTTGGGTTCGTTGAGGTTCGTTTGGGTTCGTTTGGGTTCGAATTTTTATCTCAATTGCTTGCCAATTAACACAAAAATTAATATTTTCTCAATGGATGGATAGGCGTTAGTTCTAGGTACTTTCTGGGCAGAATGCTATGGTATTTGTATTGTTTGATGTAGTCGAGAAGAGTTCTGGCTCCTAAGTGTTGCCAAATAATTGTAAAAAAATTTTATCGGCGTTTTAACTATGCAAGTGTGCTCTGCTGATCGATAGGCGTTAGTTCTAGGTACTTTCTGGGCAGAATGCTATGGTATTTGTATTGTTTGATGTAGTCGAGAAGAGTTCTGGCTCCTAAGTGTTGCCAAATAATTGTAAAAAAATTTTATCGGTGAAAATTTTATCAATGAAAATTTTGGTTTTTGGAGAAAATCAATGGTGAATTCGTGTTCAGGAGGTAAAAATACATCGACATGAACTTAGAAAAAAAATATTAAAAATCCAAATTTTTTTCGCATTTTGGTCAAAAATAAGTTGCTCCACGGAATCGTCGATCATTAATTTTTGGTTTGGATTAGGAACTCCGCTTTGCGCGCATTCTCTTCGTTATCGTTTTCTCTTTGAAATGCCGTTTCGTTCATGGAGTTCCGATGATTTTTCGATTTTTGGCAGAATTTCAAAGACGGAGCATCGATTTTTGCTAATTTTTCCATACATACCCCTTTGCCTTTTTTTTGGCCATTCTTCAAGTGGACTTTCCGGGCAAACTAATTGAGCTATCGGTCTGTACCCAACGGCATTCTCTAAGTCTATCAAAATCCTTTTCAAAACCCTCCCAATAAGTCTTCAGAACTCGAATAGGACCGGCGCTACGACTGTTTGAAATTTCGTGATTTTGGCGATTCCGGAAAAGTGACCCGAAAGGGTCGAAGAAATTTTTTTTCGACTTTTAAACCATTTCAGGGGTCATTTTAATGGGAAATTTTTCGCTGATCACGAATATCATCGAGTTTCTGCCGAAAGCTCAAAATTACGCGGGCTAATCGCAAAAAACTGCTTTTTCCACAATTTTGACGATTTTCAATGAAAATTTTGGTTTTTGGAGAAAATCAACGGTGAATTCGTGTTCAGGAGGTAAAAATACATCGACATGAACTTAGAAAAAAAATATTAAAAATCCAAATTTTTTTCGCATTTTGGTCAAAAATAAGTTGCTCCACGGAATCGTCGATCATTAATTTTTGGTTTGGATTAGGAACTCCGCTTTGCGCGCATTCTCTTCGTTATCGTTTTCTCTTTGAAATGCCGTTTCGTTCATGGAGTTTCGATGATTTTTCGATTTTTGGCAGAATTTCAAAGACGGAGCATCGATTTTTGCCAATTTTTCCATACATACCCCTTTGCCTTTTTTTTGGCCATTCTTCAAATGGACTTTCCGGGCAAACTAATTGAGCTATCGGTCTGTACCCAACGGCATTCTCTAAGTCTATCAAAATCCTTTTCAAAACCCTCCCAATGAGTCTTCAGAACTCGAATAGGACCGGCGCTACGACTGTTTGAAATTTCGTGATTTTGGCGATTCCGGAAAAGTGACCCGAAAGGGTCGAAGAAATTTTTTTTCGACTTTTAAACCATTTCAGCGGTCATTTTAATGGGAAATTTTTCGCTGATCACGAATATCATCGAGTTTCTGCCGAAAGCTCAAAATTACGCGGGCTAATCGCAAAAAACTGCTTTTTCCACAATTTTGACGATTTTCAATCGGCGTTTTAACTATGCAAGTGTGCTCTGCTGATGGATAGGCGTTAGTTCTAGGTACTTTCTGGGCAGAATGCTATGGTATTTGTATTGTTTGATGTAGTCGAGAAGAGTTCTGGCTCCTAACTGTTGCCAAATAATTGTAAAAAAATTTTATCGGCGTTTTAACTATGCAAGTGTGCTCTGCTGATGGATAGGCGTTAGTTCTAGGTACTTTCTGGGCAGAATGCTATGGTATTTGTATTGTTTGATGTAGTCGAGAAGAGTTCTGGCTCCTAAGTGTTGCCAAATAATTGTAAAAAAATTTTATCGGCGTTTTAACTATGCAAGTGTGCTCTGCTGATCGATAGGCGTTAGTTCTAGGTACTTTCTGGGCAGAATGCTATGGTATTTGTATTGTTTGATGTAGTCGAGAAGAGTTCTGGCTCCTAACTGTTGCCAAATAATTGTAAAAAAATTTTATCGGCGTTTTAACTATGCAAGTGTGCTCTGCTGATGGATAGGCGTTAGTTCTAGGTACTTTCTGGGCAGAATGCTATGGTATTTGTATTGTTTGATGTAGTCGAGAAGAGTTCTGGCTCCTAACTGTTGCCAAATAATTGTAAAAAAATTTTATCGGCGTTTTAACTATGCAAGTGTGCTCTGCTGATGGATAGGCGTTAGTTCTAGGTACTTTCTGGGCAGAATGCTATGGTATTTGTATTGTTTGATGTAGTCGAGAAGAGTTCTGGCTCCTAACTGTTGCCAAATAATTGTAAAAAAATGTTATCTGCATTTTAACTATGCAAGTGTGCTCTGCTGATGGATAGGCGTTAGTTCTAGGTACTTTCTGGACAGAATGCTATGGTATTTGTATTGTTTGATGTAGTCGAGAAGAGTTCTGGCTCCTAAGTGTTGCCAAATAATTGTAAAAAAATTTTATCGGCGTTTTAACTATGCAAGTGTGCTCTGCTGATGGATAGGCGTTAGTTCTAGGTACTTTCTGGGCAGAATGCTATGGTATTTGTATTGTTTGATGTAGTCGAGAAGAGTTCTGGCTCCTAACTGTTGCCAAATAATTGTAAAAAAATTTTATCGGCGTTTTAACTATGCAAGTGTGCTCTGCTGATGGATAGGCGTTAGTTCTAGGTACTTTCTGGGCAGAATGCTATGGTATTTGTATTGTTTGATGTAGTCGAGAAGAGTTCTGGCTCCTAACTGTTGCCAAATAATTGTAAAAAAATTTTATCGGCGTTTTAACTATGCAAGTGTGCTCTGCTGATCGATAGGCGTTAGTTCTAGGTACTTTCTGGGCAGAATGCTATGGTATTTGTATTGTTTGATGTAGTCGAGAAGAGTTCTGGCTCCTAACTGTTGCCAAATAATTGTAAAAAAATGTTATCTGCATTTTAACTATGCAAGTGTGCTCTGCTGATGGATAGGCGTTAGTTCTAGGTACTTTCTGGACAGAATGCTATGGTATTTGTATTGTTTGATGTAGTCGAGAAGAGTTCTGGCTCCTAAGTGTTGCCAAATAATTGTAAAAAAATTTTATCGGCGTTTTAACTATGCAAGTGTGCTCTGCTGATGGATAGGCGTTAGTTCTAGGTACTTTCTGGGCAGAATGCTATGGTATTTGTATTGTTTGATGTAGTCGAGAAGAGTTCTGGCTCCTAACTGTTGCCAAATAATTGTAAAAAAATTTTATCGGCGTTTTAACTATGCAAGTGTGCTCTGCTGATCGATAGGCGTTAGTTCTAGGTACTTTCTGGGCAGAATGCTATGGTATTTGTATTGTTTGATGTAGTCGAGAAGAGTTCTGGCTCCTAAGTGTTGCCAAATAATTGTAAAAAAATTTTATCGGCGTTTTAACTATGCAAGTGTGCTCTGCTGATCGATAGGCGTTAGTTCTAGGTACTTTCTGGGCAGAATGCTATGGTATTTGTATTGTTTGATGTAGTCGAGAAGAGTTCTGGCTCCTAACTGTTGCCAAATAATTGTAAAAAAATTTTATCGGCGTTTTAACTATGCAAGTGTGCTCTGCTGATGGATAGGCGTTAGTTCTAGGTACTTTCTGGGCAGAATGCTATGGTATTTGTATTGTTTGATGTAGTCGAGAAGAGTTCTGGCTCCTAACTGTTGCCAAATAATTGTAAAAAAATGTTATCTGCATTTTAACTATGCAAGTGTGCTCTGCTGATGGATAGGCGTTAGTTCTAGGTACTTTCTGGACAGAATGCTATGGTATTTGTATTGTTTGATGTAGTCGAGAAGAGTTCTGGCTCCTAAGTGTTGCCAAATAATTGTAAAAAAATTTTATCGGCGTTTTAACTATGCAAGTATTTTTTTACGTATTTTTCTAGCCATCCATGTGTAAATCGATAGAATTTTTTTTAATTTTCTCAGTAGATTTTTTTAAATTTTCTCTGTAGCCCGTTGAATGAGGTATTTGGGCAATCTCCATCGTGCGTGGTAAGCAAACCCCTTTAGAAATACAATAGGACGTATTCGTGGTATAATTGGATATATTGTTTGGGTTTGGGTCACACAACGTCGTTCCACTTCGTATCGTCGTGTATGAACGTTCTAGTGCGTGTGTGCACGCTTATCTGCATATATATATATATATATATATATGTATGTATGGATTCAGCATCATTCGATAATGAAACGGGCAGCGTACCGCGGCCAGAGGAAGCTCTATCTCTCGGTGCACGATTACCCACACCGATTGCCCATGTCCCGGCTGATTCCATTCGCTGATTGAATTTTGCATAAGCATCGTCCACAAGCCACGGTTTCAGCCCCTCGAGAAATACGTCATCAATTCATTATAATTTCCATTTATTATTAATATTTAAAAAGTAAAACTGTGTTATTTGAAAAAATTCTTCGGCAAGCCTTAAAATATCGCGTTTTTTTTGCGCGTACACGTTTCGATGGACACGAGTAGACGAGCAAAGAGAGTGTCCTTTTTTTTCCATTATCTCGTCTTGTACGTAAGTCCTGTAGAAATTTACGTCCGATGATGAAAGGCCGGAGACCAAGTGATACGAGTGGCGTCCAGTTTACGAGACCAAGATTTTAATTTGTTCGCTTTTCGTTTCATTTTTTTTTTATCCGCGATACAGCCATACGGCATTCATCACGGTTATTCTTCACTCTCTTCTCTTCCGAAGAGCGCACATCATCGGGACAACGATCGCGACGCTCACTCTTGTTATCTTTTCTTCTCGTTTACTATTGCGTCTCGTTGTCCGTGTCAATCAGCGCGCTTCACAGCGGCCGACCTCCCTAGACTATCGTTTCTGTTCGTACGTCCATCCTCGTTCCTTTCGATGCTTTTTAGAGCGGAAATGTATCATCTTTCATATATAGCGGATACTCGACCATCGTTCTCTCTCTCTCTCTCTCTCTCTCTCTCTCTCTCTCTCTCTCTCTCTCTCTCTCTCTTACTCTCTCCTCCTCTGCCCGCCATCAAGTACAAAGACATTTTTATTCTTCCTTTAGATGCTTTTTTTTTCTTCCTCTTATTATTCTAATATCCGATCTCTGACGTCCGGGCGGACGGTTCCAGTAGCGGAGAGACGGGAAGGGCAACCGGAAGTCCTGTGGTTCACGCATGGTGAGAGGTGACCCATCGGGTGAGGGAAAGTCTCGTTTCTCTGTTACGATTATCATAAGCCTGCAGAAGGCAGCTTTGGCCTTTTCGCATTTGCAATGTACCAGGCACTGTCACTGCCTACGTGTATATATATATATATATATATATCCCCTTAGCCAAAGTTTAATACATCATGTGCCGTACGCCCTTCATGGACCATTGTTCCCTCCGCGACATACTCAATGACCTCGCCTTACCTCGCTGCAATCTCGAAACGTACCCTTCCACCCTCTTCTCTAGTCCTCGAATGGAAGACACGGTATATTATGTTTTTTTTTTACATTTTGGTGATTTTAATTTATTTATTATTAATTTATTCAATGATTTTTTAATTTCTTTAATTAATTTTTATTTTAAATTTGATTAAATCTTATAAATAATTAAATTTATTTAATTATTCAATGTGCTCTTTTTATAATATTTTTGTTGTTGTCGAAATTTCTTACGACTCACGTGGCACGAATGATTGACAGTTTTGTGCTCGTCCTCGGGGAGCTTGCAAGCTCAGGATTAAGATCCTGGAGCTTGCATAGTTTCGTGAAAGCTTGTCCCCGTGGACCCGGTGGGCCAAGCAACATTCTCGGAATAATCCTATTCCATTGACCAGCCTTGGAGAACTTGGTACGTGGCTTGTTCTCGTCCCTTCGTCAGTTGGCCGAAGTTATCGCGGTCAGGACTTTTGACGTGAGTTTTCCATCATGGTATGATACGACAGAGGGTCCTGCGGACCGGAAGGTCCTTAGCGGAAGTTCGCGAAGCTTTCTCGGACCGGAAATGGAGAAGCTTCATCATCATCATCATCATCATCATTATGACCCTTTGAGCTTGCAGCCCCTCCCCCCAAGTCTTCTTTTCTTTTTCAAGAAACGACCCTGAGCCGAAAGCTCAATGTCAATCGTAGTCTTCTCATTTTTAACCTCCACGAATAACTTGGACTTGGATTTGGTAGTTTGGACCTCCAGAGAGATTCGAGAATTGCGAAAGAGCCTCTTTGTCCGCGAGTACGATGCACAACAACGACCGGAAGTCGAAAGCTTTCCCTTGTTCGCGCAAGCTCAAAGTTTCTCCTCCATCAGCGTACGTTCCAGTGGAATATCCAGGTGGTTTGAGTTTGAAACTTTGTCGGGCTTTGGTGAATGGTCGATCACCGATCCTAGCCCGCGTATCCGTGTCGATGCACTCGTGCACGCATGCTCGAGGGAGTTTGCCCTCGTCAAGGATGTTGCTCGGGCGAAGAAGCAAAAGAATGAAAATGCACAGCGATAAAGAGATTCGAGCTAGACGGTTCTGTGAGTTTTTGGGAAATGAAGTGATTATAGACAAGAAGGCTTGAGTCACGGATGGCTGGATCAAACGATCGAAGCATACGAGACGTCATACTCTGCGGAAGGATATGCGAGTTGAACGAGCATCAGTTCTACTCAAAAGGAACGAGGAATGTCTCTGTGGACAAAAGCCTCCGAGGATTCGAGTCTTGGACAATGGAAATTCGGTAGTGGAGGCGACTGCTCTTCAGTTATACTTCGCTTCCGTTTTCAGTCCTACTTGAAGGTCCTTTGCGATATCGTACAGTCCAATGAATTCAGAGTTCAGTCAATTGCTTTTTTTTTTTGTTTCGCGAAGCTTCTCCGTCTTTCCAGCCGTGGAACGTTCTTCGATTCCCATTCTCATTGAAGGCTTCAAGGGCTCTACAATATGTCTAGAATATTCTTCCAAAGTTTTAAGTCGATCGGAGTAAACGTCGTCTTGATCATCGGTTAATTTTGTTTCGTAATTCCCCTGGAGCGGATGCTACGCGGCGTTGACGTGCTCGGGGTAAACTTGGATTCAGTGACAATCCCGGCGGGCATTTCCACCGCAAGCTCGCTATCAACGTTGCGGCATTATGTCCCATTGGGCAATGAGAATCCACCGAACTGTCGGGTATCCATTGCCTACGGTATGGCCTTGTGCAGGCCTGACACCTGCCGATGATCATCAATGAGACGGAACTTGCTGGAGCCTGGAAGCGATTCGTCATGCGATTCTTTATTAGCCTCAGGATGATTCTAAGCACCTACGACGAAGATTCATCGGCTACTCGGAAATTCATGAGGAAAGGAAAGATCACGGAGTGATGGAGGATCGATCGGGCGTTGAATTTCTTAAAACGCGCCGTCTTCTTCTTCTTCTTCTTATTTTTTTTTGCATCCTCCCTAGTCTTCGGTACTTTGGTTCTCTTCCGTGGAAAGGTGGATCTCTTTCCAACGTTGAATTGCCTGAGGTCGCGGAGGTTTCAAGGCCCGCGCGGAGGATTACGATCCACGGAGCTTTCCGCGAGGGGAAGTACACTGCCGGCCAAAAGTTTCGATAGACTAGTCGAAATTTCTTCGTCGAAATTAATGAAAAAATTCTAGCCCCTCCAGTGTGAACCTATGTAACTTTTCATCCTCTTGACATTTCCTCTGGAACCCTATAGTTCTTCGATGACGCCTTTTTTTTCTAAAACATGTCTTTTTTTAGCTAAAAATGTAATACTGGGGCGAAAAAAAATCGTACGAGATTGTCTAAAAAACAAAAATGTAGGTTTTGATATCCTTTTTAAGGTTACCATGGAAAAAACAGCGAAAAAAATTTTCTCCAAACTTTGCAGTTAATTTTCGACGGCCAAAAAAAAGCCAAAAAATTGCCACGTTCAAAAGTGCGTACCGGCGCGAAAAAAAATCGTAGAACATTTTCTAAAACAGCAAAATGAAGGTAAACTTGTCCTCTTTGAAGCGCCACTTGGGAAATTCAATTATCTTTATTTTTCGAGTCCGCTGTCTAGTTTTTAGTGCGGTAAGAAATTTCGACTTGTGTATCCAAACTTTTGGCCGGCAGTGTACGGCCCATTCGCCCTCGTATAAATTCCACGTTCCTTCGGAAAATTCCGCGACGCAAAACTAACGCAAATATATTCGATGGGGACGATTGGACGCGAGGCCCAATACCGCAGCATATTATTTTCTCTCTCTCTCTCTCTCTCCCTGCTGGTTCGAGGCTTCCCAGCATCCGTGGCATAAAAAAAATCCAATATTGGCTTCGTGCAGAGAAGCAAATTGCAATAAACTCGTCTATTTATCTGTCAAATTTTTATAAGCGCGCCACGAGATTTTTTTTTCAATCAAACTAAATATATTGTTTCATCAAAAATGGGCTACGATAATTGTTGTGTAATGAATTTGCAAAAATACCGAAAGAAGTCTTTAAGGCACTTTGGATAGTCGGAAAGCGAAGTTTTATTTATTTATTTATTTTTTACTCATAAAGCAATGAAAATTCGGTTTGGAGGGTTGGTTTTATGTATCTGTAGGTAGTGAAATCAATTTTTTTTTTATAAAAAAAAAAAGTACAAAACGTTTGGATATTTCGCAAGACTCGATTATGCAGCCGAGCGGCTTTGGTGGAAAGTGCAACGAAAAGTAACCGCGTGACGGCGCTGCGCGACAGCAGGGTCGCCAACCCTTCTCGTCGGTCTTTTCTCTCTCGCGCAAGATTTTTTTTTTCTTCTTTTTGTTTCTCTCTTTCCTTTGCGACGAGCTCGGGCACTCGCTTATTCGAAAGTTTTAAGGAAGTGGCTAATTAAGCCGTCACACTGTCACCAGCGGTGCGCCAGAAAAATTTTCCTCTCCTGCCGGACGACGACGACGACGACGACGACGACGACATTCCGCGGAGTAAACAGACTCCAATGGATAATAAAGCCCTCGCTTCTTCATTCACCGAGCGAGAGTTCCGAAAAAAAAAAAAAAAAATAAAAGCTTTTTGGTACGCTGCAACGATGCGTGCTATTTAAATTCGAAACTCTAACGAAGAGCATCGAGATTGCCTGTCGAAGCTGTACTTGCGGGGGTTAAAGTGGCCCCCCCTCACCCCAACCCCCTCCACCCTCGACTACACGAGCGTCACTTGTCGGAGATGGACGAGATGGTGGACGGACACGGTACACGTGCATTGCCGGGCACTCTCGTCGACTACTACGTTAATTAGCGAGCCCAACCCCCGCCACTTGACGCCTTCGCAATTCCTGACGGAAACACAAATAGCCCATGACACACGTTTCGAAAGAGAAGCGTGAACAATTTTTGATACCTTAGCATTTTTTTATTTAATTTTTTTGATCGTCACAATATTTATCATCACCACCTTGGGGCACGAAAAAATAGACAGTAAAATTGGACAAGTTAATTGGAACGTATAAAATTGAGTACGAAAAATAGACGATAGTTTTTAATGAATAGTCATTGCAGCGGCTCGCTCTATTTACACTTTTCAAAAATGCAATGGGGGTGAATTAAAAAAAAAATCATCACGGCGAAGCGGGGGTGTATTTTATTTTCTTGAAACAATGGCTAATTTGAGTATAAAAGTTGAAAGAGGATTAATTTTGGGAGGCGAAGCGCAATGGTAAATAAATATAGGTGAGTGGATTGAGAGAGAATGGGGAGAGAGAGAGAGAGAGAGAGAGAGAGAGAGAGAGAGAGAGAGGGAGAGAGAGATTCGTAGACTCCGAAGCGAGAAATTGTGCAATGCAAACTTGTACGAGACGCATGAGAATATGGCTATGCCGCGAATATCATGGAAAATTTTCGCGGTTATTCGGAATTTGCGTACGTGTGTTTGAATGCGGTTTGAAGGGTGTTATATATGTGCGCTCGAGAGTCGCATAATGTTTCAATTCACTGCGAATACATTACAAGAGAGCGAGAGCGAGAGAGAGAAAGATCCACGGAAAATCTTCGCTCTTCAACATCTACTATATTATTCACTATTTCGTCTGCTTTCCACCCCCCCCCCCCCCCCCCAACATTCCGGACATTTTTATTTGCGAAAAAAAAGGGGGACTGGAGTTTTGCGCGACTATTTCCAACGTGACGAATCTCGAATCCGGCAAAGGAGAGAAGCACGAAAAATCACTGGCGAATCGCGCGAGTGGATGAAACTCAATGGGGCTTCCTCTTCATCGTTTGCCAGACAGCTCGTAGCTATATCAACCGTACGGAATTCGACAGATTTTTTTTTTCGACTGACGAAAGAAAAAAATTCACTTTATCCTTTGAGCTCTTCTTTCAATTGATATATAATATTGATAAGATTTTTTAAATAAGAATCATTGATTCTTCTTTATTTACTCGATCTTATTATTTTTAATTTTTTTTTTTGGACGTGAAAAAAAATTGACTTTAGCATATTTTGAGCTCTTTCAATTAATATATAATATTTTTCTTCAATTTAATTCAATTATGCTTATTTTATAATTTTATTATTTTCTTAAAATAATATTGAGATATTCAGCAGACATTCGGATTTAGTAGAAGGCTAATTGGCTCTTCAGTTGCAACGGAGGAATTATTCTCTCACTCTCTCTCTTTTTTTTTTATTCCGATTATTTGTGCCAGGCGGAAAGCAGACGACGATTACCAGGGGCGTAGAATTTGGATATTCGTGGTAGTCGCCTGTACACGTAGTACGAAACGCGTATCACGAAAATAGTCGCATCGAGGATAAGATACCGGTGCGTTTTCGGGCGCGTTGGGGATTCACGTCCTGGTTTGGGAAGAAGAGGCCTCACTCTCTAATGAAATTCCGAGCACTCGAGGGCTCTGCACCCTCCACCCTCCTCCCCCTGCCATTATTAAGAAATGACTCGCCGTTAATGATACTTGGTCTCTCGTTGGCTCGCGCGAACACACACACACACACACACACACACTGAACTTAATTTGTAATAATCATGTTTGCAAATACGAGTGTCGGCGAAATTTAGCCAGACGAAATTTAATTACCGTGCCAGGATTGACGTCTGTACGAGAGACGAAAAATGGTAAAAACATAGAAATATTTTTGTCATCTCTGCAAATACCAAGCAAGTTATAATTTTTTTTTTAACCAGTTTTTATTTAACCCTCTAACGGCTGGTGGGACACACACGTTCCACCTACTTTGAAAAATCGTAACTTCCAGAAAAATGAACATATCGACATCGTTAAGGTCGCATTTTGAAGATGAAGGATGCGTCTAATCATGAAAAATTCGGCAAACGCGAGGGTTGCACCCCTTCAGTTTGACACCCTGTCAAAAAGTGCGAAAATTTCGAAAAAAAATGAAAAATGAGTCTTTTCTAGTGTAGAAATGTGTCTTTTCTACTTTTTTTTTTAGATACAAATTAGAAACAAACCCAAACAAACCCAAACCAAATCGAAAGGATGACAAGCCATTCATTCGACGAGCCGGATCCGGCGAGAACCACACGATTAAGATTACAATATCCTTGAAGGAGAATAATTTAGTAGGAGGAGGGGGGCGGGGGGTCGGGGGGTGGTTGTCAGTATGAGAACTCCGCAGGAATCTCATATCCGCTTGAGAGTCCCGCGATAACGGGCAAAGCGATCCGTGCGCAGGTTTACTGGGAGGGGGGGGGGGCGTTCTTCCCAAACGGCTTGACGCTGTTATCCTGCCGATTTCTACGTGCTCGCGATTTTCCGCCCTTCTCAACGAAATATTATGGAGCATGCCATTTCCGCGTTCTGATTGGAAATTGTCATACGACAGAAATCTATCTGTCTCTCTCTCTCTCTCTCTCTCTCTCTCTCTCTCTCTCTCTCTCTCTCTTTCTTTCATGTGCTCCATTGGTGACGTCGGATATTAGCCGGAAGTACGACGATGCCGTTATACGCAAACTTTTTGATTACGTTTCGAGAATCGCGCCACACCTCGGTAAAGCGGACTGTTCGAGGACCTTTCAGTACGCCAGTTCGAGGCGCATCGATGAATGCCAAAGGCAACGCGATGACGTTTTCCCACAGTAAAACTCGATAATAACTACTCCCTGACCACCAACCTTGTCGAATTTCCAATAATATCTAATTAAAAGAACCATCCCCGCATCCCCGCCCCCTGCCGAGTGGCGTGTGTGACTTTAAGGTGGGCAAGCACTTTAGGAGACCGAAAATTAGATGATTTTTTGGATTTGTTTTTATTGTGAAAAAAAAATACGAAAATTTCCATCAGCAGATCACACTTGCATAGTTAAGATGCTGATAAAATTTTTTCACAATTATTTGACAAGAGTTAGGAGCCAGAACTCTTCTCGACTACATCAAACAATACAAATACCATAGCATTCTGCCCAGAAAGTACCTAGAACTAACGCCTATCCATCAGCAGAGCACACTTGCATAGTTAAAACGCCGATAAAATTTTTTTACAATTATTTGGCAACAGTTAGGAGCCAGAACTCTTCTCGACTACATCAAACAATACAAATACCATAGCATTCTGCCCAGAAAGTACCTAGAACTAACGCCTATCCATCAGCAGAGCACACTTGCATAGTTAAAACGCCGATAAAATTTTTTTACAATTATTTGGCAACAGTTAGGAGCCAGAACTCTTCTCGACTACATCAAACAATACAAATACCATAGCATTCTGCCCAGAAAGTACCTAGAACTAACGCCTATCCATCAGCAGAGCACACTTGCATAGTTCAAACGCAGATAAAATTTTTTTACAATTATTTGGCAACAGTTAGGAGCCAGAACTCTTCTCGACTACATCAAACAATACAAATACCATAGCATTCTGCCCAGAAAGTACCTAGAACTAACGCCTATCCATCAGCAGAGCACACTTGCATAGTTAAAACGCCGATAAAATTTTTTTACAATTATTTGGCAACAGTTAGGAGCCAGAACTCTTCTCGACTACATCAAACAATACAAATACCATAGCATTCTGCCCAGAAAGTACCTAGAACTAACGCCTATCCATCAGCAGAGCACACTTGCATAGTTCAAACGCCGATAAAATTTTTTTACAATTATTTGGCAACAGTTAGGAGCCAGAACTCTTCTCGACTACATCAAACAATACAAATACCATAGCATTCTGCCCAGAAAGTACCTAGAACTAACGCCTATCCATCAGCAGAGCACACTTGCATAGTTAAAACGCCGATAAAATTTTTTTACAATTATTTGGCAACAGTTAGGAGCCAGAACTCTTCTCGACTACATCAAACAATACAAATACCATAGCATTCTGCCCAGAAAGTACCTAGAACTAACGCCTATCCATCAGCAGAGCACACTTGCATAGTTAAAACGCCGATAAAATTTTTTTACAATTATTTGGCAACAGTTAGGAGCCAGAACTCTTCTCGACTACATCAAACAATACAAATACCATAGCATTCTGCCCAGAAAGTACCTAGAACTAACGCCTATCCATCAGCAGAGCACACTTGCATAGTTCAAACGCAGATAAAATTTTTTTACAATTATTTGGCAACAGTTAGGAGCCAGAACTCTTCTCGACTACATCAAACAATACAAATACCATAGCATTCTGCCCAGAAAGTACCTAGAACTAACGCCTATCCATCAGCAGAGCACACTTGCATAGTTAAAACGCCGATAAAATTTTTTTACAATTATTTGGCAACAGTTAGGAGCCAGAACTCTTCTCGACTACATCAAACAATACAAATACCATAGCATTCTGCCCAGAAAGTACCTAGAACTAACGCCTATCCATCAGCAGAGCACACTTGCATAGTTAAAACGCCGATAAAATTTTTTTACAATTATTTGGCAACAGTTAGGAGCCAGAACTCTTCTCGACTACATCAAACAATACAAATACCATAGCATTCTGCCCAGAAAGTACCTAGAACTAACGCCTATCCATCAGCAGAGCACACTTGCATAGTTCAAACGCCGATAAAATTTTTTTACAATTATTTGGCAACAGTTAGGAGCCAGAACTCTTCTCGACTACATCAAACAATACAAATACCATAGCATTCTGCCCAGAAAGTACCTAGAACTAACGCCTATCCATCAGCAGAGCACACTTGCATAGTTCAAACGCCGATAAAATTTTTTTACAATTATTTGGCAACAGTTAGGAGCCAGAACTCTTCTCGACTACATCAAACAATACAAATACCATAGCATTCTGCCCAGAAAGTACCTAGAACTAACGCCTATCCATCAGCAGAGCACACTTGCATAGTTAAAACGCCGATAAAATTTTTTTACAATTATTTGGCAACAGTTAGGAGCCAGAACTCTTCTCGACTACATCAAACAATACAAATACCATAGCATTCTGCCCAGAAAGTACCTAGAACTAACGCCTATCCATCAGCAGAGCACACTTGCATAGTTAAAACGCCGATAAAATTTTTTTACAATTATGTGGCAACAGTTAGGAGCCAGAACTCTTCTCGACTACATCAAACAATACAAATACCATAGCATTCTGCCCAGAAAGTACCTAGAACTAACGCCTATCCATCAGCAGAGCACACTTGCATAGTTCAAACGCAGATAAAATTTTTTTACAATTATTTGGCAACAGTTAGGAGCCAGAACTCTTCTCGACTACATCAAACAATACAAATACCATAGCATTCTGCCCAGAAAGTACCTAGAACTAACGCCTATCCATCAGCAGAGCACACTTGCATAGTTAAAACGCCGATAAAATTTTTTTACAATTATTTGGCAACAGTTAGGAGCCAGAACTCTTCTCGACTACATCAAACAATACAAATACCATAGCATTCTGCCCAGAAAGTACCTAGAACTAACGCCTATCCATCAGCAGAGCACACTTGCATAGTTAAAACGCCGATAAAATTTTTTTACAATTATTTGGCAACAGTTAGGAGCCAGAACTCTTCTCGACTACATCAAACAATACAAATACCATAGCATTCTGCCCAGAAAGTACCTAGAACTAACGCCTATCCATCAGCAGAGCACACTTGCATAGTTCAAACGCAGATAAAATTTTTTTACAATTATTTGGCAACAGTTAGGAGCCAGAACTCTTCTCGACTACATCAAACAATACAAATACCATAGCATTCTGCCCAGAAAGTACCTAGAACTAACGCCTATCCATCAGCAGAGCACACTTGCATAGTTAAAACGCCGATAAAATTTTTTTACAATTATTTGGCAACAGTTAGGAGCCAGAACTCTTCTCGACTACATCAAACAATACAAATACCATAGCATTCTGCCCAGAAAGTACCTAGAACTAACGCCTATCCATCAGCAGAGCACACTTGCATAGTTAAAACGCCGATAAAATTTTTTTACAATTATTTGGCAACAGTTAGGAGCCAGAACTCTTCTCGACTACATCAAACAATACAAATACCATAGCATACTGCCCAGAAAGTACCTAGAACTAACGCCTATCCATCAGCAGAGCACACTTGCATAGTTAAAACGCCGATAAAATTTTTTTACAATTATTTGGCAACAGCTAGGAGCCAGAACTCTTCTCGACTACATCAAACAATACAAATACCATAGCATTCTGCCCAGAAAGTACCTAGAACTAACGCCTATCCATCAGCAGAGCACACTTGCATAGTTAAAACGCCGATAAAATTTTTTTACAATTATTTGGCAACAGTTAGGAGCCAGAACTCTTCTCGACTACATCAAACAATACAAATACCATAGCATTCTGCCCAGAAAGTACCTAGAACTAACGCCTATCCATCAGCAGAGCACACTTGCATAGTTCAAACGCCGATAAAATTTTTTTACAATTATTTGGCAACAGTTAGGAGCCAGAACTCTTCTCGACTACATCAAACAATACAAATACCATAGCATTCTGCCCAGAAAGTACCTAGAACTAACGCCTATCCATCAGCAGAGCACACTTGCATAGTTAAAACGCCGATAAAATTTTTTTACAATTATTTGGCAACAGTTAGGAGCCAGAACTCTTCTCGACTACATCAAACAATACAAATACCATAGCATTCTGCCCAGAAAGTACCTAGAACTAACGCCTATCCATCAGCAGAGCACACTTGCATAGTTAAAACGCCGATAAAATTTTTTTACAATTATTTGGCAACAGTTAGGAGCCAGAACTCTTCTCGACTACATCAAACAATACAAATACCATAGCATTCTGCCCAGAAAGTACCTAGAACTAACGCCTATCCATCAGCAGAGCACACTTGCATAGTTCAAACGCAGATAAAATTTTTTTACAATTATTTGGCAACAGTTAGGAGCCAGAACTCTTCTCGACTACATCAAACAATACAAATACCATAGCATTCTGCCCAGAAAGTACCTAGAACTAACGCCTATCCATCAGCAGAGCACACTTGCATAGTTAAAACGCCGATAAAATTTTTTTACAATTATTTGGCAACAGTTAGGAGCCAGAACTCTTCTCGACTACATCAAACAATACAAATACCATAGCATTCTGCCCAGAAAGTACCTAGAACTAACGCCTATCCATCAGCAGAGCACACTTGCATAGTTAAAACGCCGATAAAATTTTTTTACAATTATTTGGCAACAGTTAGGAGCCAGAACTCTTCTCGACTACATCAAACAATACAAATACCATAGCATACTGCCCAGAAAGTACCTAGAACTAACGCCTATCCATCAGCAGAGCACACTTGCATAGTTAAAACGCCGATAAAATTTTTTTACAATTATTTGGCAACAGCTAGGAGCCAGAACTCTTCTCGACTACATCAAACAATACAAATACCATAGCATTCTGCCCAGAAAGTACCTAGAACTAACGCCTATCCATCAGCAGAGCACACTTGCATAGTTAAAACGCCGATAAAATTTTTTTACAATTATTTGGCAACAGTTAGGAGCCAGAACTCTTCTCGACTACATCAAACAATACAAATACCATAGCATTCTGCCCAGAAAGTACCTAGAACTAACGCCTATCCATCAGCAGAGCACACTTGCATAGTTAAAACGCCGATAAAATTTTTTTACAATTATTTGGCAACAGTTAGGAGCCAGAACTCTTCTCGACTACATCAAACAATACAAATACCATAGCATTCTGCCCAGAAAGTACCTAGAACTAACGCCTATCCATCAGCAGAGCACACTTGCATAGTTAAAACGCCGATAAAATTTTTTTACAATTATTTGGCAACAGTTAGGAGCCAGAACTCTTCTCGACTACATCAAACAATACAAATACCATAGCATTCTGCCCAGAAAGTACCTAGAACTAACGCCTATCCATCAGCAGAGCACACTTGCATAGTTCAAACGCAGATAAAATTTTTTTACAATTATTTGGCAACAGTTAGGAGCCAGAACTCTTCTCGACTACATCAAACAATACAAATACCATAGCATTCTGCCCAGAAAGTACCTAGAACTAACGCCTATCCATCAGCAGAGCACACTTGCATAGTTAAAACGCCGATAAAATTTTTTTACAATTATTTGGCAACAGTTAGGAGCCAGAACTCTTCTCGACTACATCAAACAATACAAATACCATAGCATTCTGCCCAGAAAGTACCTAGAACTAACGCCTATCCATCAGCAGAGCACACTTGCATAGTTAAAACGCCGATAAAATTTTTTTACAATTATTTGGCAACAGCTAGGAGCCAGAACTCTTCTCGACTACATCAAACAATACAAATACCATAGCATTCTGCCCAGAAAGTACCTAGAACTAACGCCTATCCATCAGCAGAGCACACTTGCATAGTTAAAACGCCGATAAAATTTTTTTACAATTATTTGGCAACAGTTAGGAGCCAGAACTCTTCTCGACTACATCAAACAATACAAATACCATAGCATTCTGCCCAGAAAGTACCTAGAACTAACGCCTATCCATCAGCAGAGCACACTTGCATAGTTCAAACGCCGATAAAATTTTTTTACAATTATTTGGCAACAGTTAGGAGCCAGAACTCTTCTCGACTACATCAAACAATACAAATACCATAGCATTCTGCCCAGAAAGTACCTAGAACTAACGCCTATCCATCAGCAGAGCACACTTGCATAGTTAAAACGCCGATAAAATTTTTTTACAATTATTTGGCAACAGTTAGGAGCCAGAACTCTTCTCGACTACATCAAACAATACAAATACCATAGCATTCTGCCCAGAAAGTACCTAGAACTAACGCCTATCCATCAGCAGAGCACACTTGCATAGTTAAAACGCCGATAAAATTTTTTTACAATTATTTGGCAACAGTTAGGAGCCAGAACTCTTCTCGACTACATCAAACAATACAAATACCATAGCATTCTGCCCAGAAAGTACCTAGAACTAACGCCTATCCATCAGCAGAGCACACTTGCATAGTTAAAACGCCGATAAAATTTTTTTACAATTATTTGGCAACAGCTAGGAGCCAGAACTCTTCTCGACTACATCAAACAATACAAATACCATAGCATTCTGCCCAGAAAGTACCTAGAACTAACGCCTATCCATCAGCAGAGCACACTTGCATAGTTAAAACGCCGATAAAATTTTTTTACAATTATTTGGCAACAGTTAGGAGCCAGAACTCTTCTCGACTACATCAAACAATACAAATACCATAGCATTCTGCCCAGAAAGTACCTAGAACTAACGCCTATCCATCAGCAGAGCACACTTGCATAGTTCAAACGCCGATAAAATTTTTTTACAATTATTTGGCAACAGTTAGGAGCCAGAACTCTTCTCGACTACATCAAACAATACAAATACCATAGCATTCTGCCCAGAAAGTACCTAGAACTAACGCCTATCCATCAGCAGAGCACACTTGCATAGTTAAAACGCCGATAAAATTTTTTTACAATTATTTGGCAACAGTTAGGAGCCAGAACTCTTCTCGACTACATCAAACAATACAAATACCATAGCATTCTGCCCAGAAAGTACCTAGAACTAACGCCTATCCATCAGCAGAGCACACTTGCATAGTTAAAACGCCGATAAAATTTTTTTACAATTATTTGGCAACAGTTAGGAGCCAGAACTCTTCTCGACTACATCAAACAATACAAATACCATAGCATTCTGCCCAGAAAGTACCTAGAACTAACGCCTATCCATCAGCAGAGCACACTTGCATAGTTAAAACGCCGATAAAATTTTTTTACAATTATTTGGCAACAGTTAGGAGCCAGAACTCTTCTCGACTACATCAAACAATACAAATACCATAGCATTCTGCCCAGAAAGTACCTAGAACTAACGCCTATCCATCAGCAGAGCACACTTGCATAGTTCAAACGCAGATAAAATTTTTTTACAATTATTTGGCAACAGTTAGGAGCCAGAACTCTTCTCGACTACATCAAACAATACAAATACCATAGCATTCTGCCCAGAAAGTACCTAGAACTAACGCCTATCCATCAGCAGAGCACACTTGCATAGTTAAAACGCCGATAAAATTTTTTTACAATTATTTGGCAACAGTTAGGAGCCAGAACTCTTCTCGACTACATCAAACAATACAAATACCATAGCATTCTGCCCAGAAAGTACCTAGAACTAACGCCTATCCATCAGCAGAGCACACTTGCATAGTTAAAACGCCGATAAAATTTTTTTACAATTATTTGGCAACAGTTAGGAGCCAGAACTCTTCTCGACTACATCAAACAATACAAATACCATAGCATTCTGCCCAGAAAGTACCTAGAACTAACGCCTATCCATCAGCAGAGCACACTTGCATAGTTAAAACGCCGATAAAATTTTTTTACAATTATTTGGCAACAGTTAGGAGCCAGAACTCTTCTCGACTACATCAAACAATACAAATACCATAGCATTCTGCCCAGAAAGTACCTAGAACTAACGCCTATCCATCAGCAGAGCACACTTGCATAGTTCAAACGCAGATAAAATTTTTTTACAATTATTTGGCAACAGTTAGGAGCCAGAACTCTTCTCGACTACATCAAACAATACAAATACCATAGCATTCTGCCCAGAAAGTACCTAGAACTAACGCCTATCCATCAGCAGAGCACACTTGCATAGTTAAAACGCCGATAAAATTTTTTTACAATTATTTGGCAACAGTTAGGAGCCAGAACTCTTCTCGACTACATCAAACAATACAAATACCATAGCATTCTGCCCAGAAAGTACCTAGAACTAACGCCTATCCATCAGCAGAGCACACTTGCATAGTTAAAACGCCGATAAAATTTTTTTACAATTATTTGGCAACAGTTAGGAGCCAGAACTCTTCTCGACTACATCAAACAATACAAATACCATAGCATACTGCCCAGAAAGTACCTAGAACTAACGCCTATCCATCAGCAGAGCACACTTGCATAGTTAAAACGCCGATAAAATTTTTTTACAATTATTTGGCAACAGCTAGGAGCCAGAACTCTTCTCGACTACATCAAACAATACAAATACCATAGCATTCTGCCCAGAAAGTACCTAGAACTAACGCCTATCCATCAGCAGAGCACACTTGCATAGTTAAAACGCCGATAAAATTTTTTTACAATTATTTGGCAACACTTAGGAGCCAGAACTCTTCTCGACTACATCAAACAATACAAATACCATAGCATTCTGCCCAGAAAGTACCTAGAACTAACGCCTATCCATCAGCAGAGCACACTTGCATAGTTAAAACGCCGATAAAATTTTTTTACAATTATTTGGCAACAGTTAGGAGCCAGAACTCTTCTCGACTACATCAAACAATACAAATACCATAGCATTCTGCCCAGAAAGTACCTAGAACTAACGCCTATCCATCAGCAGAGCACACTTGCATAGTTAAAACGCCGATAACATTTTTTTACAATTATTTGGCAACACTTAGGAGCCAGAACTCTTCTCCACTACATCAAACAATACAAATACCATAGCATTCTGCCCAGAAAGTACCTAGAACTAACGCCTATCCATCAGCAGAGCACACTTGCATAGTTAAAACGCCGATAAAATTTTTTTACAATTATTTGGCAACAGTTAGGAGCCAGAACTCTTCTCGACTACATCAAACAATACAAATACCATAGCATTCTGCCCAGAAAGTACCTAGAACTAACGCCTATCCATCAGCAGAGCACACTTGCATAGTTAAAACGCCGATAACATTTTTTTACAATTATTTGGCAACACTTAGGAGCCAGAACTCTTCTCCACTACATCAAACAATACAAATACCATAGCATTCTGCCCAGAAAGTACCTAGAACTAACGCCTATCCATCAGCAGAGCACACTTGCATAGTTAAAACGCCGATAAAATTTTTTTACAATTATTTGGCAACAGTTAGGAGCCAGAACTCTTCTCGACTACATCAAACAATACAAATACCATAGCATTCTGCCCAGAAAGTACCTAGAACTAACGCCTATCCATCAGCAGAGCACACTTGCATAGTTAAAACGCCGATAA
Source organism: Ophion ventricosus (assembly GCA_963932345.1). Taxonomy (NCBI): domain Eukaryota; kingdom Metazoa; phylum Arthropoda; class Insecta; order Hymenoptera; family Ichneumonidae; genus Ophion; species Ophion ventricosus. The sequence continues at coordinate 5,678,071 of OZ010726.1, read as the reverse complement.
CATTTTTTTACAATTATTTGGCAACACTTAGGAGCCAGAACTCTTCTCCACTACATCAAACAATACAAATACCATAGCATTCTGCCCAGAAAGTACCTAGAACTAACGCCTATCCATCAGCAGAGCACACTTGCATAGTTAAAACGCCGATAAAATTTTTTTACAATTATTTGGCAACAGTTAGGAGCCAGAACTCTTCTCGACTACATCAAACAATACAAATACCATAGCATTCTGCCCAGAAAGTACCTAGAACTAACGCCTATCCATCAGCAGAGCACACTTGCATAGTTAAAACGCCGATAACATTTTTTTACAATTATTTGGCAACACTTAGGAGCCAGAACTCTTCTCCACTACATCAAACAATACAAATACCATAGCATTCTGCCCAGAAAGTACCTAGAACTAACGCCTATCCATCAGCAGAGCACACTTGCATAGTTAAAACGCCGATAAAATTTTTTTACAATTATTTGGCAACAGTTAGGAGCCAGAACTCTTCTCGACTACATCAAACAATACAAATACCATAGCATTCTGCCCAGAAAGTACCTAGAACTAACGCCTATCCATCAGCAGATCACACTTGAATAGTTAATGCAACGAGTTAAATATCGTTTTGAAATTTTGCACGTTGTATTCTTAAGATATTTTGCTAACGATTTATGAAATTTAAAAAAAAAATGATTTTTTGAAGCATCTAAAGTGTTTGTCCGTTTTAATAGTTCTTGGAGGATTCCTACGATCCAGTCTCAACGATACTACCAAACCCTATCCCTGTTGCAAACGGTAAAGAACGGAGCTTCGAAATATACTCCACCCAGCTGTGGAGTCTCACGATTCTGGCGTTTGAAAAATTTTTCCAGCTCGCGCGAGGCAACGTGAAAAGAAAAATTAAAAAAAAAACCCAGCGAGATATTGAAAGAGGAGTAGTGTTTTTTTTTGCTTTTTTTTTTGAGCCGGAGAGCCGGCAAGTCTGGGCGTGTAATTAGTTGAAAGCTCGGAATAGCGAGGAAGCTGTACACTCTGAAAATCTGCGCCTCACCGAGTGCTGCTAATTCCGGAGACGTTTGTGCAACGTCGGCACAAAAAAAAATGACGAAAAAAAAAAATACCCGCCAGTTATTAGTTAGACCGTAGGATAATGAGGTCTCGTATGGCAGCTTTCAGCGCTTTACCGTAAGACAATTAAACTTGATCGCCATGGCTGATCAATCTCATCCTTACATGTCTGAGCACTCTTCTACCTTTTTTTCCAAGATCCAAAAGTACCATTAATTAGAGAAGAGTGCAAAAAAAAAAAAGAGGGCGAGAAAAGTTGAACAAAAAAAAGTGGAAGTTTGCAAGGAACGACCGGAGAAGACGCTTTGTTTGGGTTTGTTTGGGTCAGAAGATCCAAAAGTACCATTAATAAGAGAAGAGTTCAAGAAAGAGAGGGAGAGCGATAAAAGGTAAAAAATAAAAGTGGAAGGTTGCTAGGAACGATCTAGAGGAGAGGGTTCGAAGAGGAAACAGAGCGAGAGAGTAGTAAGTGGATATTGCGAAGCTCACCAAGTACATAAATACACACACATACACACATATATATATATATACACATAGATTTTGTGGTGTATCGTAGGTAAGTGCATGGCTGGCAATAACGGGAGCGGCAACGAAGTAAGCTTTTTACGAGAAAGCACAAACCTATGAGAAACCGGATATAGAGTTGAGAAAAGGGTGGGTGGGTGGAAAAAAAATCGGGCGAAAAAAAAATATTTGAGCTTTCGGCAGAAACTCGATGATATTCGTGATCAGCGAAAAATTTCCCATTAAAATGACCGCTGAAATGGTTTAAAAGTCGAAAAAAAATTTCTTCCACCCTTTCGGGTCACTTTTCCGGAATCGCCAAAATCACGAAATTTCAAACAGTCGTAGCGCCGGTCCTATTCGAGTTCTGAAGACTTATTGGGAGGGTTTTGAAAAGGATTTTGATAGACTTAGAGAATGCCGTTGGGTACAGGCCGATAGCTCAATTAGTTTTCCCGGAAAGTCCACTTGAAGAATGGCCAAAAAAAAGGCAAAGGGGTATGTATGGAAAAATTGGCAAAAATCGATGCTCCGTCTTTGAAATTCTGCCAAAAATCGAAAAATCATCGGAACTCCATGAACGAAACGGCATTTCAAAGAGAAAACGATAACGAAGAGAATGCACGCAAAGCGGAGTTCCTAATCCAAACCAAAAATTAATGATCGACGATTCCGTGGAGCAACTTATTTTTGACCAAAATGCGAAAAAAATTTGGATTTTTAATATTTTTTTTCTAAGTTCATGTCGATGTATTTTTACCTCCTGAACACGAATTCACCATTGATTTTCTCCAAAAACCAAAATTTTTATTGAAAATCGTCAAAATTGTGGAAAAAGCAGTTTTTTTTGCAATTAGCCCGCGTAATTTTGAGCTTTCGGCAGAAACTCGATGATATTCGTGATTAACGAAAAATTTCCCATTAAAATGACCCCTGAAATGGTTTCCTAATCAGACTACTTTGGTAAGAGTAAAAAGTCGATGAAAAAAAAAATGACACACCGTGCCCCATCTTCCTCTGCGTGATCGATCAATCTTCTAACTACAGTCCGGCTGCTTGGAATGCAAGAATGGAAAATTTCTGGCGGAATGTATTCCGGTCAATTGTGGATGAGGGATGGGGTTGAGCCGTTTCCTGAAACCACGTACGAGCGTGTACCAAAAGGCTAGAAATCCTCCCCGAGGAAGATCCTGAAGTGGGCCAGCCTGAAAATCGACAACCTCTCCAATTACCATAAAATGACTCAATTTATAATGCCCGTTTCCGAGTGAAGGTGGGGGAGGAGGATCCCTTGGGGAATATTACCTCATGATTCTCGGCCACGAAGCCCGGTAACTTCCGGCGTTTCAACAATCGTCCGAGTGTATCGGGGGAGGCGTGATAAGCTCGGTTGTTAGGGACCACCACCCCCGCCCCCCCCCCCTTGACAGGTTGTCGACTCTCTGCAGAACCATTCCAGTCCATTCTCGATTGTACGATCGCGCACCCCTAAGTAGCCAAACGATTGGGATCGGGGATCGTCTGCCAGAAAGCTTGCAAGCTCTGCCAACGGGCTCCATAGGAGAGGGATGGGGGTGGGGGGAGGGTTTGCAAGTCGTTTCCTTGCCGGTGATGTTTCCTTGTCCAGATGCACTGCGTAATATCACGCGAGCTGACTCACCCTTCTTCAACACCCCTTGGGCGTCGATCCCAACAATCCCAAAATACCCCTCTATCCGTTCAAGGTCAAAAGAGGCTTTAAAATAATTCACTCGATGTGGATACTCTGGCCTCGTTCATCGGACAACCGGAAACGGAGTGCTGAGCTTAGGGTTGAAGAAGAGAAAAAAAGAGTAAATGGAATTGAGGGGGATGAGAATGTTTCGTCGAGCCGTACGGGCTGACGAATAAATTCGTGGCGAAGTATCGAGCTTCTCGTAGGCAACTTGTCAATTAAAAAGTTTCGAGAGAGAGAGGGAGAGAGAGTCTCGATACTCGTGTACCATCAAAAGTTGGATCAAGCATCGGCTATAGATATCGCCTTAATTCGTTGAAACTTGTATCGACGAATGTACTCACGCGGAGCGAGTTTTCCAACGTGAGAGTGGAGAAACGGGTCGTGCGGTCGGGGGGAGAGGGGCGTACGAAGCTCGCAGACGTACTGAAATATTAATACAAACGACGGGATCGGGTTACAAATTATTCTTCCCGATGTACAGACAGAAGTACGCAAGGTAGGAAAAAAAGAATTGCTATAGAACGTGCGTAGGATTTTTTCACAACCACAATCTTTTGGAATATCATTTTATAGGTACTAAGGTACATTTTCAACGAAAAACATCGATTTTTGTAAAATCCTAGAGTAGCCTAAGGCCTTAAACGAGGCTATAGATCGGAAGAAAACGTAGTCGGGACAAGCGCGTTCTATAGGAAGTCAGCCCGGATAAGGACGCAATAATTTAATTCACAAAGTCCGTGGCTTTTGCATTTTGGCTGATGAAAAGCCCCGAGCACCGGTAATGACACCATAAATTTCACGATACCAGGCGTAATGATAACCGAGAATTTTATACTCATTTAATTCCTGTCCGATATAGAAATTTTTCCATTTTTATCCGAAGCAACCAATGAGTTGGCAAGCTTGGTGAACATGAAAAAAAATACTGGAGTGTATGGAAAAAGAAAAATGGTGACCGAATATCCGCACGAGAGTTAAAGGGAGAAGGATAAATATGATAAGTCTAGGTATGTGTGGGGGTGTGTACATATTTAAAGTAATACGAGAAGGAGAACGATTCTCGACTTGCCACAGGTACTTTGGTACAAGGCGCAAGCCCGAGCGAGCGGAGGTGAGAGAGAAAAAGAGAGAGAGAGAGAGAGAGAGAGAGAGAGAGAGAGAGAGTAAGAGGAGCACCGGTGAAGCGTAGGGCCGACGATAAATTGGCGGTTCCCAGGAGCGCCCCGGGGAATGAACTGACGAAAATATAGCGGCGGGCCGCAAACTACGAATTGTTAGTTACTGCCTACCCAGGATGAGATGTATGAGTTCGGGTAGCGTCGGGTTAGTACGGGGAGAACATAGCACCAGGGACGCTCGGGGAGTTTGCGAGGGGGAGACGAGAAAAAAAAGGCAGCAGGTACATGGAGAGAGTCTCGACGCTGATGCTCTCCTGGCGGAGCTATCCTCAAGCGGCGCCAGTTTACGTTATCTACCAATCTCGCGAAACCTTGGAAATTCATGCTGGTACGTCTCCTCGAAGAACGAAAAAAAAAACCATAAATAAAGCTGAACGAGTAAAAATATACGGAGCGGAGAAGGTGATAGATGCGTCAACGGGATCGCATAAAAAATTGTCTTTTCTAGTTGCCATGGTGAGAGACTCGCGAGGTGTGACTCGCTCGTCTGCTGGTGGAGGAGTGACCGCAAGGCGCGCGGTCCCGCGCTACTTATACAAGCGCGGGTGGCGGTGGGGGAACGTGAGCGCCTCCGCGCAAAGTGGAGGGGGCCATCGGCGCGCACTTAACGAGCATGCAGCTTCGCCTAGCTCATTTAATCGTATTAACGATCGCGAGCTTCTCGTTTCTATCGCAAATGCATTATTGCTCACACCTGACGTACGGAAAAACGCATACTATGCAAAATCGATGTGTTCGCGATTTATAATTGCGATTTATAATGAGAGCGTTGCAGCTTCGACAAGAAACAAATTGCTTTGGGCATTCGCGCAGATAATTGTCGCAACTCGATACCCCAAGATTGTTATCTCGGTACACGAAAGCAACCGGCGTTGAATTACAGCTGCGTTAATTAGACTTTACGCTCATACGATGCACGAGCAGGCTTGGAGGGCGAGATCGAAAGGATATTAGAATTCTAGAAACGTGCTATTAGGTAAATTGTGAAATTTTGAAGATCGGGAGGATACGGCCCGTAGTGGATGAACACGCACGAGACGAGAGAGAGAGAGGAGAAGCGGCAAAATTTGCGGATTCGTGAGGTAGTCGATCCACGTTCATCGCTATTCTCGCGGGTGCTCTCGGCACCCAGGAGACTCCAAGAAAGGCTAGAGAGAGAGAGAGACAAAGTTTCGGTAGCGCCAAAATCGAACTCAGGTATCTAATCTAATCTAATTTAGATGAGAGTTCGTTTTATTGATGCAGTTTTATAGTTTTGGTAAAAAATCTATACGAAATTGATATCGAGCCGTAGATCGACGAGCTGGAAAAAAATATAAATTGTTAGTAGAGAGGATCGAGAGTGCCACGGACGTGCAAAATGCCACGAAAAAAAACGAGTGAACGTTGCAGCAGTGTAAGTACACTCCGGGGTAACGTTCCCTCGTTTTTTTTTTTTTCGTTCATTCATTGTCTCCTTGACTCTCCTCCGGCGTTGTTCGTACTGAATGGGGAATTTCGTCCGGTCGAAAGAACGCCCCGACGCGCGTGACCCCCCGTCGACTGGTACGCAAAAAGGGCGGATAGCACTTTTATATACAATGTCTATTTATTTGCCGACAAATCGAATAGCGAAGAGTGCCTCCTCGTCGGACGACAATGACGATGTTGATTTCGAAAGCGGAAACCATTCGAATTCTCGACGTCGACGATCCTCTTTATCTACGGAAAAAAATCATTTTACTCTCTCGATATTTGATCGATAGATAAAAAAAAATAAATGTTTTTCTTTCGCTCGAGTTTGCTGCGCAACTACCTGAATAAATTGTCCTTAATAATTTTTTTAACACATCTGCTGTTTTATTTTGCAATAAAAATTATTTGTACGAATAATTTTTTTTTTCATTTAATAATTAAATAAAATCTTTCAAACAAAAAGATATTGTGCAACGTTCGATAAGTTTCTCGAATATCTGTGCAAATTAAGGGGATAGAACATTTAATTTCCGAGGCTTGCAAACATTTCTCCCTGCAATAAACGACGCTGTGCAAACATAATTTTCTTTTCTTTTACATCTCACCGACTATTCGAGATGGCGAATACACGGACGAACCAATTTACGATTGGTTCGCCTTTGCTCTCGTTCTCTCGCGTGCATTCCCATCGTCCCGAGGGCTGCAAGGAGAAAAGATGATCGTCTCTCGAACATTAATAATCAGAGTAAAAAAAAATAAACGGGGCAATTCGCATCTGACAAACTTTTCTACCCGATCGATAAAACGAATAATAAATAACGCGGAGAAATAAATTAGCCTGGATAAAATGGTAATTGTTTCCATCCTATTCGAAAAGAATGATAAGTCTTTTTTGTTTTCCCCTCTCTCTCTCTCTCTCTGATGGCGATTCGTCGTTCGATAGCGCAATATCTGCCGAGTACTCGTCTCGGCGATATCGTGTAAACGTCGAGTAAGAAATGACAATGGAGAAGAAAGCTCGTGATGGACGTCAATGTGGGAAAGGTCGCAAAATCACGGCCATTCGTTGAAGCAGGATAAGCTTCGCTAAGAGATCCACCCGGGGGGGAAGGGGGGAGGGGGAAGGGGATAAGACGAATGTCTTGGCGCGATACGGAAAATACAGTGTCGTTGATGCGTCAGCGATGCTTCTCTTGACAGATCCATTATTCATATCCTTGTGCCCGCGAGACGAGAAAGTTCCAATTTTTTTTCTTCTCACAACACCCTCGAACTTCAACATTTTTTTTCAACAAAACCGTAGCTTCGAAAAATCTGAAAAAATTCCCGAGCATCGTCGAGCTTTCGAGGAAGCTTGAAAAAAAAAATCAAAAGATTCGACGAAAGGGATTGGCTCGGAGAGGCCCGCAAGTGCGCGGGTGAAGAAAAGAAAAAAAAACGGACGAAAGCTTGAGTTTTTGCGCGGAGCAATGCATCCAAGTGGCTCCCCGGGCGTGTTGAATCGCGAAATACGCGGGCAATTGCGAGTCCGGCAGATATATTTTTCCTCTCTTTCTCTAAATTCGCGCGCTACGAGGGAACGATAAATTTTTCGCCTTCGAATTTTTCCCGAGTAGATCGAGGCAGAGATCCTATTATTCACGTTTTTTTTTCACCACTGTGCGCCTTCCTTTTTTTTCTTTTCTTTTCCTTCAACGTCCCGCGATATTATCCAGCCTTGATCGAGCGGCCCGAATGATTTTTCATTTGCATGAACCTGAACGAAATAGTTCGGGCAATAAACATTATGGAAGATTGTCGGGGAGGGGACGGAGGGGTGGGATGAAATCGTGTTTTTCTGGAGAAAGAAGAGGGCTTGTACCACAAATGTCTTTGCAGAAACGTCGGATAACTGCGCACACATCGATTGCCCTCGTTTTTCACACACCCCCCCCAAGATTCCGTTCCAAACCCAAACACACACACACACACACACACGACATGAGCTTTTTTATTATCTCAGTCGCGGACGTGCACTTTCCTCGGGCACGTACCGTGATGTGCAAGCTTTTTTCGTTCTTCTGCTCGGTCCCGTTCCTATTCGACTGCCATCCTGGGAAATGTGGTTTATCATACAAACTCCCCCTCTTTTTTTTCTCTCCATCTCGCTTCGTCCCTTCTCTCTCTCTCTCTCTCTCTCTCTCTCTCTCTCTCTCTCTCTCTCTCTCTCTTACTCTTCCTGTCATTTCTTCTTTGTTCGTTCCGATTGTGTTCCGCTCTGTGTAAAGGCGTTGATTTTATTAGCGCATCGCAACCGTCCACGTTCCAAATGTTATCGATGCAACCTCCCACACTCGTGTTATTTGTCGGTCAGTTTTTTATTTTGTTCGTTTGGGTTTGTTTGGGTATTATTTGTCGTGCAGTTTTTCCGTATCAGCTTTCATTTGCAATCTGGAGCCAATTAGCAATGCAACTGTCAAGTTTTGTCTTATATCGAGGTTTTTCATCATTTTGGGGGGGGGGGGGGGGGGGGGTGCAGTCCTAGTGCACTTTCGAATATATCTGTTCATCTATCTCTCTCTTCCTCTGAACTTCTTCTTCTTTTTTTTCACTTTTTTTTTCTCCCGTTCGACATTATCTACCAGTGTAGTGTATTCAAAGCGCGAATGAGGAGTCGGAGCTTGCAGCGGAAAGGTGGCCGCACACCGACCGCTTTTCATATTCAATGACCCTCCAGACTCTCGAGCGTACTTTTCTATTCATCCTATATATATTCTTACAGTTCCGGCTGCGGGAGAGGGAGAGACGCATTTACCAGCGTGTATACGCTGGAGAACTCGTAGTCTACGTAATAACACGCGGATATATATATATATATATATATATATATATAACCGGAGTAGCGATATAAAGTATGAATTTTCCGTTTTAGGATTGTGAGCCAAGGCTCCGTCTGCTGAAAACGTCGGAATTTCTCAGTGACTCGGTGATATCTTGAGGATCCTTCAAACGTCAAGTGTACGAGCTCTCTCTCTCTCTCTCTCTCTCTCTCTTTCTCGCTTCGCTACTTTGAATATTTATTTCGTCTCTTCTTTCCGTCGCGAGTCCTCTCGTTAGTTCTCCACGACGGATTCATCAGACTAGCTCTAGCCTAAACCCAAACAATGCCGGCAAACGTCCTACAGAAGATGTACGAAAAAGTGAAAACAAAAAAAAATCTTCTCTACTTCGTACCTGTTCATTTAGTCGGATCGGCCACCGCTCAAAGTGGTTCTCGCATCGACGTGGAGAAGTCTCCATCTTCACTTTCACGGAAGAGCAACTGAAGGAACAAAGGTACGTGCCTCATCCGGAAGTGATGGGCTGAGAAATAATTGGGGGAGAGGGCGGGGGGAGGAATGATGCCAAGTTGGTATCGCTCGTGTCACCGGGTCAAAGGGAAATAACGTCGCTCGGCGTTGTCACGAGATACGAGATCGACTCTTCGCACTCGCATAGAAACTCCACCCCCTCCTCCCCCCCGTGGTATTTTCGTATGCGAAACGTGGCACGGAGTTGTTCGAGCTTCACGGTGGAAAACGTAGCTCGTGCGCAGCCACAACTTCTTTCTTTTGCCGGTTGTTTACTTCACTTTTGTCTTCACCGCGTGAGCAACACGATGACGGATAAAAAAAGCTTAAAACTTCCTGGTGGAAAAGAACCCAAACAAATCTAAACAAACCCAAACAAACTTCCTGGTAGAAAAGATCCGCTGGATGCATTGATGACCAGACATTTGGATAGTGCAATTGCGGATAACCGCTAATTGGCTTTTTCCGTAATCACGCACTCGTTGAAAGGAGAAGGCGTATCGCGAGTACGATTGAATTGAGGAACGAGACGAATGACACGTTGCTTGCGTTACGGAGAGAAAAGCGAAGAAACGAGTGACGAGAGTGTAAAAAAAAATGAGAGAGTGGGACGGTGAGGTGGAGAAAGACGAGTAGTCGTTCGAAGCTCAAAGTACAGGATAGCGAGAAGCTTTTGAAGGACCCTACAGAATTCTTGATAACTCGGCGTAAATGACAGCCCGAGTACTCGGCATAATGAGGACACTCCTTGGGATCTCTTGCACAACCCTATTCTGCCTTTACTCGTAGTTCCCATACCACCATCCAATACTACCAAGTTCCTCATCTATCTCCAACTGTCAACAACTTCAGCCGCTATCGCTTCGCCACTCTGCAGCTTTTTTTTATATATATATTTTTTTTTCCTGCGGTGAATAAACAGATCGCTCAGTGAAGCTTGTGTCACCGGTTGGCACTTTTATTCTCCTTTTTGTTTGGGTTAGAGACGGAAGTTTGCGCGAACATGAGGATAAAGTAGTCGCTGAAAGGCGCACGCAGCTTCTCCCACTCTGCGGCTGGTCTCTCACTCCGCGAGTTCCGGCTGGGGGAAGGCCCCGCCCACGATCGTCCGGGGGACCCCGAAGGATCTGGTGCTGCGTCCCGATTTCTTTTTTTTTTTGCCTCAAAATCCTTTCGTACGACAAAACAGACTGCGAAGTATAATTGTAATTAGGCAATTCTTTAAAATTGTAACCACAAGGCATTGGAGCAAAATAAAATCGCCGAGTAATTGGGTCGAGACTCCAAGGTCTCGAGGGGGAAAAAAAAATGGAGCAACAAGTTAGCGCGAAACTACTAATGGCGCTTGTAAATCATGAGAGGAAAGAGAGAGAGAGAGAGGAGCTCGGGAAAGTCTAAATTCACGAAAATGCTGAAGGCTGTGAGGATAGGATGAGCCTTCCCCTTTGCCCTTTCACCGCCCTTTCCTGTACAGTCGTCTTACAGAGAAATTCTCCGAATAAATTCAAGGTCCGGGATGATTCGGGATTCAGAACTCTGGAAAATCTCATCTCCGACTCAGACGTTATTTCCGTTGGTTGATTGGAAATCTCTCGGCTGGCTAGGGTGACACGTGCTAGGGTTGGTCTGGTCGCGATTGCTATCGCCGATTACTTGTCCGTCCGTACACGGTCAGAGAACTCACTCACCTGAATTTAAATGAACGTGCCAAGCTTTTCATCCGTGAAAAAAAAAATAGAAAAATCACGCAATCAATAGCGCTATGCCAGTGCTGTGCTTCGCGCTGTGCTCTTTCTCTATTCCCAATCGCATTAAGGCCTTAGGCCACTCCAGAGGCCAAAAAGGGGCATATTTTGTGATTTTTTTATTTGAACGTGGCCATTGTTCGGCTATTTTTTGGCCATCGAAAATTTATTGAAATTCGTATGAAAATTGATTTTTGGAAAATACTAGAGTGTCCAAAGGCCTCAACGCTCCCGGAAGTTGTCCATTCGGCAACGTTCGTACGAATTCAAGGACGTCGCATCGCGCTTAAGTTCCTCAAGGTCACGATGCAATGATCGCACCGACGTATCGAACTTTACGGAAAGCTCGTCCACCGGGGGGTTGTTGTGCTTGACTCGTTGGTCCCTTGCATGTGTCGCGAACGAGAGGACAGATTCTTTCGCGATTTTTCTATGAAATATTCATCGGGTTGGCGAGCAGAAGCGTGTCTTTCGAGCACGTCGCTTCACTTTCTCGTTATCCGGCACCCACCACCACCACCATCGCCACCCCCACCCCCGCAAGCTTCACTCCCGCGTAGCCTAATCGAAAAAAAGCTTCACTTTATATTCCACGCGTTGACGGGGAGCCATTTAAAAGTCAAACTGTTGAGCTAACGGCCTCGAGTGAGACGCCTCCGGGGCCTCATGCTCGCGCAAACTTCCGCTACACACAGCCAAGTTCGTCGTCACCACCCCCGCGTCCTGCCCACCTTTCATTCCTGGTTTCTCACTCTTCGTCTCGTCACCTTGAAATAATTCATCCCCCGTCTCTTTCTTCACAGCTTTCTTCACTCTTCCGCACATCTTTAATTTATATAAATTTACTTAATTTTTTATTTAAAAAATGCATAAGTAATAAAATTAATAATAGTAACAAATAAATAAAGTAATGATTTTTTTTTCGCAATTAAAAAGAGAGCAAAGGAGAGGAAGAAATGGCTGGTAATGTTGGTCTCGGTGGTGGACTGCAACGCCGATGAATCGTCCACGTGATTCGGTAACTGAATGATGAACGAGCCCCACGTGTCTCGCGACGTTGGGGAGGGATGAGAAACGTAATAGATTTCACATCAGGCACTTGTAGCCCCGTCTCTCTTGGGGCAGTTGAGTCCTCCATAGGAAGAGGCAAAGGGTCACGAAGCTATCCTTTCACGAATGATGAGAATGCGGCAGAGATATAGGGGCGGAGGGGGTGAGGGGTAGTTGCCCCGTTGAGCCCGGAGCGATCGGTCGGTACAGCAGTCAACCCTTGCGTAGCCATTCTCCCTTCGTACATTAAACCTATCTTCAATGTTGACTTTTTTTTGCTTTTTTCTTCTCGTACGCTGTGGGCTCGACTTCGTGTACGACGAGGCTGTCTCTCTCTCTCTCTCTCTCTCTCTCTCTCTCTCTCTCTCTCGGTACGTAGGATTTTCGTCGCCGTAGCTCGTACGTCCTCTCCATGCCCTTAGGGCAAAGTTGGGGATGAAGTCTGGACCAAGTTGAACCAGCTTGCAGCCACACCGAACGCACCGAAGAGCTCCTCTCGCTTCTCCCGGATCACAAAGTACGTTGATCGTTTTTGTCTCTTCTCCGGCCCTTCGGCCCTTACGATCTTTCACTCGTAACTCGAGGTACGTGAGGGTCTCAAAGATGCCTCTCAACCATACACCCCTTCGGCTAGCCTTGATCTTACGAACTTTTCTTTTTTACCTTCTTCCATCAAAACCCTTTTTGGGCAAAGGGGGTAAAAATCTTTCAGCATCCATTAACTTTACACCCTCTGCTCTTTGCTCTCTCTCTCTCCCGAAAAAAAAGAAGAAGAACAAGAACAAGAACAAGAGGGAGAAGAAGAACAAGAAGAAGCTTTCTTGTTTTGCGATATCGTGACTGCTGAAAAGGGCTCGGGCTATGCGATATATATAAATGTATCAATTAGAAATAGGGAAAACCTTTTAAAAGGGACAACGAAGAAACTGCCACCGCATTAATGTTTTTTTTCTCGCAATATGTATTCGAAGCAAAAAAAAAGATGTCCTTTTTGTTCTTGGGAGAAAATGCGGTTGGGTGAATGCAAAGGGAGAGGCCCTTGAGTTCGCCAAGCCCTTTTCTCTTCGCCCGACCACATACCAGTCTCGTACTCCTGACCATTCGCACCATGCATTTATGGTAAACGATTCTTCGCAGCTCAGTGCATAGAACCCGGGGCCGATCACCCTTGCCCCGGCCCTTCCTTCTTCCCTTGAATAATGCATGAAGATTTTCATCGTCTTTTTTTTCCTTCTTCTTCTTCTTCTTGCATACCCGACAATTCGTCTGCGCAGTCCGATAATAATCGTTTATTCTTCTTTTCTTCATGGATAGGAAAAAAAAAAGGTTCAAACTGTTTCAACCCTCTTGGCGATCGATAGAGATTTTACAAGAGGAATTTCCGAGTACACGGAATCAATGCAAAAAAAAAAAAAAATTCGCTATGGCGGAGGAAAAGTTCTTTATTGAGCAAGATTGCCAGGGGGGGTGGAGGGATGATTCGTTGCATTCGGACATTCCTCTTTCGAGGAAATGGAATATCGTTTCTACGAAGCATTCCTAATATTGTCGGATTGAAATTGACACAGGCTATTGAGATACGAATCTTCACAGTCTTCGGAGTCTCGTAAAACTTACTTGGCCAGATATTTTTTTATCTATCCTGAACCGGGCCAGTCTCGCGATTCACTCTACCGAAGAATGGATACGATAATATCAGTCTCGTTCATCCCCGAACAAGGGGGTGGGGACATCCCTTCGTATTTTCATTCCGATGCACTTTTCCGCTCGCAAAAATCGCGCCTAGGTGGAAAAAAAAGTCCCTAGGTCGAAAGGGCGAGTCTGGAGAGGTCGATTTGCGAATTGGCGAATTTTTTACTCTATTATTAATTTTTTATTTTGGGTCTCGACCGACTCGTAAAAGTTCGCGAACGTTCCAGAAGTATTGGTGCGTCATATTTGCGAATCGCTGCAATTGACCGCTGTTCAACCCCCATCTCTCACCAAGGGGCTTGTACTTTCGCACCCCGGCAAACCCACCCCCCCAATCCCTGTAGCCCCGCGTGACCCCGAAGCCTTAGCGTGTCAACGTTCATCGCTACCGTATCATAAAGCATAATGTAGGAACAGCACGTGAAATTCATCGTCGAAGGGATGTGGGGGTGAAGGGGTTGAAATTGTCAGTAGCGGCCGGGGCGTCGAATGAAGTTGTTTCGGATTGATATCTCGACGGGGCCGGGGGGGACGGGGGTGGAGGCAAAGTCCAGTTTTACGATTCCACCGCGCCCTGCCACAACGTAGGGGTAGGTTTCAGGGGTTGCGAGAAATTCCAGACTTCGAAGCGCTTTCGAGGGAACGCGATGCGGCTCGTGAAACGACTGCGGTGAGAGCGAGACTCGTTATCGCTCGGACGTAAACCTGATGTATAGGGATACTTATTGCAACACCCCTCCCCCCCTCCTGTTTGCACTTTCACAGGGGGTTGGTGGGGGGGGGGGCGGTGTCGCACAAGCTGCATACACAATCGAGCAACCGTGAAAGATTGAATCTCGCGTTTCATCGAGTCGTTAAACTTACCAATAATCGCCGACCGAGACCCCGAGAATTTTCCACCCCCTTTCCCACCCCCCACCCCTTTACCCAGGCGGCTTCGAACCTTTCGTTATCGTTGAAAATTGCGAAACTGCGGGTTTCGACGTGTCGCGGTAACCTGGCTGCTTTGCCGAGCCACGAGGCAACTGGCTAGAGCCACGCGCCGGTAAGGAAGCTATCCGCTTTATCAACTGATGGTAAATCGAACCGAACGCGCCGGGGCTGTACGACGTCAAATACAGCCGTTTTTTGCGCCGATAAAAAAAATTTCAACGCTCCATTCATGAGTTTATTTGGGTTTCCATCCGACCCAAACACATAGCCATCCATAAATTTCAACAAAATCAGGCAGACACTCAAGTGATGTTCAGTAACAATTGGACATTCTGGTTCTCCGTCGTGTCGTACATGGTCATTGGAGGGGGGGCTTACGATTGGACACGAATATGCCTCGGACCGCGAAAAATTGTGCAGCGTCTGTTCTCCAGGAATGGAAAGGGTTTAAAGTGCCGGGGCGAGGGGGTATCACCTTCCTCATAGCTGCTTGCAAAGTTTAAAACAATATCGTCGGAACATCCGGGTCGCTGGAACGTTTACAGATGACGATGAAGGTAAAAGGACGAGATAATAGGATATCTGATAAAAGACGAGCCGAGGGCAAGCGAAGGTTTCCAGAGCCTCGAAGAAACTCTTCCTAGCCCCACTTTATGCTGGGGGGAGTGCCCCCCCCCCCCCCCTCCGCCCCCGACTATAATATGACCTCGAAGTATTCTAATATCGGCGAAGCTTGAGCTCAGCCGTGGGAACGGGGTAAGAAAGGAGAAGATAGAGAGAAGAGCAACGGGACGTTATAAGGAATATATAGTGCCGGGACGTGGTGCGTGGGTGTGTGTGTGTGTGTGTGTGTGTGGGTGTGTGTGAGGGACTTCGCTTGAAGATTCATCGCGGGGGATGCCCGGGCGACTCGATGCGGTCGTCGGCGACATTCGACTATGCCACCGCGTACTACGGGAACTTCACTAGACGATTAATATTTCCAGACAATAGGAATCCCGAGGCACGAGTGTGCCACCCTCAAGACACTCAGCCCCCATTCTCCCTTTGGCCCTTCGCTTCCTTCCGATTGCTCATTCGCAACGACCACGTCCTTTTTTCTACGTTCTCTCCGGCAGGGGTCTGCTCCGGAAAACAATATATATTTTTTTTCTTTAAACAATTAAATGAATTCTTATTGATTGAAAGATGAATTATTATCGATGAAAAAGAAAGGGCCAGAACATTTTTATCATTGGCTTCGATGATCAACGTCTCAAGATGGGAAAAGTTGTTTTTGATGGAAAAACAAAAAAATTAGTAGCAAACAACAGGAGGGAGGGTTGCTCAAATAAACCCAAACAAACCCAAACAAACCACAGCAAACCGAAACTACTGGAAGGAGGGTCGCCAGTGTTTGGCTACTGGAAGCTCAGTCGATAAAGTAGGCGAGTGTGCTCTTTATCGCAAATATCTGACGCACACGTGAATACACGGATACCCCAAAACAAACCCAAACAAACCCAAACATACGTGACAACCCGGATGTAAAGACGAAACGGTCCCGTGGCCTCTTTATCTTTTCCTCTCTCTCTCTCTCTCTGTCTCTCTTTCTCTCTCTCTTTATCTCTCTCCACAGGGAGAGGGAGCATTTGCGGGAGACAAGTCCGGAGCCAGAAGAGCCACACGGAAGGCTTCGTGTATATTTCTGTGGATGTGTCATGGCACGTCTGCTACCTAACGTACGAGGCAAGTTTCCTTTGTCTCGCAAACTCGTACTCACCGGTGCCTGTGACCCTGCGCAAAAGCCAACCCCCCCCCCCCCCGTCCTCACCCGCCACCCCCGCAAACTCACCCCTCTGTGTTACCCCGTTCATGCGCTTTGTGTCCCATACTTGTGAGAGAACATCCCAGCGTATT
This sequence comes from Ophion ventricosus, assembly GCA_963932345.1. Taxonomy (NCBI): domain Eukaryota; kingdom Metazoa; phylum Arthropoda; class Insecta; order Hymenoptera; family Ichneumonidae; genus Ophion; species Ophion ventricosus. The sequence continues at coordinate 5,661,501 of OZ010726.1, read as the reverse complement.
CATTCTTCTCTTATTCTCCCCTCATCGTCCATCCGAGCTTCCCTCTACCTTCCCCCCTCCCCCTCGGCACAAAGTCAACCCCTTTTATAGAGAACTCTCGTGACAACTTTACCTTAAGGGGACCTTTAGGAATCATTATCACAAAAACTATTCGTTCGGTTTTATCCAAGTTGGTTTTATTAAAAAGTATATATTCCGCATTTAAAGTTAGATAGCCCCGTCGAAAAAAAAAAGATAATCAAATTTGATAAACGGCTTTTCAAAGGGAACAAATTCAGCTTTATTTTACCTTTTTTTAAATATTTTTTATGATAAATTTTTTTCATAAACCCAAACGGATTCGAAAAAGCCCAAGCAAAGCTTTGACGTTCGTCACGAAGCCCAAACAAACCCAAGCAAAGCTTTGACATTCATTCATGAATCACGACCACATTAATTTTTCATCTTTTCGCAATCGCCTGGCGTGCACCATTAATCCCCGTGAGTATTTAACTCATGGCCCTACGGGGACCTTGAAAAGTTGATTAAGACTTCCGTTCACGAGGGACTCTCGAGATCCTTTTTTTTTTCTTCCTGTTGCCAACTCGGAAAGAAAATACTTGATACTCGCAACTGGGCACAAATTTCCCACGCGGCCTCTACCGCGTCACCACTCATTGCCTCGTCCTCATTACGCGACATCTTTTTTTTTCCCCTCATTGGATTACCACTCGAGTACCTTTAGACTTCCGGTTTTTTTTTCGTTCCGGCAACGATTCTGCTGCTGTTTGTTTCCCAGCAAGCCGAAAAAAAATTGGGTTTTGTTTGGGTGCAACGCTTTGGAGATTGACATGGTCCACTTGGTGGGATAGGAAGAAGAGGAATGGCTCGTTTTTTCCTTTGATGTTCAAGAAAATGAGCTCTCTCTCTCTCTCTCTCTCGGTCTCTCTCTCATCTTACCCCTATCCCTGGGGCAAACCACCCTACTCTTCCATACATGACGAAGGATGGAAACAGCCGACTGCGTTCCCAAGTGCGCTAGAGCAAGGAGAGCTCTCTTTGCTACGCCCCCGCTCCCTTCCACTCGTCATCCCCCGGCGCGATATTACGCCGCAGAAAATTACGACGACAGGTCTCGGGGAAAATAGTATAACGGTGGACACGAGGACGAAACAGAATGGAATAACCAGGAATTTTTCATCCATCCTACACCACTTTCCACCCTAAGCCAATCAATTCGATGACGACGTGATACATTTTTTTAAAGCTTCAAGCTCCGTGTCCATTGCGTACTTTTCGACCCTCGCCCCTCCTCCCAGCCCCTCTGGACTTGTCCAATCGTCACTAAAATCAACGCCCGAAAAATCACAAGGCTCAGGGCCAGTCTCAATCAAAGGGTTCGATTGGAGGGAGATGGATTGAACGAAACGGAAAGACTGAAGAACAGTTTTTCCGGCTGGAAGAACACGAGGCCCACCAAGCGTTGCGGAATTCGATGAAAAATGTTCAGCTGCGCAGCGTTTTTCTTTTTTTTTTTTTTTTTTGAGTCCAAAACCGGATGCGTGACGGAACACCCCTGCGAACAGGCTGCGTGGGTGGTTCGTTGCAAGCTCGTGGGGCGAAGGGAGTGAAAGCGCTTTCGTTAAAGTGGATGGGTGCTGCTGGACATCGCGGGGAAGGGCCGATGGTGTACAATGCAAACAACAATATGCAATCAAGTAGTTGACGCTTGACGTTCGCATTACCTCGGCCATTGTTGGCTTGTTTCAACGTCATTCCGGAATTGCCGATGCTCCAGCCTGGAGAGAGAGAGAGAGAGAGAGAGAGAGAGAAGCGTTGGAGTTGGACAGGAAGACCAAAGGAATTTGCTAAACATGAGGTATGCGTAACCAAGGATGATAGAAATAGACTGGGAGGAATGGTGACCTCCAAGGATGCTCAATTAGGACGATGATTATTTGGCAAGGGTATCGCGAAAGTGGCTGGCTTGGACGCCATTCGCATGCGTTATGGAATTGCATGATCCATAATGCTTATCGCATGCGGACCAAACCCCAACAAACCAAAATAAACCAAAACAAACCCAAACGAACCCAAACAAACCAAAATAAACCTAAACAAATCATTGATGACATTCCCACTGAAAATCCATGGGATGCCATTTGTTGAGACGTAAGACCAATCATTTCAGGAATTGCAACGTGTAAAAAATGCCGAAATATTGACCAAAAGATAATAGACCAGATGATCTTGAATAATGAAGTCCATGGAAGCCTCAACCGAAAGTAGAGTAGATGCGGCAAGCATCTGGAAGACTTGGTAGGAAAATAACAGCGAGGTTTATTGGACGTTGCCACTTTGTTAGGTCATTTCCATCCTTTGAGGTCTTGAAGGGCGGATACTTGGCGGAACAGGGGCGAGTGCCACTGGCAGCTAACACTTCCGCTACTCGTGAGAGAGATCGTTGTTACAATGGCCCCGTTGGTATTTCGCCTTGGTTTTCCAACTGCTGCGCAGTGGATATGTGGCCTCGTGTGTGTATCCGCAGAGTGGTGCTGTAGCTTTGGAGAGTGTATCGAAACGGTCCCGATACAAAGGGGCGAGAGATGAAAAGGGAGAGGGGGTTGTGTGGGTGGTAGAGGGATGAAATTGAGAAAGGCGATATCGTAGGGGGTGCCGATGGAACACGATTTCGAGTAGCCGGAATGGACAATGGCCGAACGGCTGGCTCGAGTGTGCCGATGCTACGAGGTGGTTGGCTCTCCAAACCAACCCCCCTCGCCCCCCCCCCCCCTCCAACCCTCTACCCACGCACATCCCACTGTTGTTACGGAAAAGGTCAGCAAGGCCGGGGGGCAGCTATTGATTTTCCCGAATTTATAGCTGCCATAATGCAACAAATATTTGCAATCTTCGGCCGTTTGGAACGTAAGGGTAGTTTGGTTGCGGGGGTGGGATGGACTCGTTGCAAGGCTCGAACGCCCGATGGAAAGGGACTTTTTGGACGATGGGATATGTAGACATTTACATATCTATGAGCACGTACTACCGTAGCGTGTTCTTTCGGCCGCCACCACCACCGTCACCCCCTTTCAACCACCCTCTCGAACAACCCCTTACTCCTTGGCGCTTTGCATGCATCGTGCATGACTCTTCCTCGGAGACGATTACCACTGCATTCGCACCATTTTTTTTTGTTGTGCACACAACATTGTGCGGCTTTATTCGACTGCGGAGGGTCGAAATGTAAACCCAAACAAATTCATCCCTCTCGGAAGAAACGTCACAGTGTCCGCCTTCGATTTATTTTGACACTCGTGTATTTAATCAAGCATTGAAAATTATTAATGCTTTTTCTTTTATCGGCGGAAAAAACGGGAATGGAAACCACCCCCACGAGTCACTTCGATATTTGACGACCAAGCAATCCGACGATCTGAATGAAACAAAAACCTTCTTCTAATGTGAAGCGATGAAAAATCGACTATGGAAGTATTGGAAAATAATTCAAGAGGGTTGAACCACCCCTCCTTCTTCTTCTCGCTTGTTTCGTTTGCTAAATTTTCGCTTGTTTCGTTTGCTTTTTTTTTTTTCATTCACGACCATATTGGATTCACGCCTTTCCGCCGAGTTTATTGAGCGAATTCTCTTTCTCGTTTATAATTTCGTTGGCTCGGGGGTGCTTGGGCGGAGGGCGCAGAATTGTAAACACTTTTCTCGTTGGAGCTTTTCCGGCAACGAGATATTTTTTATGTTCACGCGCGACGCTTTATTTGGTTTTTTTTTTTTTTGCTGGAAAGCTCAAAGAGTATCCGCGACAATTTTACGACTGCCACCCACGCCAGGGGGCCGGGGGTGGGTGGCGCCTCTCCCGTTTCTTCTTTAATACAAGCGAGTATCTCGTAGCGAAGAGATTCCTTCGTGACAGCCGTAGTTGCAACGGACGCGAGTGCGAAAGTGGAAACTTTTAACGACAGCCTATCCGGAAGGGGGCGGCGGGGGTGGTGTTGTTGGATGGTAGGGGTTGAAAGGGGGTAGTTCTCACTTAGACGAAAGGGAAGAAGAGACGAGGAGAACGCCGCCGAAGCGACACCGAGACGAGGAAAAATGTGAAGGGGTTTCAAACCCCCCGCCCCCACGCGCCTCCTCCCCCACCACCCCTGTAGGAGCTTCGGTACGGCACGAACGAGCTCGAAAAATGTCGCGAGCGCAAGGATAAATAGGAGTTGAGGCAAAGTACATCGAGTCGAATAGTGTAAGGGTAGAAAAAAAAAAAGCGCGAATAAAGAAGTCTCTTGCGCCGAGGCACTACGGAGGGAAGAAATTAAAATTCTTGAAAAGAACAAGAATGGCGAAGCGAGGCAGTTGCCGGAAAGTGTGTTGGCCAGGATTAATGAGAAATTCATCAAATGTGGGTTTTCATTCGTGTCGAAAGTTGAAGATATTTGAAGAAAGAAAAAGAAAAAGAAAAAAAAATAGAACGTGGAATATTTTTTAACGGACCGATAATATAATAAATTGTAAATAAATAAACGAATTTTCGAATTTCGAATAAAAAAATTTCGACTAGTGGGCCATTCGTCTATGAATATTGAATATTCGGGTCTATTCCCTAGGCTGACAAGCGTTGAACCAAATATTTCGGTGCTGCGTGGGGAGGGGGGAGGGTAGGGTAATATTTAAAAGCTCTCGCGAGTGGTAAATCCTGTATAAATTCAATACAACTACGATAAAATCGGTTTAAAGGATACGTGACGTATGTAGAGTACTCCCTGGGCATTCGAGGGAAAATTCAAGTCCCACCCTTCCCCCCCCCTCACTTCCCTGTACAAGCTGTGTAAGCACTCATCGGAAAATCGACTTTCCCGGTAACTTTAATGCACTACAGACGTCGTGTGATGCGACCGAGTTGGTCGGGTCGGGGGTGGTTCCGCGGGGGGGATGATTCTCTTCAATGATGCACGAAGTATCGCGTGGCAGGTTTTCGATGGCAGCGTTAAATTATGCCGGGCTTGCGGAGTTTTTTTTTCTTTTCTTCCGTTTCGACGTGCGATAATTTCAATTTTAGCGATGGAGAATTTTTATTTTCCTTTTTTTGCCCAAATCAATGATTCAGATTATTCCTAGAATTTTGTAAGATATTTTCAGTTTTATTTCATTTCGGGAAAACTCGCGTTGAGGCGGAAAAATAAATTTTTTTCGCCCCCTCTTCTCTTACCTTCTGGTCATCATCGCGAGCCATGTATCCACAGTCCGAAAAAATAAAATAAAATAAAAACGAAAGCAAAAAAAAAAAAGGATCGGGTAGGTGAGAGACCGCCATCTCTGTGACGTATCGGCTACCAATCGCAATTTCCGGTTGGTCGGTTTGGTCGGCAGTTGCGGCCGAATGAAATCGAGACTCGCCTCGTCGTTCAGCTTTTTTCTTTATTTTTTTTTTTTTTATAAAAGCTCCGCGGTTTCTTTTTGCTTACCGGAAATGCGGAAGGTCGAGCCCCCACCCTGTTGGATTTTTCGACGTCGCCAGGACTTACCGGGCGTTCGTATGGACACACACGCGTATACACGAGAGGAGTAACTAAATAATTCCTCTTTTGATAAAGTGGCCTGGTAACTCGACTTCCGCTTGCCCACGAAATTCTACCCCGCCACGCCCCTCCCAATCGCCCCATGCCCACGTCCTTTTACGTCAGGGAATTACGAAGGCCAACTTGTTGAGTGCCAACTTCTGGTTTTCTCACCTCTAGCCTCGAATAAATATCATCATCATCATCATCATCGTCGGAAAATAAAATACTACCCTGGGAGTACTTAAAAATAAATTTTACTATCGAGTATTTGAATAAATGAATTTTTACCTCCGAGTACTTGAAAAAATTAAAATTTTCACCAGCGAGTAAATAAATCGCTGAATTGAAAGGGTGAAAATATTTTTCACGGGGCAAGAGGGAAGGGTGGTTGGTCCGTGGAATGGGCGAAGACTGAAGAAGCTTTTACCTCACAGTCGATTCGACCCATGGTGCACGAGCTTCTGCTACTCTTGCGATTGAAAATAATTACTATTCCGAAAGAAACACGCCCACTCGTGAAAGCACCGTTAAGTGCGGGGGCGGATATCGGAGGGTGTTTGTTTTTTTTTATTTGCCCTTCCGCCGCCCCTCGACAGTCGTAGTCTTTCCGTTTCGCGCCAAGGGCGAAGGGCCCTAAAAATCCGGGTCCTGCCTCATGATCTACAACCGGAAATGAACTTCTACATGTTTTCTTCTAAATTGTTATTTTATTAATTATTTCTATTCATGTGGAGACATTTTTTTTTAATTAGTTTTATTTATTAATTTGAAAAAAAGTAAGAAGCGGTATTGAAATTAATTTTTTAAGTTAGGGGTAGTTTCTGAAAACTACCCCCACTGATGAGGATAATTTTTTAAAAGACGAGGCCAGAGACAAAGGGTTAGAGCCAAAAACTATCTCCCAAAGTAGGTAGTAGTTTTTAAAAACTACCCCCTACTCCTAGGGGTGGCTTTTTTCCAGGACTTTTTCATCTCGGAGCGGAAACTGGCGCGGGCTGACAGTTCGTTCGATACGTGGCAAGGAGCCGGGCCTCGAAAAAAAAAGAAAAAAAAACGCGGGTGATACACTTGACGTGTGTTCACTTATGGCGTATCCAGTCGTTGATGAAAGTAAGCTTTTTCCGGCTTGAGCGGCCAAGAGCGGGGGCAGGAGGAGAAGGAGGAGGAGGAGGACGAGATTAAAACGCATTTCCAAGATTTCCCGGATGTCCCGCTCGTCCATTTTTCCCCGAGCTTTTTTTTTTTGTGCAAAACCGTTCATACATGACTCTTTAGCGTCTAGGGGATGTTCCTCCTCCTCCCTCCCGACTCCCAGTGGGCTCGCTGCGGGAAGTCCTTGTCCCGAACACTACAGCGGATTTCTATCTTTGACGGGACTTAATGTCCCGGATAAAAATTGCTTTTCTTTTATTTTTTGTTTCCTCCCCCCTTTCTTGCTTTACTCCACCGAGCGCTTCGAGGATGGTGGTGAGTATATTCGTGAAGATGGAGGCTAGCTGTCCATTTGCTTGATAAAATTTATAACTCAAGAGGCAACCTTCGCAGGTGGATTCTTTTTTTATCCTTCTTATCGCTTCGTCGTTTGAACAGGTAGTCATTTTATCAGGAATTGGACCCCTAATTAGGGGTTGATTTTCGAGAAAAAAATATCCTTCCCCAGTGCACCTCCACCAATATCTCGCGATAACGAGCTCTTTGCCATCGATGAGCCAACTGGCAAATGTTATTTCCGGTTCAGCGTGGACAGGGGTTGGTCATCGAATGGTGCCGTTTCGCGGTAAGGTTAGTATTTTCGGCTAAGAGGATTGCGGCGGACCATTAACCTCAGCGATAAGCACTTCTCTCGTCGTTGCGAGCATCGAGAACGCGACGAAGGAAGAGTCCGTCAGGCTGGCTCTCGTGAAGCTCGCGAAATGTGATCATGGCGTCCTTACGAGACCACCCCCTCTTCACCCTTCCAAAGCCCTTACTGCACATCGTATACGCGATATTAATAACGACACTCGATAAACTTCGATGCACCGTTGCGACCGCGAAAGCCCATTTCTACGTTATCGTCCTCGCGGCTGTCGGTTTCATTACTACGGGGGACATCTTTGACCTCACGAAGGGCCACGAGCGAACCCAAACAAACGCGCCCCTCGATCGATGACGCGCCGGAATCAAAATTATGCGATAACTCGTTTCATCCCTTAAATCCCTCAAAAATCATCCCTCAAACATCATCCCTTAAAATCATCCCTTAAACATCATCCCTTAAAATCATCCCTTAAATTGATTTTTCCGGAAAAAAATTAAGTCGAAGACAAATTTTTTCGAACCTTTGGAAAAAAAAATTCGACTTTAAAATCATTTCAGGGCTCTACCTGATGGAGAATTTTCCGCTGATTACGAATATCGCCGGGCTTTTTACCAAAGCTCAAAATTACGCGGTCTCAACGCAAAAAAAACTTGATTTTTCCATTGCGCTCCCAATATTCAATCGAGAGCCATTTACCAAATCGTCGCCGAAGCTTTCGCAACGAAGGGGGGGGGGGGGGGGGGGGCAAAAAAAGACGAAAAAAAAGTACAGTCGAGATGCCAATTGGGGAGGTAGGAAAAAAAAAGTTCTCGATATTCGCGAAAAAAAAAAACGGAAATCTGTTTCCGATACACGCGCTTCTGGCTTGCATTATGAAAGCGGATTGCCGCGATCTCCCTGTACACTGGTGGCCCGTCGAGATATATATATATTTTTTTTCTATTCTTCTCGACTAAATTTGCCGCTTTTCGTGCTGAAGTGAAAAAAAAAGCTACCGCGACTACGAGAGACAGCCGAAGAAACTCGATCGATCGCCCATTAGTCCTGTCTCTTTGAGCACGAGCAAAAATTCAATGAAAAATGAGAAGAGCTCGTGATAAAAGTTTTGGAGATTAAAAAAAAAAGGAATCCTTACGAAACTGGAGAATTTCTCCGATTCGTAACGCATTGAAAGGAACGATGGTCCCGAATTATAAAAGGGAAGATTATCCTCCGTCCCTCTCGGACCCTATTTTACGAGGGTGAACTTTATGGACGAGCGAGCCTGGCGATTCAACTTTTAAATCCATACAAAGCGTTGTCCTGGACGAAATGTGAATGGAGAAAAGCTGAGAAATGAGAGAGAGAGAGAGAGAGAGAGAGAGAGAGGGACGGAAAGAGAGGTGCGAATTTTCTTTCGATTTTTGTTTCGCAAAAATTTTACGATGCGGCGAAAAGGAGGACGAAAGAGAGAGAGAGGTTCGTAGGAGGGTTGGAGGGTGAAGATGGGAAGCTTGGGGAACGCAAGCTGGCAAGGTTTATCCGCGTCTCGGTTTACGGCAACTTTCTCCAGCTCTCTCTCTCTCTCTCTCTCCCTCCCCCTCCCTCGCTCTCTCTTCTCTCGCAATCGGAAGAAACTTTTTATCCTCCGTGGTACAGAGTTTTTTCTCCTTTCACCTGGAAAGCTTCCGTGCAACAGCGGCACAAGAAACGAGCTTTTTTTTCCCACGACAGTCGAAAGAAAGGAGGCGAGAGAGAGCGAGAGAGGGAGGGAGAGAGAGAGAGAAATGAAAGGTTGTTCGCCCGCGGCACGCGCTCGCGCGGTTCCCATACTTACGCCGACAAAACAAATAGATTCCCGTTGCGAGAAAATATTCGGCTATATTTCAATCTCCGAAGGGAAAAGAATAATACCAGGCATTGCGCCCATCCCCGCCCCCTCACCCCTTGCCGCCCCCGCGTCGAGCTATTACTTTGCTCCCGTGTAGACGACACGATCTCCAATAGTTTTTCCACTCCTTCTTCGTTCACGCCTCTTCCACTTTGTCGTGAAACAAAAAAAAACAATTATTTACACGGATTTGTATCTTTTTTTTTTCGTCCTCCTGTCGAAAACCTGAGTTTTCGAACCAAACAAACCCAAACAACCTGAAATTCAGTCAGCAACTTCCGGCAGGATCCCATCCAGGACATCATCATCATTTTTTTTTCTTTTCTTGTTTGTTCTTTCAAATCAGCCGAAATTCATTCGATCATTGTATATCTCGGGTTTGTACGGCGCGGCGCTACGACTGTTTGAAATTTCGTGATTTTGGCGATTCCGGAAAAGTGACCCGAAAGGGTCGAAGAAATTTTTTTTCGACTTTTAAACCATTTCAGGGGTCATTTTAATGGGAAATTTTTCGCTGATCACGAATATCATCGAGTTTCTGCCGAAAGCTCAAAATTACGCGGGCTAATCGCAAAAAACTGCTTTTTCCACAATTTTGACGATTTTCAATGAAAATTTTGGTTTTTGGAGAAAATCAATGGTGAATTCGTGTTCAGGAGGTAAAAATACATCGACATGAACTTAGAAAAAAAATATTAAAAATCCAAATTTTTTTCGCATTTTGGTCAAAAATAAGTTGCTCCACGGAATCGTCGATCATTAATTTTTGGTTTGGATTAGGAACTCCGCTTTGGGGGCATTCTCTTCGTTATCGTTTTCTCTTTGAAATGCCGTTTCGTTCATGGAGTTCCGATGATTTTTCGATTTTTGGCAGAATTTCAAAGACGGAGCATCGATTTTTGCTAATTTTTCCATACATACCCCTTTGCCTTTTTTTTGGCCATTCTTCAAGTGGACTTTCCGGGCAAACTAATTGAGCTATCGGTCTGTACCCAACGGCATTCTCTAAGTCTATCAAAATCCTTTTCAAAACCCTCCCAATAAGTCTTCGAAACTCGAATAGGACCGGCGCTACGACTGTTTGAAATTTCGTGATTTTGGTGATTCCGGAAAAGTGACCCGAAAGGGTCGAAGAAATTTTTTTTCGACTTTTAAACCATTTCAGGGGTCATTTTAATGGGAAATTTTTCGCTGATCACGAATATCATCGAGTTTCTGCCGAAAGCTCAAAATTACGCGGGCTAATCGCAAAAAACTGCTTTTTCCACAATTTTGACGATTTTCAATCGGCGTTTTAACTATGCAAGTGTGCTCTGCTGATGGATAGGCATTAGTTCTAGGTACTTTCTGGGCAGAATGCTATGGTATTTGTATTGTTTGATGTAGTCGAGAAGAGTTCTGGCTCCTAAGTGTTGCCAAATAATTGTAAAAAAATTTTATCGGCGTTTTAACTATGCAAGTGTGCTCTGCTGATGGATAGGCGTTAGTTCTAGGTACTTTCTGGGCAGAATGCTATGGTATTTGTATTGTTTGATGTAGTCGAGAAGAGTTCTGGCTCCTAAGTGTTGCCAAATAATTGTAAAAAAATTTTATCGGCGTTTTAACTATGCAAGTGTGCTCTGCTGATGGATAGGCGTTAGTTCTAGGTACTTTCTGGGCAGAATGCTATGGTATTTGTATTGTTTGATGTATTCGAGAAGAGTTCTGGCTCCTGACTGTTGCCAAATAATTGTAAAAAAATTTTATCGGCGTTTGAACTATGCAAGTGTGCTCTGCTGATGGATAGGCGTTAGTTCTAGGTACTTTCTGGGCAGAATGCTATGGTATTTGTATTGTTTGATGTAGTCGAGAAGAGTTCTGGCTCCTAAGTGTTGCCAAATAATTGTAAAAAAATTTTATCGGCGTTTTAACTATGCAAGTGTGCTCTGCTGATGGATAGGCGTTAGTTCTAGGTACTTTCTGGGCAGAATGCTATGGTATTTGTATTGTGCGATGTAGTCGAGAAGAGTTCTGGCTCCTAAGTGTTGCCAAATAATTGTAAAAAAATTTTATCGGCGTTTGAACTATGCAAGTGTGCTCTGCTGATGGATAGGCGTTAGTTCTAGGTACTTTCTGGGCAGAATGCTATGGTATTTGTATTGTTTGATGTAGTCGAGAAGAGTTCTGGCTCCTAACTGTTGCCAAATAATTGTAAAAAATTTTTATCGGCGTTTGAACTATGCAAGTGTGCTCTGCTGATGGATAGGCGTTAGTTCTAGGTACTTTCTGGGCAGAATGCTATGGTATTTGTATTGTTTGATGTAGTCGAGAAGAGTTCTGGCTCCTAACTGTTGCCAAATAATTGTAAAAAAATTTTATCGGTGAAAATTTTATCAATGAAAATTTTGGTTTTTGGAGAAAATCAATGGTGAATTCGTGTTCAGGAGGTAAAAATACATCGACATGAACTTAGAAAAAAAATATTAAAAATCCAAATTTTTTTCGCATTTTGGTCAAAAATAAGTTGCTCCACGGAATCGTCGATCATTAATTTTTGGTTTGGATTAGGAACTCCGCTTTGCGCGCATTCTCTTCGTTATCGTTTTCTCTTTGAAATGCCGTTTCGTTCATGGAGTTCCGATGATTTTTCGATTTTTGGCAGAATTTCAAAGACGGAGCATCGATTTTTGCCAATTTTTCCATACATACCCCTTTGCCTCTTTTTTGGCCATTCTTCAAGTGGACTTTCCGGGCAAACTAATTGAGCTATCAGTCTGTACCCAACGGCATTCTCTAAGTCTATCAAAATCCTTTTCAAAACCCTCCCAATAAGTCTTCAGAACTCGAATAGAACCGGCGCTACGACTGTTTGAAATTTCGTGATTTTGGCGATTCCGGAAAAGTGACCCGAAAGGGTCGAAGAAATTTTTTTTCGGCTTTTAAACCATTTCAGCGGTCATTGTAATGGGAAATTGTTCGCTGATCACGAATATCATCGAGTTTCTGCCGAAAGCTCAAAATTACGCGGGCTAATCGCAAAAAACTGCTTTTTCCACAATTTTGACGATTTTTAATGAAAATTTTGGTTTTTGGAGAAAATCAATGGTGAATTCGTGTTCAGGAGGTAAAAATACATCGACATGAACTTAGAAAAAAAATATTAAAAATCCAAATTTTTTTCGCATTTTGGTCAAAAATAAGTTGCTCCACGGAATCGTCGATCATTAATTTTTGGTTTGGATTAGGAACTCCGCTTTGGGGGCATTCTCTTCGTTATCGTTTTCTCTTTGAAATGCCGTTTCGTTCATGGAGTTCCGATGATTTTTCGATTTTTGGCAGAATTTCAAAGACGGAGCATCGATTTTTGCTAATTTTTCCATACATACCCCTTTGCCTTTTTTTTGGCCATTCTTCAAGTGGACTTTCCGGGAAAACTAATTGAGCTATCGGCCTGTACCCAACGGCATTCTCTAAGTCTATCAAAATCCTTTTCAAAACCCTCCCAATAAGTCCTCAGAACTCGAATAGGACGGGCGCTACGGCTTTTTGAAATTTCGTGATTTTGGCGATTTCGGAAAAGTGGCCCGAAAGGGTCGAAGAAATTTTTTTTCGACTTTTTACCCATTTCAGGGGTGATTTTAATGGGAAATTTTTCGCTGATCACGAATATCATCGAGTTTCTGCCGAAAGCTCAAAATTACGCGGACTAATCGACAAAAAACTGCTTTTTCCACAATTTTGACGATTTTCAATGAAAATTTTGGTTTTTGGAGAAAATCAATGGTGAATTCGTGTTCAGGAGGTAAAAATACATCGACATGAACTTAGAAAAAAAATATTAAAAATCCAAATTTTTTTCGCATTTTGGTCAAAAATAAGTTGCTCCACGGAATCGTCGATCATTAATTTTTGGTTTGGATTAGGAACTCCGCTTTGCGCGCATTCTCTTCGTTATCGTTTTCTCTTTGAAATGCCGTTTCGTTCATGGAGTTTCGATGATTTTTCGATTTTTGGCAGAATTTCAAAGACGGAGCATCGATTTTTGCTAATTTTTCCATACATACCCCTTTGCCTTTTTTTTGGCCATTCTTCAAGTGGACTTTCCGGGCAAACTAATTGAGCTATCGGTCTGTACCCAACGGCATTCTCTAAGTCTATCAAAATCCTTTTCAAAACCCTCCCAATAAGTCTTCAGAACTCGAATAGGACCGGCGCGGCGGCTTGATTGATTTTGTCCGGCTTCGATAACTCATTCAACGTATCGGCGCTTGCGTGGACAACAAAAAAAAAAAAGAAGAAGAAAAAACGATACGGGGGGATGGTGTGTCGCGGTTGATGGTGCGCAAATGCACACACTATCGTTTATTAAATTTATAACGCGGTCATCCCCCTCCACGCCAGTGTGAGGGTGGGGGGCAGCGGTAGGAAGAGAGAGAGAGAGAGAGAGAATAAAGTGGAAAGTGGGTCTTTTGCCATTCGATAAAGTCGAGGCGTCGACGTTCAACGGGCGTGACCATCCCAACGATCGATTTACCGCAAAATTGTCGAGCTGCTGCTGCTGGCCTGGTGTGACGATGAAAATTCAACTATCCTCGCGGTGTGTTCATTTTGGGCAATCGCAGCGGTATTTTGCGACGGATGGTGGTAGGGCCACCAGGACGGGGGCGGAGGTGTGGGTGCTGCGGGGGGGTGAATTCTCGGTTCGGCGGATGGCAATGAGCTTGGTGGACGACCGGAAGCTCCGATGGAACGACGGGGTGGCGTGTGGGGGTGGGTGGAAGAGACGTGTGACGAGTGGTGCGGAGCAGGATGCGCGGGGAGGAGAGACCAGACTAGTCGGGGAGGGGAACTATAAACCACAGAAGACAATGGCTGCTTCGGTAATAGAATAACACGGGACCGCGGCACGTCCGATAGCGTTTCAATTAAGGGGGGGAGGGCACATACTAGTAGACGGCTAAAAAAAAAAATTGTTGAATTTTCGATATGCTATATGTACGATTTAATCGAAATTTGTTGTATTCGAAAAGTACATTTATCGGAGATTTATTGACGAAATTTTATTTTATGGTTTCGCTAAAAAAATCACTTCTTCACACACACCTTCCCTTCGCTCTTGATGCACATTTCTCTTCTTCCTCCTCCATTAATACCTCCTCCCCTTCTTCTATTATCTTTCCATTCTGTTTATCCTTCCCTCGCCCCTCGTCCTCAACCTTTGCCCTCTTCACTTTCTTCATTCTTTTTCCTCACACACACCTTCTCTTCGTTCTTGATGCGAATTTTCCTTCTTCCTCCTCAAGAGATTCCTCCTTTCTCTCCCATCTTATCTTCCCCTCCCGTTTATCCTTTCCTTTACCCTCGTCCTTAACCTTCGCCCTCTTTTCGCCCTCTTTCTGCTTCTTCACACACACACACACCTTCTCTTCGTTCTTGATGCGAATTTTTTCTTCTTCCTCCTTCACCTTCTCTCTTACCTTTCCCTCCCATTATTTTCCTTTCCTTCTACCTCATCCTTATCCTCCGCTATATTTCGGATTTAGCTTTAACCCCGAACGTCAAAAATCCACCTTCCCTAATTTTCACCCAACGAAAGCTCAACTTGTCCGAATCACCGGCAAGTTCTTCCCAGCTTTAGCCGAAAGCTCCGAGCCCCCCATCCATTGAGCGCGATGATATATTAAAGCTCTTGTCCCGGACCTTCGGGCCTCATTACTCCCCCAATTGTTCTCTCAACTCTGCTATTATAAACATTTCCTTGCCGGATCATTATTTCCAAAGTGTACTCGAGTAAAGCTGGAAAATCTCGGGGATTATCGGCACTAATAGTTTTTTTTTTTTTCGTCCGCTTTCATCGTACATTCGCGGGTCAGTTGGCTCAGCATCACGCGTTCTAAAACTACATTCAATCACCCACCCCCGTCTCCAATTTGATTGCTTTCATTGCGTCATTAATATTGTAAATTGCCAGTCGTGTACACGACGCGATTTTGCATCACTATCATCGAACGGAAGTGCCTCCAACGGATCTTTGGAAAAAAGAAAAGGAAAGGACGTCTGGGGGGGGTGGGATGATGACCATTCGATTGATGCTTCCAGTTCATTTAGCTCCAATCACTTTTCATTACGACAGAGGTGTATGGATTGTTTTGACAGGAGGACGGGGGGGCGCTGCCAGGGGGTTGATATTCGCCATTCTATCATGATCCAGGTACTACACACGCATAATGGACTTTATTATCGACCACAGAGAGAAAGAGATACGCAAAAGCGAACCTACACCCCCCAACTCTAAACGCCACCCCACCCCCGCCTCGGGAGGATCGACGAGATTGGTTGAATTTGGAATTTCAACAATTTTCACAATAACGCGCTATTGTGGCGTGGATATCGGGGCGAAATATGCACGGTATTATTACATATAAAATACACATATATAGGGGGCGAGAGGGGGTGCAAAGCTCATCAATGTTCGCCGATACGTACATACGTTTCTCGATTGACTGCACATCAATGATCATTCCCGCTGCTTATCATTGACAATACATTCCAGCCACCCCCCTCGAATTAATAGAGTCCTTGTAACTCATCACTTTAGGGATCAACCCTTTAGAATTTTTCATCCCCCCCCTAAAAAACCAGTGAAAGCTCGGAATTTCTCCGTCACGGATTTCTCGATGCGTGTCGTAATTAACAATTAATCCCATTAGCGAATGAGAATAATCGGGGTGAGTCACTCGTGATGCAGGCGAGCAATGCGGGGTTGTTAAGTGGACCGTGCGGTGATAAATGCAGCCCTGACATTTTCCATCGAAATTATTGGTACTTATGTTCGTTGAGCTAGGTCATATAATTATTTTTCTTTTTTTGCACGCTAATGGCAAAAGATGAAAGCACACACTCGTCATTGGCGATTCTTGATGAACGGGCTGTCAATTTGAGAATTCGAAAGCCCCTGGGGGAAGGGTGGGGGTGGAAAATGCGCTGATGGAGAGTGAATTAAAAAAAAAAAAGCTTTGCCAACTAGAGGGATGTTTTGAGTGGGATCGGGGTGTATTGAGTCATCGCTGTTGTCATGCAGATCGAGTAAACGAACCTATCTGAGCGTTCGCGCTTTATCGCTCGCCGTTCAGCTTTTCAAACGTTTGTTCAGTACGGTTGGAGAACGGATTTGTTGAATAATCCGTAAATGTTTTTCCACGCTATAGCGTATTATACGTGTGCCGTGCACTCGATACCGCTGACGTTTTCCCAACAATTTGCAATTCAAAACAAAAATTTAATAAGTTATCGCTGCTTCGAGCTACCAGGGAATTTTTTTCTTTTTTTTTTTTCAGCTGCGAACAATGAGCTTTTGGGCAAATTTATTACGACAACAAAACAAACCCAAACAAACTTGTAATTATTTTTCTACCGGATATTAACTTTACTGCATTTTTTATTTAAACTCTAGGATTAAAAGAAAAAATAATTCTCGACACAGAGCAAAAAATATTGAGTCTAAATAAAAATGCAATAAAATTAATATTCCAGTGCAAAAAGAATTATAATTTATTCATAGTAAAAAAGAAGAAAAAAAATTGGCAACTTTACATAAAAAATGATAATTATTGTCTCACTCACAATTATTGTCTCATTGTTGCATGTATTTTTATTTGGACTTAATATTTTTCGCTCAGTGTTGAGAATTTTTTTTTTTTTTTTCGTATATATCTCGACACTTTACACGTGATCGTTGGAAGGGACGAGGAAAAAAAAAAAACATTAATGGGCCAAAGTTCTCAGGGGCCTGTTTATTATTTATTCACTGGCTTATCAGAGATGATAATTTTTGCAATTCTCCCCGCAGGCCTTCAGCGTGAATTATGTATTTGATAAGTGGAAGGAGCGAGAGGGTGAAAAAGAAAGGAAAAAAATGTTGCCAGGCGAAGGATGGCGAGAAACGCGAAATGGCCCAACGAGGGGGGTGGGGGCGGAAGGACGAGGCGGGGGTGTGTAGGACGACTGTTGGCAACGTGGCTCGTGTATCATCAAAAGGTGATTCAAAAGTACTGGGACTTTTCGGTTTCTTTGCGCAGCGCGCGGCTGAACGTTGCCAGAAAAAACCACCCCTATCCCGCCCTCCCACGCCCTCCCCCGCCCTCCATAGTTGAATACAGCTGTGTTTAGAAATTAATGAATATTCAAGCCCCCCCCACCAACGGGAAAACGTTAAATCACGTACCACGTGATGATCACGGTTGCCGGAACACGTGAGAACTTTCCTCCCCCGTACGACCTAAACTCTCTTTTACACCACTTTCTCCCGTTCGCGGGCCATCGTGCTCTTTTGATAAACCGATGTCAGTGAAATTCATTCGTTTTACCAATGGGCCGGTGCAAGCGGAGTGTTAAAAAAAAAAAAAAAAAAAACGACGCCGCGCAGGGGTGAAAGAATTTTTCAACAGTGAGAATTTACGAGCCTACCGCTTGGACAACCACCCCCGCAAATTCTTTCGATCGAAAAAAGCTACCGCCCCACCCTCACTGTCCAGCCTCGAAATTCAATATTTGGATTGGAAAGGAATTCGAAGAAAAAAAAACTAATTTTTAATGAAGCTGGAATAAATGTAATTGAGCTGGGACAAATTAAATCAAGCTGGAATAAATTTAATCAAGCTGGAATAAATTTAATTAAGCTGGAATAACTTTATTTAAGCTGGAATAAATTTTATTAAGCTGGAATAAATTTAATCAAGCTGGAATAAATTTAATCAAGCTGGAAAAAAAAATAATTAAACTGGAATAAATTGAATTAAGCTGACATTTAAAAAAAAGCTCTGTTGATGGTGAGAAAAAAATATTAATGGCGAGAGAGAGAGGGCTGTAGTTTGCTGTCATTTTTTTTTACAATGCCTCCGCTTAGTCTCCCTTTTTATTTTCTCGCGTAAAAAAAAAGAGGAGTATCGTCCTCCGTTTGCGCGTGGCGTAGTCCTGACGTCGTGCTTTATCCGCCGTATCGATGAGTCAGGTATAAAAATGATACAGCGCAGTTTGCCTTTAATATACGAACGTTGCAAAGTCTAGTTAATGCAGCAGATAACGCGATGCATTATAGTCATCGAAAGTTTACGCGCTTGTAGGGGGTGGCTCGAGCTAAAGCGGCGAACCAAACGACAATCTTCATGCTTTTTTTTTTCTTTTTTTTTCTTTACCGACACTTCGAGACAGTTAATAATTGTCCGTACTGAGGGTATTTTTTTTTCTTTCGAAAAAACATATCGATTTAGTATTTTGGGACGAGGATACGGCAACGCCCCTGACAGTGAAATTCAATTGTAATTGATCACGACTGGATCCTTACATAAATACGTCTGTCGTTAGTCAATGGAGTTGAAGAAGCCCCGGAGCTATTTTTCTACCTTAAAAACTTTTATTTCATCCCTCGTGCCTTTACGGCAGGGGCTACTTTCTTTCTACGTCTAGTTCAACGAGGCAATCTAACTTTTTACCGAAAAAAAAAATCTTCCTCGGTGCAGCATCCGTTTATTATCGGGGCTGAAAGCGCCGTCGATCCTATTTTCCTCCTCCACCTCCGCCCCCCCCCCAACCACCCCCTCTCTCTCCCTCGCTCTTTTCTTTAAATCTTTTTATGTTACTTTTTTTTTCATAAATCTAAGATTAACTCAACGCAGGGTTAACTTAAACTACGATCAACTGAACGTAAGGTTAACTTAAGCTGCGATTAACTAAACGTAAGGTTAACTTAAGCTACGATTAACTAAACGTAAGGTTAACTTGACCCAATATCAACTTAACCTAAGGTTACCTTAACCTAAGATTAATTTAACGTAAGGTTAACGTAACCTAAGATTAACCTAACGTAAGTTTAACCTCAACCTCGCAATAACTCAACGTAAGGTTAATTCAGCTTGAAATTAACTCAACGTAAGGTTTAATTAATCTAAGATTAACGACAAGTATGGTCAACTTAAGCTAAGATTTAACTAAACCTAGATTCAACTTAACCTTAGAGTGAGTTAAGACTGAAATCTCATGAGTTAGGCTTTATTCATTTTCGTGGGTGTACGTGCGGGGGTGGGGTCGAAGGAGAGCCGTAAATCACCAAACTAATTGGTTAGACCTCGTCTACAATTAATTACGAGAAAGAGTGGTGGCCCGAGGGAAGGAGGATCGGAGTAAACGTCACAACGAAACCGCGCTTGGACTCATCCACCGGCACTCGGTGCATTTCGAATTAATAATATTGTTTCGTTCGTGTCTCTTCTCCATTATGAATTATCCTTTATGTATAACTGTTTTTCTTCTTCTTCTTCTTCTTAAACCCATTTTTCTTTTTTTTTTTGCCCCTTACAACCCAATTATCGTGTCCTCGGGATCTATTAATCTCACTCCATGCGAAGTAGAGCTATCACTCTCAAAGGTCTCCGAAGTGCGGGAACGGGGGGGGAGGGGGAGGGGTGTGTGGTATATCCCTTCGTGACACGCAACTATTTACCGAAACGTGGCAACCCTCATTTCCTTCTGTATTCCTCATTCGCGCAGGACTGGAGTCTTGTGGTGGTGCGGGGGTGGAGGTGCGAGGGTGTAGGGAGCTTGAAAGTTGATTAATCGTTCTTTATCATTCGTAAAAACTTGCAATATCATCGGGCAGAGTACTCGCGAGACGAGAAAAATTCCATCATTGGAACATACGTATACCTGAGGGGGTGGAAAAAAAAAAGGAAATTAAATAATTGACGAATTATCAATTTGTCACGGAGTCTGACATTCGAGGCGAGCAAGCCCACTTCAGATGCTCCCAAAATCACGAAACAACGTTTTTGTTTTTCACAATTAAAAAAAAAACATCCAAAATCATTTAATTTTCGGTCTCCCAAAGTGATTGTCCGCCTCAATCTTATCGGCTTTAAATGTCAAAAGATTCGCCAACGTTTGGTCCCCGAATAAACTTGAAGTAATATATTTTGCATTGATCCTCGAAATTAACGGGATCGTGGCAAAAATTGAATCAAAGACGATACTAATTTGATGTCAATTGATGCGATTGATGCTAATTATAATTATTCGATTTTATCGGATCGGATAAATTTCATAGATTGAAATAAATTCGTCTCGAACGAGGAAATAATTGTATTAATATCTTTGCCACTTTTGAATCAATCGTGAATTCCATAACTCTTCATCTTCCAATGAAGGAACAAAAATGTCATCCTTAATTTGTTGAATATGGAACGTATTCTCGTTGGTAATAATTAGCTCCGGCGGGTCGATCTACAAAAGTCACTTAAATCCATGACGAGTTCACCCCGATTGAAACAACAAGAGAAGGGGATGGAGTGAGGGAGGATTGGGGGTGGGGGATGCTGCAAAGCATTCGTTTCAATTTGCATTCTCAACGATGTACGCGAGTACAGATAACACTTGAAAGAAAATTTCCATTTCTAATTTCAGCAACGACTGATCGTCTCTCCCTCTCTCGAAAACACACACACACACACACCCCCATCCGAAAACAACCCCTGTCCTCTTTCATTATTATTATTATTATTTTTTTCCAATTTAAAAGTATAATCTTACCCACTCACGGGATATTAAATTCTTAAGGTAAAACATTTTTCGCGAGAAAACGTTACTCCCGTACCGAGAGAACGTTACAATTACATGGTAATTTTCTTGAATCCAATGCCACCCTCCTGCCGCCCCTCCCTCCGAGCGCCCACCACACAACTGACTCTCTAATCGTTGTCCACCTCCTCCACTTTCGGAGTGTCCTTTTGTTCTCTGACCTTCATTCCGTGACTTGCCAACCTCTTTAATTAGAAAAATAATAAACTTTTCCAACTATTTTTTTTAAAGAGATTTTTTTTCACTCAATAAATTTAGCAAGAATATCCGAATGGAAAACTACCCCTAACAGTAACGAAACGTCTAATTGAAATAAATTCAAATTAAAATAAAGATTCATTAAAATAAACTTTAAATTAAATCAATTTTAATTTAAATAAAATGTAATTTAAAAAAATTAATAAAAATTACGCATAGATGCAAACCCAATATATATATATATTGAAAGAGAAGAATTTCATTCATCGCCGAAGGGGTAGGAGGTTGCTGGGACCTCTGTCCGCGTGTCCGTTGATCCGTGAAAAGCTCGTAATCCCTCTCCCCCCCTGTAGAGTTAATTGCTCGGATGACGAGAGTGCTCCGGGATTTGCAGACGAGAAACTGTCGAGGGATGAAAAAGGGTGGAAGCGGAGAAAAAGAAAAAAAAAAAAAAAAAGAAGACAATTGCAGCAGGCTTGCAGCTTTTTGGAACAACCCTCGAGTCAGCCTACCATCGATCAATTTTACAATAACAATATTCGTTGTGAAATTTACAATTTAAAATACATTTTGCCACACACGATTATTTTAGAATTTTTTTTATTTTTTTCATTTATCGGAAACGCCGAATTTGAGATTCGAGTTAGTCACGCAGCAGCCTCCCGTGCCAAATACCGATAATTTTCTCGTTTGTTAATTGAATTATTTTATTAGCCCGTGATTCCGGATAACGTAATTGAATCACGAGTGACAGAGAGAGAGAGAGAGAGCAGAAGAGATATTTTTGCACCTCGATGCATTAACATTCGAAATATTTGACAGATTGTCGCTCATTTCGTGACCTCTTCGTGAAATCGGTAATTTATCGACGTATTGTCGATTGTACGAGTGCACCTGGTGGACGGTTAATGGGGAACAGTTTTTTTTTTTTTTGTGTACTCGAGCGTGCCACTTGCCAAATGACGAGCAAATGCATTTTCGAGCGAGGGGATGAATAACGAAGGGGTTGTTTGAGTGGTACTCGTGGCTGTGTCCATAGAAATTTATACGTATTTATGACATTCTGACATTCCGACATATAGACGATGCAACAGCCAATATAGCTGAAGATAGAAACACGAAATTTGGACGAAATTTTCCTTGGAAGATGTAGAGATAGGCGTTAGTTCTAGGCACTTTCTGGATAGAATGCTATGGTATTTGTATTGTTTGATGTATTCAATTAGTTTGATGTAGAACGGACGAAAAAAGAATTTTTCGTAAATCAACCCCTAAAGAAATAAAATAGGATGTAAAAGTTTGTATTGAAAAATTGTATTACTCGCGTGCACCAATTTTAAACTCGGTATAAATATTCCAAAAAAACAAATAATGAAATGCATATACCAGGATTTTTTTTAACAACTCCTAATTAATGGTGCAACGGGGTATTGAAGTTTTTATTGGAAAATCGAATTTTCTGCTTTAGTCTCAATAAAATTCAAAAGATGTGTTCCTTAGAGGGCGTAGAGGAGCACTAAAAAATGATTTTTCGAAAATCAACCCCCAAAAGGATGAAATGAGATGTAAAATTTTATATCCAAAATTGCCTGCGCCTGAAAAAAATTGAAGGGAGGATGAAGAGCTTGCACAGTCATATCGTAACTGTATCGTGAATTTTTTTTTTTTGTGTTAGGGTTTTTTTAAGATGAAAAGAGGTCGAAGGCTTCATACTCGTCTGTAAGCTTGGACGAAAGGATACTTTGCCTGGCTCTTGTAATTTACCGTCCGGTTATATTCTCCCAGGCTGGAAGAATGCTTTATTAGAAGCGTGGGCGGAGGTGGGGAGGGGGGGGCGGGGTGTCTCGGGAGCGTAAGTTGCTCGCGTGTTAAGTATTTTATTACAAGTTCATGAATATTCCTGGGTGAAGACCTCCGCGTCCTCGATGCGACGTTTTTTTTTTCTTCTTTTCTTCATGCAATCTTCGGGAGCTTCGAGCGGATGGTATCACAGCTCGTACTCTCCTGTCAGGGTGGCGTAACATCCCCCCCGATGACTATGACCGAGCCAAAAGTGCACAGAGGAAGAGGCTGATCTACGCGCCAAGTTCTATCGCGCGAGAAAAGCCTTTTTCATCCCCCCCCCCCCCCCCCCCCCCCCCCCGCCCCTCTTCGCCCTATCCATAATTGATAACACATTGGACCTTTGTCCCTCCATCCTGCGGCTAAGTGAAATTCTTGCGAAGTTTAATTTAATTATATGAGGCCGCGTGTCGAGGCGATTAATCGCCAGGCATCGGGTGCTCCTCTAACTCCTTCCCCCTCCACCCCACCTCTCGCCCTCGAGAGATCGCCCACTTCCGCTTCCTTCCTTCCCGTAGTAGCGAGGAGAAGCAAGGAACTCCGTTTGTCTTATAGACCACGTCATATATCGATTCCTCCTGTATCCACGAGTGCCCTCCGTGCCCCTCCATGCCCGGATATTCCTACGGAGAAAACTTGGCGCTCGTCTCAGTCTCTGCGCTCTCCTCCCAAGATCCTCGTGTTCCTCTCCGCGATCCACTCGTTCCAGATGTCCTCGATTCCAATCGAGAAAGAGAGACGGAGACTCAGTGAATAGGGGATGGGGGGGGGGGGGGGGGTGGAAACGAGGGAGAAGTTCCTCTTGATCGAAAAACCCGATAGAGTGCAAGTTGCAACGCCGAGGAAAAATCAATGTAACGTTGAACCGTAACGATCGCCTCTCGATAAAGCTTTAATTGCGACGATCAGGCTCCTTCGAGATTTGCCTCGAGGAAACTTCAAATATCGAGGACGATTAACTTTCAATGTCGCTGCGATCGAAGTATACGATAGTAGGGCGACGAGACGAGGTCGAATCTGGAAAAAAAAATGTAGTACTCGCGTCTACCGCCAGATGGCGAGTGGCGCTCGTGTCTCGCGCGAGCGAAGCTGTCAGTCCGAGACTATAGAAGGCTTCGAGCGTTCGCGGCCCATGTACGTGTCTTACGTCGACCGCGATAACAGCGCTCCTAGTCGATAAATAATTCTAAAAAAAATCTCCAATATACTTTAATATATGTACTTTCGAATGAAAGGAACTTCAATGAAATCGGACGAATAGTTTTCGAGATAAAAATTTCCAAAAAATTCACCGTATTTTCTTTTTCTCCATCGTCCACTCGGGTTTGCCGCCCTTGAGATAAATCGTCGCGGGAATCGCGACACGTCAAACTTCCTTTGTCGATGCCGGTAACAAGTGCAAGAGGAAGGCTGGCGAGATAAATTTTCATTAGGTGGAGCCAAAAAAAAAAAAAAAGAAGGGAGTCTAAGGAGATCGGGAATGAAAAGAAAAAGTGTACTCTCGCGATGTAAAAAGCCCTCGGGCGTCCTCCAATCAACAAGCACTCTCAAGAAGACCATCCCCTTGCCCCCCTTCCCTCCCCCCCCAAGCCCCTGCTCTTCTATCCGCGAAACGGGAAGGAACATATAATTTTTACTTTATAACCAGATGACACGTGAATGAATTATAATCCGGCAATTTGTCACGAGCCCTCGAGAGGGTCTCTCTCTCTCTCTCACTCGCTCTCTCTCCCTCGTCGGAGATTTCTCGTGCTCAGGATTTGGCCCCCTCGAAGGAGAGGAAATATTCAAGAGAGTAATGGAGACTCTCAACCAGTGGATTCACGACTCTCGTTTTATTATACTCTCCCTTGGCCCATCTAGTGTTAGCCCTTGCCCTTTTTTTTCCTCCCTTTCTTGCCCCATTTGCTCGTTTATTTTACATTCGTCGTTACACCCCCGCGTAATTGTTATTTCGCTCCGGCTTGGTGTGGGGGTATGGGCGCGCGGGAGGAGGATGTTTGCGTTGCCGGCAAACAGGAAAAGTAACTTTGCCCAACAAATCTTTCGTCCTACATACACCCAAAATGAAATATTGCACCCCCAACCCCCCTCCAGCCCCAGGTTACACGAGTTTCATTCTTGAACTTCCTTCCTCCGCCTCTCCCTCCCCCGTCACCGGATATCCACCCCCACCCACGAAAGTTCAAGGATCAAGAGGTCCATTCGCAGGGCCAATGAAGGGATGAAGCAGTCGGTTAAAAGTTTGACAAATCTCGAGACGTTCGTTTCATTCGGTACATTATTGTGAAATAGTGAGTTGTTTGTTTTCGCGTAGAATTTCGAGATGGTCCGGGGGTTGGAGGGAAGAAGGAAAGGGGTTGACGGAGGTCAAGGGACCGGGAGAACGGTCCGGGGCTTGAAACCCACTGTACACGTTATACATCGATAACTACCTTGAGCCATTACTCGACACCTATGTACATCGAGTAATGCGGGCGGGGGGTGGGGGGTGGCAGTTGGACTAAAGTATACTTTCGTCCAGCTGCCTCGTGGGCTTCGTGACGTAACTCCGAAGGGCTTACCATCAACACGCGCATCAATTCACGTCGAGCTTTTTGCCTCTCGTCAGCCGTCACGACATAATTCTCTCTTCCCTCGGTTTTCCCTCTTCGTTACCCCTAGTCCCTTCGCCCCTTTCTCCCTCCTTGCGGCATAAACGATCGCTTGTAATTAGCCCTGCAGGACGTTGCAAGAAAATCGTTAAGGCCTTAGGCCACTCTAGGATTTTCCAAAAATCGATTTTTGTTGTTGTTAAAAATGTACCTTAGTACCTATAAAATGATATTCCAAAAGATTATGGATATGAAAAAGGTCGAAGTACTCGATTGAAAAAAAAAAATTCTTGAAAAGGGTTGGCTGGAAAAAGACTTGAAATGGCTAAGGCTTAATAACCCTCCCTTAGTAAATTATCGACGCGTAATGTGTACGACGGCCATCCAAGGTTTTACTTCCTACTGCCATATATTGGCTCTTCGGGTAAAAACGGCGGAATTCCAATCACTTCCGATTTTCCGTGGCGCTTACCAAATCGATCCGAGCGATTCAATCTTACCCATCGTATAAAGGGAGTCCTTCGGTTCCTCCATTGTAAAGGCGAACGATTTATACTATCCAATATCCAATGAAGCACGGGTAGACAAAAGTACACGGAGGAACGGAATTTTCGGTGAAGAATCGTCGAAACGAGGAGTGGAAAATATGGGAATAGTGGCAAGATAGAGAGAGAGAGAGAGAGGGCAAAAGCTTTTGAAATAACGATGTCGTACCGGAACAATTCCAGTGACTGGACCACGGGCGCACATAATGCACGAGGAACAATGCGGAAGCATAAATTTTCTCGCTACTCTCGCGTTATCTCTCCAGCGCGGTGTCATACCCGCGCTTCCACCTTTTTTTTCCACGGGTCTCTTCCTTTCTACCCTCCCGCCGCCCTTGCGATTCTTAAGAATTTTCAGGGACGAAGAACAGGAGGGCCAAATTCCGCTGGGAATAAGAGCCTGGAGTTGTGGGCGAGCGTGAGAGATTGAAAGAGAGAGAGAGAGAGAGAAATAGATGGATAGATATATTTAAAAGTGCACTAGGACTAGACGTCCTCTGGCAAATAATCCATATGTGAATCATGGTCAAAAAAGATCCTAGACAAACAAAGAACATGAGTAAAGCGCGGTAGAATGTCTTACAATGAAGGTAAAAACATTATGAAAAGGCACCATACAATGGGGGTTCGATATACTAAACTAGTTAGATAGAGCGAGCTAAACTAGCTAGCTAGAAAGAGGCAGCTAAACTAGCTAGATAGATAGAGCATGCTAAACTAGCTAGCTAGATAGAGGCAGCTAAACTAGCTAGATAGATGCAGCTAAACTAGCTAGATAGATAGAGACAGCTCAACTAGCTAGATAGAGGCAGCTAAACTAGTTAGATAGAGCTTTCCAAAAAGCTCCCTGCTGAGATTAAAGCTACCTGATGGAGGGGCATTGAAACAAGACCGCGCAGCTGTAAAGGAAAATGTCTTCAGATTTTTTTTCTCGAAAATTCAGAAACTTCTCGAACCTGCCAGAGTCTCAATGGAACGAGTTTAATGGTCCAGGAGGCTTCCTGGTCTATTCAACGAGACCGGAAGTGCTGATTTCTCCAGGGGGGCTGTGGAATGTCCGTTGAATTTGCAAGCCTCTCAGCCAGCCCGATCGCCCCGTTGGCCTTTCCTCGTGTCATCGACAAGGACCAACCGGAAATGAAGAAACTCCTAGTACCGAATCCAATGGTCCGTGGAAGGAAGCTTCCACCTACCATCACCAACATTTCCCCGTATCGGTTAGCCTTGAAGACCTTAGTAGGGTAGTGAAAATATAACGATTCAATTGTCGTAATGCACTGGCAGGAACTGCCATCCGCGACGACACACGCGCGGCACGAAAGGGCCAGAATGTACGTGCGATGGCGGAAGGAAGAGGTGCAACGTTGCAGAATGCAGATCAAGCGTTAGGCCACGGAGCTTAACACTGTGGCTACCATTGCCCACCCTCCCCTCCCCCTCCCGCCCACCGCCCAAGCACATGTACATACCTCGGCGTAGCAGCCACCCCCGGGATGCAACGGACCAGAGACTCACTCGCAATTACACAATAAATTACTTGCTGGCCCTCCGGCTCCCTCGAATTCGCATCTCGCGACCTTCCGCAACAGCTATTCCTACCAACGAGGTCTCATCCTACAAACAGCTGTTGAGGGCTCGCAATTTTTTTTCTTTCCACAAATACATCGTAGTGTTATGGACCATTAAAAAAAAAGAATTGTTTTTTTTTGCTAATGTAATGTTTGAATGTTTTTATTTTATATTTGAATAAGTAAAAAATAACGATTTTGTTTTTTTTTAATGGCGCAGATATAAATCGTGCATCTATTGCATTTGGAAGGTGCATCTTGTTGAGAGAATTCGGTGTAGCAACTCTTTTCGCAAAGACCGTCTTGTAGGCTTGGAGTGGCTGTGAAGCGAGCGAGCGCGGGAGGATCCATGCGCCGCATAGCGGACGGCCCGCGAAGCTTCGACGCTCCTCCCCACTCTCGTGACGTGGGGTGGGGATTCGTAAAAACAAAACTAAATAAAAAATTGTCGTTTTTGAATGCTTCTGCGGTAATATGTTTATGGTAGATGTGTTTTCGGCCGAATTGCATAAGGAATTTACATCACAACTAGACGAAACTTTCGTGTGCACTGCCTAGTAACTTATTCTTCATCTCTTTCTCTCTCTCTCTCTCGCTCTCTCTTTCTTCTTCCAGTTCTCGCAGACCTCGCTCGGCATAACTTGCCACAACGAAATAACTTGTTCGAACGTTGCCTCACCTTCGTATGCATGTGCACCCGGAACGAATCGGAAAACTTTGAAATTTCACGGCAAATTCTCAAGGAGAAACTCGACAACGTCTCTCCCGTCCACCTTTCTCCTCCGTATTGCGAGGATTTTTTATACCATATTTTTTATTTACGTAATACGATTGAAAAATAAAAATACAAGCCCTTATATTGTAGGGGTGGATTTTATTCAAAAGCACCAACCCCCCGGATTATTTTCCTGTGTTTGGGTTTGTTTGGGTTCTCTTTTTCGCATCGCCTTTCTCCTCTATGTTGCGAGGATTTTTTATTCCTTTTTTTTATTTACGTAATACGATTGAAACAAAAAAAAAACAAAAATTATTAAATGATAAAACGATGCGAATAATTTTCGAAAATGGCGATTAAATTGAGATAATTAATTTTGGGTTACCGAACGAAGGCACTCGGAAACGGCGACGAGTGTGTTTGACATTTGCTCTTAATTTATCACGAAACAGTCGTCGACCGATGTCATCCCGCACCTGCGATCAACCTTAACCCAAACGAATTATCTCGCGATTGGCCTCGTGACCGCCTCGAGACAACTACCGAACTTCCGGTTCTTCCTCAATCAATAAATCCTTCAAAATCGGATCCTCCTCCACCCCAACCCCCTCTCCACCCCTCCTCCACCCCAACCCTCTTTGCGACAAACTCCAAAACGAATCCCGTGAAAAAGCAAAAAAAAAGGATACAAATATGGGGATGAGAAATTGGAGGCCAAAAAAAAAGGTAACGAACCCTGACCGACTTTCTTCACGAAACGTTTCCATAATTGTCCACTTAACGCAGCGTTGAATAAGTTAGCGCGTTAATTAATGTTGAGGGTAAAACAATGGCCAACAAAGACGGGGCAGGGGGGGGGGGGAGGACATTAGCAACATCCGGAAACGCGCTGCGACCAGATGGGAGAGACAACTTCAGGAGCGAAAGAAAAAAAATCTCCCTCGGATCTCCCTCAGTCTCAAAAAATGTCTCGATGTGGGAGAAATTTTTTTATGAAAAAAAAAAAAAGAAAAAACATCAGGCTGATAATTTTATCATCTTTTTTTTTTGACATTTTCAATTTTGGGGAATAATTAGCTCGTTGATATTTCGTAAGAGTTGATAGCCGCTCTCAACGAATTGCCGGGGGGCTGGGGGGTGGAGGAGGGAGGAGGGAGGGGGTGGATAAAGACTAGTCAATCAAACTGTGTGTTTTAACCCTCAAGGAATAAGAAAAAATGAAGCAAAAGTGTAGAACCAAAGTCTACCCGGACTAACGAGCTCGTAAACAACCTTCTCGTCGTTTAATTTTCTCGCGAGTTGATGAAAAGTTTGTTCAAGCGGGAAAACTTCGAGATGCAATCCGGGACAAGCTTATAAGCAAAATTGTACATTGAGCAGAGAGAATCTTTAATTATTCCGCACTGCTGCACGGAGGCGTTTTTATATTCGAATTATTATGATTGTAAATTCAATGATTATTGTTAACAATGTGTCGTAACGAATTAATTATCGATGGACGTCTGCTGGCGAATGAAATTTATTACGGAGCAGCTTCCTATTCCTAGAGTTAATTTTTCTTGCTAATTGCTCGAGATGAAGAATTCAAATTATCTTCACTGCGATCTGTAAGTGAGTGAAGAATATTTTTTTTAATCCTGAGGTCTGAAAAAAATGCCTTCGTTCTTGAAAAAAAATTCTGACTTGGCAAAAAAATTACCTGAGGTGAGAAAATTTTTTCGCGGAGGCTAAACAAATTTTCTGAGCTGTTAAAAAAATTCCTGAGTTGCTAAAAACTTTCCTGAACTGCTGAAAAAAATGGTTGAAGTGCAAAAAAAATTAGCGGAGTCGGGAAAAAAATTTCTGAGTTGGTAAAAAAAATTCCTGAGTGGCTAAAAAATTTCCTGAGCTGCAAAAAAAATTCTTGAGCTGCTAAAAAAAATCCTGAGTTGGTCAAAAAATATCCTCAGTTGAAAAAAAAAATTCCCGACATTCCCGAAATTTTTTCCCGTCGCGAAAAAATTTCCTCAAGTGCTAAAAAAAATCCCGAGACTCTAAAAAAAATCCTGAGTTGCAAAAAAGACTCCCTGAGTTGAAAAAAAAATCCTGGGTTGCTCAAAAAAATTCTTGAGTTGCTAAAAAAAATGTTCAGAGTCGCGAAAAAACTTCCTGACTTGCTGAGAAAATTTCCTGAGGTGCTAAAAAAAATCCCGAGGCGCTAAAAAAAATCCTGAGGTGCTAAAAAAAATCCTGAGGTGCTAAAAACATTCCTAACTTGCTAAAAAAAATTCCTAACTTGCTAAAAAAAATTCCTAACTTGCTAAAAAAAATTGCGAAGTCGTTAAAAAAGAATCCTGAGTTCCTGGAGTGAAGGCCGTGTTTCTCGTGACTGTTCACACGAGTACTTGGCAAGTAGATTTGTCTCCTCGTTCCCATACACGCTGAAGGAACACGCTCCCACCGATGTCGCATCTCCTATCGAGTGTACAAGATCCCCCGGTGGCATATCTGTGTTTGTTCAGGTTGGATGGTCTCGGCGCTTGTCGAACGTCCTTGACAAGGCGACCTAACCCAATGACAATGGTCCAGGAAGCAGGAGACTACGAAGGTACGAAGAGTACAGTAGAAATCCCATAGATCTTTAACTACAGCCCTTTTCACACACCACCCTTTGGCCCTCAAAATACCAACCCCAACCAGCTCGTTTTTTTTTTAGCGTCCGAATTTACGACGCTTTTTGGTTGTCGTTCGACGCATGCGGGCTTCGATCGGAGCCGGTACGAAATTACGTCTCCAAGGGTGTTTTCACTGTACAGTGGCTCCTTAAGGGTAATTAACGGGCATTGGACCACGGACTGAGACAATAGTCCAGCTCGTAATGCTCTGACCCTAAGAGGAGTCGGGGGCCGGGCGCGGAGGGCGGGGGGGGGGGGGGGGAGGTTATCCTGAGGGTACACACGAATCAAAGCTTCCCAATTGCACTTGGACACGCGTTAACCCGAGACACCCTTTGACCCACCTGTATCTTCGGCTCGAGGAACACAATTCGACAAATCAAACATTTTCCCCCTTTGAGGCGGCCAACGCGTTCTCCTCTAATGAGCCAAAATTACTCGTGCATCGCTTTCCAACACTCCCACCCCCTCCCCACCCCTACAGGGCGTTATTGCCACCCATAAAGAATCGCTAAAAAAAATTCCTGACTCGCTAAAAAAATGTCCTCAGCTGCTAGACACATTTTTTTAAGCTGCTAAAAAATGTCAGGAGTTGCAAAAAAAAATTTCTTGAGTTAAAAAAAATTCCTGGCTTGCTAAAAAAAAAAATCTTGAGTTGCTGAAAAGATTTGCAGAGTCGCGAAAAAAATTCCTGAGCTGCTAAAAAGATTTGCAGAGTGGCTAAAAAATTTCTTGAGCTGCTAAACAAATTTCCTAAGCTGCTGAAAAATTTCCTGAGTCAAAAAAAAATCCTGGCTCGGTAAAAAAAAATCCTGAACTGCTAAAAAAAAATTCAAGCTCGCTAAAAAATTTCCTGAGCTGCTAAATAAATTTCCCGAGTTGCTAAAAAATGTTCTGATATGCGAAAAAAAAAATTCCCTGAGTAAAAGAAAATTCCTGGCTAGCTAAAATAAATCCGAAGTTGCTAAAAAGTGCAAAAAAAAAAAGAAAATGACGAAGACCCTGGTGGATCATCGCAATTGGCTCGAGGTCAAGACGTCCATTCGTGGGGGAGGGTGGATTCAGGGTAATTGGAAATATTGCGGAAAAATAAAAAAGACGAAGAAAGCGCGGCCAATAAAATATCAAAGTTGGCAAATTTACGATGTATTACCAATATCGCGGTGGAAACAATCTGCGCGAGGTCCTACCCCGAAACGAGAAAGCTGCGTTGTGAAAGTTTTGTGCGAGAGCTGACTTCCTCTCGATGAAACGAGTGAGAGAGACGGAGAGAGAGAGAGAGAGAGAGAGAGAGAGAGAGAGAGAGAGAGAGAGAGAGAGAGAGAGAGAGAGAGAGAGAGAGAGAGAGAGTGGGAGAGAGTTGGAAAAAAAGTGCACAGTGGTCCAATGCTGTTGCAAGAGAGGGGCTATTAATCTCAGGTATAAAGTAAGATAAGTGAGCCGTGGAGGAAGCCACGGTGTGGCTGAGGCAGCAAGCCAAAGTGAGTGCCGTTGGAGGGGCATCAGGATTACGGAGGTTACAAAAAAAATAATGAAAAAAAAAAAAAATCGTATCGGCCAAGCAGCTAACTCTGCACTCGCGAAAACTAATTTCCACCCTTCTAATGGTTCTGCCAATAGCAATTTCTTTAAGACCGAATAGTTATTTCAAGATCTCAGCCGCTGCGAGGCGGGGATGGTTGGTCTTGAAGTTTTAGCCCTGTCTCAGGATCCCGTGATCGACTCTCGAGTAAACGTTGTCCATTCGACTGATGAAGACAGGCACCAATGGGATGTGACGTCAAACAGACCTGGAAACGGTGGAGCAAGATAGAGAGAGAGAGAGAGAGAGAGAGAGAGAGAGAGAGGATTTCGAGATGATGAACACAGCAGACTTTTATTCGCGTCTGATACAGTGGTACGAAAAAAAAAAAAAATTCTTTCGAAGGATACACTTTGAGGAGATCGGTACCAAAAAAGATCGCCACGTCCGAAGGACGAGGAGAAGATAGGAGGATGTTGTTCGGGTTTTTGTTTGGGTTAATACTGCCTTATCGTCTGGCGCGTTTGTTTGGATTTGTTTGGATAAGTGCCTCATCGTTTGGCGAGTTCTTGTTGTATTTGCAAGAACGTTTTGCCCTTGGTTTCCGGTGTTATAACGAGCAATACAATTGTCGACGCCCAAATGACAACGGCGAAGCCAAGAAACGGCAATGAATGACCGAAGCCCCATGTAATGGCAATTGCTATGTAAAGTTTGCTGGTGATGACGCTGAAGCCGGCGCTGCATGTCCCAACGACTGACATAGCGATGCCCTTGACCTCGGTCGTGAAGATCTCGGACATGATGACCATGTGAACGCTCAGTAGTCCACAACTGACGAAGAAACATTGAACGAGAACAGCGACGAGGAAAAGTACCGAGTATCGTTCAATGTCGTGGCGCGTGTATTCCTTGACGTAAAGATAAGAACCGATGAAAGCATTGGTAAGACCGGCGATCAAGCCAGCACCGAGAATAAGAGGTTTACGGCCAATCCTGTCGACCAACAGGCCTGCCAACGAGGCCGAAATTAATTGCGACACGCCAACGGCAATGACCGCCAAATGGCTCGGTATGGCGTTTCCAGCAGCCTTGAATATCAACTCGCAATAAGCGACTATCACGAAGTAACCGCCGAAGTGCTGGGGCACCAAAAAAACCAATGTTATCGCAAGTGCACGAAGATTCTTTCTTCCAGTCAACAAGTCTCTCAAGCTGCCAATCTTTCGTTTCCTCGTCGCGTCGTGTCGCGCCGCCTTTGACATCTCTTCCTCGATCATATCCAATTCATCGCTGACGTCGACTTTTCCACGCAACATCACGAGAACGCTCTCAGCCTCGCTCGGCTGGCCTATCATCGCCAGATAATAAGGCGACTCGGGCATCCACCAGAATGTCAACTCGAACAACAGGCCAATTGTCATCAGTGTTGCGGCAAACGTGACGATCGACAGATAGGGCGCTAACACGTAGGCAAACAAAATACCCAATGTTACCATCACACCTATCGTTGAACTTGCCAAACCTCGTGTATAAGTTGACGATACTTCGCCCACGTATATGGGCGAGATGCACAGACACATGCCCAACGAGTAACCAACGAGGACACGAGCTATGTGCACCACCTGTAAGAAAAAAAAGAATAAAATATCGCTTTTTTTTTCTGCGATTAGGTCAATGAGCAATTTTTTCGTTTGCCTTTCATTGAGTCTCGTTCAGAGGTCAGTGAAAGCTTGTTACGGATATCCGGCTGTTTTGGGTTTTGTTTGGGTTGCTCTTTTATCATCTGGCGAGTTTGTTTGGGTTTGTTTGCGTCACCGCCTTATCATCCTGCGAGTTTATTTCAGTTTGTTTGTTTCGGCTTGCTTGGATTTGTTTGGGTTACTGTTTTATCATCTGGCGAGTTTGTTTGGGTTTGTTTGCGTCACCGCCTTATCATCTCGCGAGTTTATTTGGATTTGTTTGTTTGTTTTTTTTTTTTTAATATCCGCGACCCACTTTTTTACGCCGTTGAGGGAACAAAAAAAAAATTTAATTGATCGATCCAGCTGTACAACGAATCGATAAAAAAAGATCGTTATCTCCAAGCTTTACGGGCGAATAACTTGAGTTTACCAATAATGATAGGAATTTCTGTAGATAAGCTCTCTCTCTCTCTCTCTCTCTCTCTCTCTCTCTCTTGCTTTCTCGTTTCGTACGAACGGGGAACGTTCACCTTGTTAATCGCCTGTCGAAGATAAGAGATGCCCTTCTTACCCAAGCATGCGTCGCTAACATGATCATCGCCGAGCTGACGATCACCGGTAAGCCACTTAGCAGCAAAGTTCTTCGACGACCCAAACGATCGACGAGAACGTTGCTGAAAGGCATCGCGGCGAAATGACCAACCGCCGCGGCTGCCACCATCGTCGAAATGTCCTCGGGAGTGAAGGGTACCGGGGATTCGGGCTCGAGCAATTTAACAATCGTCGGCGAGACCCATCCTATCGTTGTTCCGATGCTGAAGGCAAATATCGAACCTGATACGAGAGCAACAATTTTTCATTATTTTTCTAATATATATATTTATTTTTATTTTATTGATTTTTTATTTATTAGTTATTTTCTTAATTTTTTATTATTTATTATTTATTTTAATAATAATTATTAATATTAATTAATTATTATTATTAATAATAATTTTCTTTATTATTTATTATTTATTTATGTTTTCTTTACAAAATATATTACAAAAATATATATTTTTGTAATATATTTTATTGATTTTTTATTTATTAGTTATTTTCTTCATTTTTTATTATTTTCTTTATTATTTATTATTTATTTATTATTAATTTTCTTTATTATATATTATTTATTTATGTTTTCTTTACAAAATATATTACAAAAATATATATTTTTATAATAGATTTTATTGATTTTTGATTTATTAGTTATTTTCTTCAGCTTTTTATTATTTATTATTTATTATATATTACTTATTTATTATTTATTTATTTAATTTTATTTATTTATTTATTTATTTATTTATTTACTTGATACGAATTTTTTTTTCTATTCACTTGATGAAAAAATACTTAATTTTTTATTTTTATTCACTCCGCAAAAGAATATGCTATTTTTCTTTTTTTTTTTTTTGGTACGTGAAACCGGAAGCTTACACGTGAAAATTGCCAGGTACTCCCACAGCCTCGAGCCATCGGGCCTCGAGTACTTTCCCTTCTTGTCAAAATCTTTCATCGTACGCGAACTTTTGCTACTGTAAAACGTGTACCGGGCGAGGAAAATCCGCGCGAGATATCGTTAACGCGGCGAAAGGACCACGACGACTCGTCGTTCAACGATACTCATCAACGAGACTAGCCCAAGATCACGAGTCTTCGGACCGGTTGCGTTATCGAGCCGGAAACCGCCAATAACGAAAGGGTGAGGGGGGAGGAGGAGGAGGAGGAGGAGGAGGCGGAGGATGATGGCAGATTAAAAACGAGAAGTAGGGAGTGTCAAATTTTATAATCTTCTCGATACGAATTATCTTTCTAGTCGAAAACAAACCATAAATTCATGTGATAAACTCGTCTGGGGAAATTCTTATTGGGCCATAAAAACGAAAAAAAAAAAACAAACAAACAATACTTATCTTTTATAGGAAAATATTTATAATTGTCGAAAATAAGGATGGATATTTGAAGAAAAAAAATTGTAAAATACAAAGACAAATTTTGACTCGGACATTTTGGAGATTTGAATGTTTTTTTCTTTTTTTTTTTCTTAGAGATTAGAGTCAGAGATTTGAGATTTTCTTGAAGATTTTAGAAATTCCTATTTTTTTTTCTTCTGAAAAATTAGAGATTTAGAGATTTGAGATTTTTTAAATGATTTTTATTTTCTTACAAATTGGAGATTTTAGAGATTTAGATTTTTCATTCAGAACCTGCTCATCGCGCTTAATTTAATTAAATTTATACGATCAACAATGACGTAAGCGATTACGTTTGCTTTTCCGCAAGGATCACAACTTTTCCTTGTTTCAAGGCAACGCGCGCTTTCATAAATCATTGCGAAGACGCAGTTTCGTAGCGCAGAATTTGACGAAGAATTTTATTCCCCCCCCCCCCCCCCCCCCCCATACGTGTCGGAGAAACAGGAAATAAAAAAAAAAAAAACAGAATAGCAAATTGCATCACAGCTTGATGTTTATTGTCTCGATCAATCGAGCATAATTGTGCAATTGAATGAAATTATAATGAGATGGACGTTGCATATTAAAGCCTGCAATGCGCGATTCTTCGCGACGAGCTCCGCGCGCATCCGTGAGACTTGTACGAAGTTGATCGTCGTAAAGGAGGAATTGAAAAAATTGGCGAAAGTTTTGTATCATCGAACGAGAGAAACCAGTGAAACTGGAGAGATAATTTCGGAGCAAGAAAAATTGGAGTAGCTTGCATTAAAAGCGATTTTTTTTTTTTACTTTCTAACGAAACTTAAGTTTATTTAAGTAATTATTTAAACTGTAATTTTTTACGAACTCAAACAAACCCAAACAAACTCGGAATAATTTCGAAGCAAGAAAAATTGGAGTAACTTGCAACAAAAGCGATTTTTTTTTAAACTTTCTAACGAAACTTAAATTTATTTAAGTAATTATTTAAACTGTAATTTTCTTTGCGAACCCAAACAAACCCAAACAAACTCGAGAGATAATTTCGAAGCAAGAAAAATTGGAGTAACTTGCCACAAAAGCAATTTTTTTTATCTCTTGCATTTTTTTTTTTGCAAACCGATTTTTTATCGAATGATTATTATCGCAAGCCGAGACTACAACAATTTTTCCAACCCTTCAAGGGCGCGTCAAAGCGATTTTTATTTACGAACATATGGAGCTGAAAAAAAAAACACACAAAAAAAAATGACAACGAAAATGCAGCCCTGGTGGGCCACATCGAGGGTTGATTACATGCCAGTATGGGGAGAGCGAGGGAGAGGGAGAGAGAGAGAGAGAGAGAGAGAGAGAGAGAGAGAGAGAGAGAGAGAGCAGGTACACTGGTCGATAGCTCGTTTTGCACTCGAGCTGCTCTAACGCGCCCCCTGGCCCTTTCGCCGCTTGACAAGATGAATTGACAGGTTAGTACGGAAAATAAACCTTTTTTTTTTTTTTCATCCTCCCCCGCCGCCGACAAAAGCAATTTTAACACTGATTTTTTTTTTTTTTCCATCATCCTCAATCCCATCCGTCCACCATATGTGTGTGTGTGCGCGCGCGTGCGGGGGATGGAGTTCAAAGGGTGTGCTCGGCTATAAGCGTTGCTCGCGTGATGTCCCAACGTTGCAGTCCTTTTTTTGTACATTTTTTTTTCGACACAACATGTTCCTTGTAAAAAAAAGTTTTTTTTTTTTAAGTCAATTGTTAGGTCGATGTTGTCGGTAAATTTCGAAATTATACAATCCACACATATCATTTTTCGTCGCGAAAGTTATTTGCCAATTCGTTGGACCTGTTCTGCGAAACCCAAACAAACCCAAAACCCAAATGGAAATTCCGCAAAATTGAAGAAAAAAGAAAAAAAAAAACAAAACATAAACGGCACTTTTCAATTTTCAATCTTGGTCGTGTACGTTTTTTTTATTTTTATTTTTTTTTATGGGGATTGCTAAAAGTAGAAGTAGATTGCTAAAAATGTCTCAATGCTGTCACGGTTGTGCTTCGTGAAAATATAATTTCGTATAGATGGAAGAAGAAGAAGAAGAAGAAGAAGAAGAAAAAAAAAGGAAAAAAAAAACATGAAAATCATGGGAAAGGTTGGAATAATCTTGCGAACAATTCGTCAACGTCGTTTCACCGTACTCTCTCTCTCTCTCTGTGTAAAAGTCACGCATTTTGTCACTCTCGGACTCCCGAGATCGCGATGTCGAGGGGTAAAAAAAAAAGGCAAGAAAAAAATCCAAAAGCCAGCGAAGATTGAGTCGTGCGAAGAATAAAAAAAAAGTACATTCCCGAGTTACATTTTTTTGATCAAATTTCTGTCAAGAGCGTGTGAAAAAAAAATCTTGGATTCGTCAGACGAGAAACAGAACTTTGATTTTTTTTTTCCCCCTTAACGCATTCAATGTCTCACCACATGTATGAATGTCAAATCGACAACGAAGTTTGTTTGGGTTGGTTCGGGTTTGTTTGGGTCTGTTCGTCTTCATTTCAATTTCAAATCGTAAACGGACACTCGAGTGTGACGTTCCTTGTGAGAAGTTACTAGTGGATGGTTCTCCGGGGAGGGGGGGGGGGGGGTGGAGAAGGCTGGCGTTTTAATTAGAAGACAACAATTGATGTAATTAATTTATAATTAGCGAGAATGAGGAACAAAGCAGTTATGCCTTTGAGGATGGAGTCGACGAGAGCTTGGGATGAGGACGAAGGATATATAGGAAGGACCGTTATGTCGAAGGGCCC
Source organism: Ophion ventricosus (assembly GCA_963932345.1). Classification (NCBI taxonomy): domain Eukaryota; kingdom Metazoa; phylum Arthropoda; class Insecta; order Hymenoptera; family Ichneumonidae; genus Ophion; species Ophion ventricosus. Next base: position 5,622,594 of record OZ010726.1, on the reverse strand, counting down.
CGCGTCTTGGCAACGCTATCCCGCAACGTTCACCACCAAGACACAGACGAGATATCTTTACCAAGCCTGCTGCTGCTGCTGCTGCTGCTTCGACGCCAACGAGGATGCCTGAGGTCGAGGCGCTCGCGGTATCGAGGAATCTTCGCCCCAGGGGCCACCCATAGTCTTCAGCAATATCCTCGATTCCTTCATGTTCCACGGAATCCCGTCTCAACCAATTGCAAAGATCTTGCTCGTAATCGATATACCGTTTATCTTTATCGCCCCCTCCCCCTGCCCGCAAACTCAAATTGCAAAGATCTAGCTTAAAATTGTTATTCGATTATCCCTCCGCCCCCTACACCCGTAACCGGGCGCCATAGACTTGCCTCATTCCAGCAGTCTCGGCTTATGAACGTAGGACTGGCTGACTACCGAGCGAGAAACATTTGGCGCGTCGCCACCTGGCGGATTTTTCCGGAACTACGAAAAAAAATTTCGTACTCCTCTGCCGCAAAGGCCAGTTGTCCGAATGACGAAGCACGAGGTTGGAAACTTCGTATCAATTGGGTCGTGGCAATGTGATATGTTGACTTAACCGCAAGACGAAATTGGAGCTCCGAGCAGCCGTGCGAGTGGCGCAGTTTAACAAGTTGCTTCGAGCCGCACGTATACGAAATTGTAAACACACGTTGATAGTAAGTGGTTGCTGTTGCCATAGTCCAACTATGGTGAAGTGCATTCGCGAGTTGTAGAAACGGGTATAGTGTAGCAATGATGCGTCTAATCAAACGGGGCGGGGGATGGAGGGGTGGAGTGGGTGGGCGTGGGAGACTGAAGGTGAGCTTTCTCCGCTACAGCGGACTCCCTTTGATCGTTTATGGATGCCTGGTAATCTCATGCGTGAATTTACAGCGTTGGAGAACTGGTACACGCGGTGCTAAGTGACTGCTGTAGGATCCAGTGAGGGGGGGTGTGTGTGCACACGCTCCGATAAATGCGAACAACAAAGGGATTGGATGAGATCCAAATTGGAGGCTTCTTACCAGGGGACTTCCTTCCGTGGAGACTCCTGGGGATCTGATGACACTGGAGTATTCCAGGGTTGGGGTTTCGTCTGGACGTTTGATGTCCAGGATGAGGATTGACGATACTGGGACATTTCTAGGGTTTGAGTTTCGTCTGGACTTGTCCAGGCTTCTGTAATTGACTACACTGGGACGTTCCAGTGTTTGGGTTTACCTGGACTATTGTTGTCCAGGCTCCTGGCAATTCTTGACGACACTTGAGCACCCCAGAGTTTGTCTTTCTTCGGGTTATTGAACGCACGTCATCCACAAATCGACAATCCTGAATGTACAAGCTACCTGCGTGTTCAACAAAAACCGTAAGAGGAATTGACGATACGCCATAGGCTTTGCTTCACTGCAAACACACACTGGCAGCCAATGCACAAAGGTTCTCGTGCGCGTATCCTTGCGTGGAGTTATTCGAGCTTTGGGATTGCTCGATGTACGTGGCCTCCCAAGAGAGTGATATATATATTTATATATTTATACCCGAGGTAGCGTGCAGGCACAAAGCATAACTGGCGAACCCAGCGTAGGGCTCAAATTCGTTTGGGTCATTGCAAAAACCCTTCGGGGCAACGGTTCAGAATGGAATAATGGTGAGCTTCCTCTTTCCCAAAGCTACTTTCTGTGTAACTGATCCTTTTAATGCAATATCAGCAAAACCCCAACCCCCATTCACCAATAACAATTGCTGCAACATTTCAGTCGTCTCCTACACCGTTGGAACAACAAAATATTTCCTCCTCTACAAGCAACTTAATAATGCTTCGGGCTTGTGCACTAGACCGGTCTTGCCGTTATTGCGAAATTCGAGCTTCAACACTATATTCCTCGGTAATTGTACCAATGCCAACCACCCGCCCCAGCCCCTCTCCCCCTCACCTCTCGCTGGTAATAATCCTGCAGATCCAATATTACACTCGCGTTTATGCAGCTCCATTAAGAATTTATGTGTGTGGGTGTGTGTGTGCGTGGGTGTGTATGGTAATGCCGTAAAGTAGGGAATAATCGATTGCAGACTTCCATAACTGTCGGATTGAGTTGTTCAAGTGGTAATTTCAGATAAATATTATATACCAAAGCTTGCCGATTGATATCAAGCCTCGAATGAATTTCACCTACTTGGCAGATGTGCAAAGGTGTTTTTTTGGATTTTTTGTTTTGTTTTTTTTTTTTTTGTTTGCAAAATCTTTGCGGCCAAACAAACCCAAACAAAAACAAACGAAAATACTTCTTTTTTTTTTACGCGAAATATTATACATCATAGTTGACGTGAGGTTGACTTGACAGGATCAACTTCACGTAAGATTGATTAAAAAAAATATATATTAGGTCAAGTTAACCTTAACTTAGGTTTGGGTTTATTTGGGTTTGCTTGTGTCAAAACTCAGACAAAAACAAACCAAAACAAACCCAAACTTCTGGATTTAAAAAATTCAAAACCCAAAAGTTTGCCGTTTGCTTTGGTTTGCTTAGGTTTGTTTGGGTTTGTTTGGGTGTGCTTGGGTTTGTTTGGGCTGGTTTGGGTTTCTTATTAAAAAACAAACTCGAAGAAACCCAAACTTTGGGGTTTTGAATTTTTAAAACCAAAAAGTTTGGGTTTCTTTGGGTTTGTTTTTTTTTATACGAGTCGACGAACCTGGGGACAAGTAATTATTGCTAATTCCAATTTGTCAACAATCTCTGCATAAGAATTGTACCCGGACGCGCAACTCCAACCCGCCCCCCCCCGGCATTCAATTACGAAAATGGATCAGAGAATTTCTCGGGACGACGCTTCCAGGAAAAGTTGACTGAATTCTCGAAGATCGACGCAATCTTCTACATCGACTGACTTTCTTACCCACTGTGAATATACGAGATATCGACCGTCGATAAGGCGCCCTTCGTTTTCTTCGACGGAACTTTGATACTTCGGGGAAAAAAAAAAGAAATTTGAAAAACTATAATCGTTATTTTACTATTTTTTTTTCATAATTATTCGAAGCTACTCCAATCTAGGGGGGGTCACGTGTACCGTCAATCGGTTAAAAAAACACCCGCGCCATTCCGAGGCTCTCTCATTCGCGAAAATGAGAGGTCGCCACCATCTTGACTGGTCTAACCTCGAATTTAATGGAGCAACGAATGCGAAGTATTTCCATGACAAACCGGTTCATTTGTTTATTTTTTTTTTTCTCAGATCTTTTCTAGCTGAACAAATGAAAGTATTTTTTTTGCCATTCTTGCCAATTTGTTAATTTCTACTTGGTTTTTCATTCTTTTTTTGCTTCGATAACGAAAGTGCGTCGAACATGAACTTTCCATCGTGTATAAAAATCGTGAGTACCACAAAACCCAAACAAAATCCAAAAAAAATTACATTTTGATGATTATCTTCTTTCTTTTTTTAATCGAGTACACTAAAGTTCCAAAAGATTTTCCATTCATTCGGATGAAGCAAGTTGTTAGGTTTTAATTGTTTTTTTTTTTTTTTGCGCAGCCACCGTCGAAGAATCCTTCACCGCAGAGCAGCGATCAGAACGGCATTGAGAAAGAAGTCATCACCTACGAGGAATTAATTAAAATAGCTAATTCGTGCTTCGGCGAAGGTCAATGGAGTCACGCTATAACTAGCCAAGCAGTCGGTGAGCTACGAAAAGAAATTTGGCAGAACCGCGCTCTCGCTCTCTCCGTCTATGACTCTCTCCAGAAGAAATTACCAGAAGAAATTTACGAAGCGATATGATTTTTCCAACATTTTTCTATCGCAGCTCTTGGATATAAAAATTCTTCGCAATAAGAAGATATCTACGGGACGATTGTATTTCTTCATTTTATTGAACGTTTGGACAATTCTGTTGTAATCGCTGGCGCAGGATTTTTTTTCATTTCATCCTGAGTCTTCGCACGAAACTTTTTGTAGATTTTGTGGAGTACGTGATGGGAAAGTATCAAGTTGGTTGCGCAGCCTTCGTCAGGGTCCAATTAGCCAACGCCACGTTCCACGAAGCTATGGGCTACGGCACTGTGGAGTCGAGCGCGAAAGGTTCTGCGATTCGAAACGCTCGTTCCGTACGTCACTTCCTCCTGCGACTCACCACCAGGAGGATAAATTTTTTTTGTTAACTTCACGCTTGCCGTTACGCTCAGGCAGTTACGGCCTTTCGAAAAATCATTGAACAAATTGTGCAATTTTTTTTTGCTGATTATAGTCCACGTGTTTATCGACAATTCCTATTCTTCGCTTATTTGTAATATAAAATAAGCTTCCATTCATTCACCGGTCGCATTGTACTCTACGCTTAGAGAATAAAATACACCGTACTGTTTATTGATTGAATAGAAAAAAAATAAAAAATTCTGCAGCTATCCATCGCGGTGGCGCTGAAGAAAGCTCTTCTCTGCTTCGGCGGCATCGTCGCTGAGCAGCTCGATGAGATTATCTCGAAAGCGAAGAGGAAGAAGCAAGACTCGGTGAGAGCGCAGGAGAATAGAGTCAGCGAGCGAGCTGCAAAAATGCACGAAATGGCGCAAGATAATTCTTTCGCCAGAGAAAACAAAACAAAGGATACGGTCGTTCCATGCGTCGAGGAAAATTCTTCCAAGAGAACGTCGAGCAGATCGAAAAATTGCGCCACGCCGATACGCAACAAAAGTCCCAAGCCCGTCGATGCGAATGGTAAAATTTCATTGTATAAAATTCAGTTCGTCGAAACTTTCTTCGCTCTTGACTTCTTCGCTTCTTTCTTGCGCAGTGAAGAATTTTTTTCCAGTGCTTTATCTTATCAATGAATTATTAGTGACGTTTTGTAAAAATCATTTTAATTGTAATTATGAAGAAAAAAAAAATTAAAATTTAAGATGAAGTTCCCATCGACGGCGCAGCGGAGTCAGGACAAACGGAGTGCAGCGTCGCTGCGAACCAATGCGTTGTGCTCAACGAAAGGGAAACCAGCGCAGCGTCGACGAGCGAGGAAGATATTCGCTTGGAGAGAAAGCGAAAGCAAAAGCAAAAGCAAGAAGAGTACAAGAAACTGATGATGGAAAAATTGTTGAGAGTCGACGAGAAGCCAAATCCGAGATTTTGATTTTCAATTCTGTCAACCTTCTGCACCCTCTTCGATAATTCATTGTAACGAAATATATATTTTTTTTTTATACCGCATTCGAAAAGTGAGAAAAATGTACGCTAGATAAAAAAAAATCCTGGATCAAAAGGGCTGGAGGATGAGAGAGAGAGATAAAGAGAGAGAGAGAGAGACAAAGTAATTTCGTATGCAAAGTTTAATTGCCCGTCAGTTCATTTCGTCGTGACATTAAATTATCTATTTTGCGATCTCGTTGGAATAATTTACGACCCGCGTCAATGAGATCTACGTATCAGGGAAGAATGGAAATGGTCAGGGGTGTTAGGGGGTTGGGGGAGGACTGTACGAATCGCACGCAAATTCTACACTACGAATCCACGCGATACATCGTTGCAATAATTTTTTTCGTCGTACATACCCGTAGACGCCATCCACCTTTTTTTTTTCTTCATTTCGCAAATTTTCATTTCTTCACCTCTCGTTTTTTTCTTCACGTTTACAAAGTTTCGTTTTTTTTTTTTTCACGCAGCGACAATATTACACCGACATTCAATATATTCATACGCGATTGAGAATTGTCAAATTGCTGTGCTCGATTAAAATGAAATTTCATTGGTGGAGCTTATTGAGAAATGAATTTTCGTGAGACACTTGGAAAAAAAAAAGCACGGCTTCGTCGTCAATTCGTTATTATTCGTTTTTTTTTTTATCCTTTGTCCCTCGGTTGACTTTTACGCTCCTCTCCGTATTTTACACATTTACGATTTTTTCTTCTTTTTTTTTTCGGATATATATATATATTTTTTATTTTTAAGTGTCACTAATTGAGCTTCGATTCGGTTGCAAAAGCTATGCTGGAGGCCTAGCCGAGCAACCAGATAAAAAAAAAAACAGGAAAAACCTCGGGCCGCGGTCCTGATATTTCCTCATTAACATTTTTTTATTTTTTTTATTTCTTCTTTATACCTATACGTATTTTGACCCGGAAATTGCACGCGGCACTAACCTCTCTCTCTCTCGCACACACACACACACACACACACACTCATTTTGGCTACATTTAAAACGTACCTGGAATTCACTAATGAAAATCTTTTTTTTTTTTAATCGTATATTTTACTCATCGGCTTCCACCGTTCATGATTTTTTTTTTTCTTCTTCACTTCCTATCTACGGTGCGTGAACTTTGTTCTCTCTTATATCGTACATGCATCTCGTGTTTTAATAATTCTTTTATCATTATTATTATTATTATTACTGTTATTATTATTTAAACGCTTTTACGGATAGAAAAGACGAAGAAAAAAAAATTATGCGGTAAATCTAAGCACCCTGTGAGACAGTCGCCGAAATTTTGTTTCTCCGTTTCCTTTTTTTTTCTTTCTTCTGCTTTACGCTTCTTCTTTTTTCTTCACTTCTTCTCAATGGTCGCGTATTTTTTTTAATTTTTTTATTGAGACTCGAAGCAGCGCGTCTCGATGCAGCGAGAAAACATTTCGCGGCGACGTTTAGTGAAGCTGCAAAAGCGGAAATAATTTCGAAGAAAAAAAAATGGGAGCGTAACGTCGAAAGTGAAGCTTTTAGATTTTTTTTTTTTTTCGTTTGGGTTTAGGGCCTCGATATAATTGTACAAGGCGGCTGACAATAATACTCATCTATTTGATTCAATGTTTTATGAAATTATTGAGCAATTTTGTAAATTGTTTTCCGCAAGTTGTCCAATTGGATATCAAATTTACGATTTAACAATATTTTTATAATCCAATCTCCCTCTCTCTTTTTTTTTACTCTCCAATCTTCCAATCGCATGCTTCGAGACTGACGCTCAGGGCGTGACGCTTCTCCCACCATTCGCTACGCCGCTCGACATGCGCTACCTAGTTGGGAGAGTGGAGGGGACTGTTTTCATTTGTGGACGTGCCCCGATCGTAGAGGTTGCAGTGTACGATGCAAAAATAGGGAATGACATAACGGAAGATGTAAAAAAAACAAAAAAAAAAACCCGCAATGTGAAATAAAAATCTACCTTTTTTATTTTTCTTTTTCTTCCGTTACTATTTTCATTTTATTTCATTCCAGAGAGGAAGGCGGTGCGAAAAATTCGTCTAAAAAATTTCTCGTTCTCAGCCGCCATGTACAAATACGACGATTCGTGCATTACAAACTTTCGGGAGCGTTTTGATTTTTGTTTTTTTTTTTCATTCTTTCTTTCTT